>JABUIW010000124.1:1160984-1230931 GCA_013363375.1 Menidia beryllina
CTGTCTGTCTGTCTGTCTGTCTGTCTGTCTGTCTGTCTGTCTGTCTGGGAAAATCTGTAGTATTGTTTCTGGAAAGATACTGGTTGGTCCCAGGTCCATTGCCAACTCAGAATGGAAATTACCGGTGAGTCATGTCATATCAATCTCTGCCAGATCATTTGAATTCGCAAGACTAATTTTCATTTCCCCTAAAGTACATCGGTTTTTTTATTTTTTATTTGAACAGTTTGAGAGTCAGCTCATTTTGTCAAAAGTGTGTACTTAATCTTTTACATGATTCCTAGTAATATGTTTTCATCAAACTCTGGCATTTAGGTGACTGAAGTGAGTGTGTGCCAGTGTATTAGCACGCTCATGGGATTATTAATACTGGCAGGTTGATCTCTTTTCTCATTAGTTGGAATGAGAACACCTTGTTATCACAGAACTCTGTCACTGTCACCTCCGTAATTTTTCTGTGTTATTAGATTCCAGATGAATGGTTGGACGCCCCTGACATATCATCATTGTACATTAATGAGATGAAGCATTTGAACTTATCACCTTGATATATACATAATGACTTGCTCTTTGCGTATAGAACAGTGTGGAGTGGGTATGCGTATCATCAACAATAAATGTAAAACAAATGGCTACGTCAGTGAATATGATTAAAACACATAAATTCTCTTTTGTTTTTCACGATTGCTCAGATTTTTCAGGTAGGAAGTTATTATTTTTTTACATTTGCGTGTTCACCCATCGCAGATTAAACAGGAGTTGTTGGTCCTGCCATCAGGCAGTGACATTCTCCTTTTGGCTGCTTATTTCTAAGCTAACCAGAGATGTTCAGTAACGAAGTAGAACTACTTACCGTAAGTACTGTACTTAAGTACCAAAATGCAGTATCTGTAATTTATTGGAGTAGATATTTTTCCCCTTACTTTTACTCCACTACATATTTTTGATTATTTCAATACTTCTACTCCGATCGATTTTTCACGGGCTGAATCGTTACTCGTTACCGAAATGTAAACTTAATGATAGATAGCTCTGTCACGGTTTGTGAGGCTTGCTCCTCATTTGCGATTTGAACGATCAAGCATAGCCTATAAAAAAAAAGCCTCCCGAAAGATTGTTAATTATCGGCTTCAAAAATTCCCCATCTAAACTGAAGTAGCATATCAAGGTAAATTAAAAAATACAATGACATATAAGCTAGTAAATAAGCGCTAGTTCAGTTCTCCTTGTTCACTCAGGACGTAGCAGCTAACGTTAGCTAAAGCTAACCTAGCTGGCTAGCTGTAAGATAACGTTAGCTAAAGCTAACCTAGCTGGCTAGCTGTATGCTACATGCTAGCATAAAGGCTCAGCTCAGGATTCTGACTCTGGAATAATAGTAGATGAAGTACAGTTGATGCTAATGCAGATGTAGTTTTCTGTTTTTTGTAAACACCTGTATGGCCTTTCACACGTTTGAAATAATATAAACAATATCTATTACATTTTTGACTGCCTTTTTTTAATATACACAGTACTTGTACTTTTACTTATACTTGTACTTTCAATACTTGAGTAGCAATTTTTGAAATACTTCTACTTGCAATACTTAAGTACAAAAAAAATTGAGTACTTCCGTACTTCCACTTAAGTATGGTGTTGAAAGAATACTTCTACTTTTACTCAAGTCAATTTTTTTACATAGTACTTGTACTTCTACTCCACTCCTCTACTCCAGTACTTTAAACATCTCTGAAGCTAACCAATTCCTCCTATCACTCTAAGGTCGCTTGTTCTAACTAACAGCTTTAATGCACAGACTGAAATGCCTTGAAAATGTTGTGGCCATGAACATTTTTGCTATTATGTCCACACCTAACTATAGTGTTGACTCTAGGCACAGATTTGTGCACACGACCAATGCTCTAAAGGGCAAAGAAAACCATAAAAGTGTACAAATACGGACATAAATATAAACATAAACATACGGAAATTCAAAAGCAGTAAATGTCAGTTTTATCATTGCTTTGTAAATACAGTGGTTTCCTTTAAATGTTTTGAAAATTTCTTCTGTGGAAGGTAGATTTACAGTCAGTGACAACTGCCAAATCACGATTTTTAAATTCTCATAAATAAGATCAGTACTATGTTTTCTTGATGATAAGACTTTCATTGAATTTATTTATTTTTTTCTGATGAGAATTATAATTTGATAGTAAAGAAGGCAGTAGTTTTCACTTTACATTTACACAATTCTGCTTTAAAGAACATTTCATCACAGTTAAAATACTTTGTTCATCATTAGAATATATTCAATTATGTAAAGTTCTCTCGCCCAATGTTAGCTGGGATAGGCTCTGCTTCCAGAATGTTAATCAAAATGATTAGTACTGACATTCTCCTTTCAGAAGCGGAGACATTTGTTACTGACATTTGATTGCTTCAAAACATCTCTATTTGGAAGAATGAAAAAAATCTAATGTGTGCTGCAGCTCACAGTCTGTTGCTTTTTTCCAAGTCGCAAACACAGTCACAGATGGCAGAATGCTGTATTTGCAACTCTATGCAAATACAGATTTAAATTCTCAGTTCCCTGATTGCAGAGACGTACAGAGAAGTAAGTGTTTTCTTCTTGTGAACGTATGGTAAATCTGCAACATCAAAAATAATCCTTTGCTTTCCTTAAAAACGTCCTGTCATGCTTTCTAGCTTGATACCATACCCCCCCACCCACCCCGTCCATAGTGTCGACAGCAAACGTCTCTGCAAGGAGACACTTTCAGTGCTTATCAATGTCAATGTAACTGGAACACCAGAGCGCTACCACTGAACTCCTAAAAACTGATATGTCCTTGCTTCCATAACTGCAGACTGTTCACTGTCACATACTACAAGGTTTAAAAATGTTTGAGTGATTTGTTGCAGTCTGAAAAGTCCTTGTGGGTTTATGTTGCAATCTGTCCTTTTTTGATTTACAGAGCTGGTATGGCTGTAATGGACCGCACGATAAGCATTCCATTCAAAAAATATTAAAGTAATCAGGAGTGAAACCCAAAAACTCAAATTTATTATCTTGAATGCTTATCACCAAGTGATGGACATTGATACACAGGGTGTGAGAGAAAGGATCTGACTCACCTGGTGTTCTGCATGGAAACCTTAGATGAACCTTTGACACTGGTCACAGTTGTGCAACTGCTTATCGTCTTGATCTAAATGGGTGGCAGTTCTTTACCATATATGTTATAGTTATCATACTAATAAACATTATTTGAAATAAGTTAGAACGGATGTCCCCCTTTCAGACATAAATAGTGGTTTGGTTGTTTTTAAAAAATATTATTGGTCATATTCCGCTTTTTTATTATCAAATCGCCTTCTTCTCTGCTTCTTATACCTGTTTCTCATTTTCTTCATCAAGTTGACCAGTATCAATAGACCTAAATTGTCTATCTGGCAAGTAATAACGTGCTGCTACTGGTTCATGTTGCAGTCAGGACACTGTCACATATTTTTACAAGTGTATTCTTAGATTCTCTACATCACCTTTGAATAATGTGTTCTTAAATCTTATTTCAGTGATATTACTAGTGTCATGTGCTAGCCTCTAAAGTGGCTCAAATACCAGCTGTCTAACCCTTCTTCACTGAACTTGATTTCCTAATCTTTACCATAAAAGCTTAGTAATACTTTATGTCCTCTAAATGTCACCTTAAAGTGTGATGGGAGATGTTTGTGGTTATGCATTGTGCCTATGTCTTTAACTATTTCTGGTGTGAATGTGAATGGATACTGACTCATAAATGCAACTTTACATGAACTTCTAATCGCAAAATGTAATGAACTCAAAGCAAATATTTCCGTAGGCTTGGTTAAACATTATGTTTCTATTCTTAAAGAGCAGTTTTAGAAGTTTTTCTTTACAGTTACACTTTTTTTCACTTGGAGCCATTTTAACTCAGTCTGAAATAACAGCAAAAGTTTGACAGCAAAATGTGGATGGACCTCCTTTTTAAGGTTTGCTCATAGTGCAAAGATGACAGACAAAATAAGTAGGAGGAGTAGAATTTTGCCTCACTGCAGAGTAAAATGACCTGATGTGAGAGTGGCAGTTAATTCATTGTGTATTTTTCCTCAGCTTTGCTTTGGTAAACAGGTGCACAATTGCAGAGTATAATCAGAGCTACAAGACGTTGATTCTTCATATTCAAAAAGGAACGTAAATGTTGATGTTGCACCTTAAAACGTATATTTGGTAAAACTAAAGAATTGAAAAAAAGTCTTTCCCTTCTTGAAACTTGCACACGTAGTCAAACTCTTGTCTTGATGTGATAAATATTGGATTCAGTACACTGACATCACATTCCTTGCTTTGTTTTTGAAAAGGACTTCACTTCATGTGAATGAAGCAAAAGAAAAAAGAAAAGAAATGTCCACTACAGCTCACAGACTCATAAATACATTGCGTGACCTAACACGGGCAGATGCACGGAAATGTTGTTTAACTAACACAAAGGCAAAGATATATTAAGGAGGAGTAGGTAATCCTTGGATGATTAATCACTAAAAGAGAAACTAAAGACATATTGACCAGTGAGTTTAAACATGTCTTCCAGGAGATCAGCGAATCCAAGGTGAGTATCTTCATTAATATTCCAGTCTATCAAGGAGCTGAATGGATTTCTACGTTGAAGAGATAATCTGGCAAAAACTGGCTGATCCTGCAGGTTCTTAAGAAGGGTTCCTGATGATGAGAGTTGGGACACTACTGTGAAACCAGTAGCTGGAAAAAATTCCACACAGGAACAGCCTGCTCAGCCCTGCATACAATTAGGAAGTCACCAAAATGACAGAGCTAGACACAATCGTGTCAGAAAAGGTAGGAATTAAAACTCTGAAAAGGAAGAACAAACTTAACAGAAGCATCAACTTTCTGAGTTCAGAGTAAATTATCCTTTAGAAAGTTTTTTTTTTTAAAGCAGCTTGAAAAATCTGAAGCATGCTGAAGCTAAAAGTATAAATTGGTATATAATCATGTGACTTTTGTTAGTGTAGATCCACAGTCATCAAGGTCCTTGTAATCCTAAGAGCTTGTTTGAAGGCAAGTGGATTTCTTGTGCCAGGTGTTGGCTAAATTGCTTAAATAACCACATTTTTTCAGTTGCATATGTTATGGCTTCTAGAAATGATATTTACTCTGATTACAAATTGTTGCGGTTCCCATGTTACCTGTAAGCAATGTCACAAAGCTGTCATGTAGGATAGTTGTCACTTAAACCTCTATCTGAAGCCCAGACCCTCACGGCAAAACAACAAAATCAGGGGGGGGAAGTATCTGAATCAAAAGACTTAAAAAATGAATGTATGAAATTAGTCAACATTAATAAGTTTCAAATTCAAACTACATGCCAGCTGTATTTCTATTAACCCATCTTTTCACATTTTAGCCTTTTCTATGAAACCTTCCATTTCAAAATGCTTGTTTTGTTCTCCAAATGTCAGGCATTAGTCTCATCCATCCATTTTCTGAACCATTTATTCTCTATCCCAGTATTCAATGGGTGAGATTCACTCCCAAGGGCCATTTGGAATGTCCAGTCAACCTAACGTGCAAGTTTTTGGATGGTGGGAGAAGCCGGAGAACCTGGAAAGAGCCCTCGCAGACACAAAGAGAACATGCAAACCCCACTAAGAAAGGTCCTGGTTCACCTGGGGACTTGAACCCAGACCCCCCTGGCTGTGAGGCCATGGTGCTGACCACCACACCACTGTGCATTTGTTTCAAAGGACCAAATGTTACGACCAAATAGTGGTTCCAAGAATGTCTGTCTCGAAGCGTCAGTTAAAAAAAAAAGCACGCTCTGTCAAAGACTTAAAAATGACAGAATATTTTTTGAAAATGTCGGTCATGGCTGCATGTGGTCAGTAAACACGAGGAAACTGAGCCGAGATAAAACTGAATAAAACTGTGTGTTCACAAGTGATCCAGTGTATGTATGAAGAGTGAGATGGTTAGAGAGGTCAGGTTGGAATTGTTGTTGAAGTATGTTGTTGAAGTGTATCATACAATTTTCCAGAAGGGGTCCAACAGCAGAAGGCTATGCAGACATTTGCAGACTACAGTGAGGAGTCATTCAAAAAGGTAGTGCGACGGAGGTTTGTTGAAATTAGATTCTCACTGCTGTTTGTAGATGCTTGTTCAAGAGCGAGGGACGCAGTCTATGAACACAGAAGAGAAGTCTTAAAGTGGAAACACAGCAAATAGCTCTGTGAATGAGCCTGGATTGCCATGTAGGTTGTGAAAAAAAGTGTTCAGACCTACCTGACAGTCACAACCTAAGTAAAACAGTCTACAATCCTCACACCCTCGTAAAAATGACCTGCCACAATTACTGTGGAGTAATTTCATCACAAAATGTAGCATGTATATGTGTTGTGTTTGCCTGTCTGTTCCAGTGCATGTTGGTGTCAAAATTCTTGATTATAAATTGTGAGAGGATGATTTTCATATTGTTTGTCGGTCACTGAAAAATATAATTGTCTGCATTTGAGAGGTTAAAAACTAGAATGATGAGCATGGACAGTGATTCTCTATATTAATCTCTGGAAAGACTTTAAAAATCATATGCCGTTTATTGCTAAATCATATGAAAAAGTGACCAATCTTAAATCACACAGCAAAGAAATGCTATATAATGCTTCAACATTAGGGAATCAAAATGTAGCTCTCAATAACAGATTTGAACCAGATAGCTGTACTCAAGAACTCTCAATAATAGTCAGACATTCAATTTTTTTAACAACATGCTGTTGAACTTATGTAACATTTTGCATTATCTTTCCTTTTTTGCCACTGAATGGCAACAACCTTTGCTAAAATCTATTCTTTTGATAGTGCTTTATAAACCGAGGAGTGAGTGACTGCAAAAGCTTGAGCCCGAAAGAAAAAGACGTTGGAATTATTCATAACTCTTACACCAAATACTTATTTCGAAATAAAACAATGTAAATAATCACACAAAATATAAAGAAAAGACAAACAATCAAAGACAAACAAAGTTTTACATCACACACCATAGTTCACACATTCCTGAGGTGAGGTGATCACCAAGATTTCTATCTTTCCGCAGGCATTTAGCAGAGGAGGAAACTTCCTATCACTTTGCAGTACATCTTTCATTCAGTCATTTATTCAGCCACAGCAGCTACTTCAGGATTGAGGGTTTTTCCATCTCTGGATTGCAGCTCAAAGCGTAAAACCACGACAAGTCTCCCTGACTTTTGTTGTAACCTGGGGGGCAGTCCTCCTCTATGTGCAGCAAGGCCTCGCTTAGTAAGTTTGTTCAACTCATACTAAGCCCCTTTCTTTGTGTCGGTGGGTGGCACTAGTTTTTTTTAGTTTTTTTTATAATGAAAACAGTGTTTTGACATGCATCCACCTGCTACACTCTGACACCTATAATTGGTTGAGACTCAGAGGTCCAAAACTATTATCTTAGTTAATTGATTAATCAAAAAGAATCACATAGGTTTTCATATTCACAGCTTGCAAAATATATTTCCTGCATAAAGATCCCCATTGTAAAATATTTCTTTTGTGGAATTAGCCATTAATGCTGTGTGTTGCATGTAATTTATGGAGCTGTTTCCAGAGCCAAGTTCCCTTCCTTACTATTAATAAGGGCTAAGATGGACTGTATATTATAGCTACAGGTTTCTCTGAAGTTAATCTTTTCATGGCTTGGCCCATTTTGCCGGTGTTAGCACTATTGCTGGGTCTGCACGTCACAGATGCCTGCCCATCATTTTTTAACAATGAAATAAGCACATTTTTATTGCCAAGAAATATGCTGCAACGTCTCTCGTTTAAGGTATTCATTTCTATTTCCATGAAATTTCCATTACCTGATCAACAACAAAGTGTCGTCAGTTTGAGAAGTCTGACTGTCTGCTGTTTTCCTAACCCATTGATATATACTAGTACAATTGTGAAATGTGCAAGGCCCTGTCCTCTTCTCCTATTGGTCCTCGTATTTGACTCTATCTCTGTTGACGCCTGTCACGTTTGTGCTTTCACCGCCCAAGCACCTGCAAAAAGCACAACACTCCTCCACACACGTCTTCTCTGTTCTCCACTCGAAGGTTTAACCTTTACAGAACCTAATACCTGTTTCTTATCTTGTTCCTTATGCCCTGGACCTTTTTTTCTCACACCAGCTGTTGCAAAGACCAACAAACTCAGTAAATATTCGCACACAGGCAGTTACAAAGTTGTTAACTTCAGCAAATGCTTAGCAAGGTTTTATTTTGAAACAGTAATCAAATGCTCTGATGATTCTTATAAACTTTGGATTTCAAACAAAAAATAATAAAGGATGTAGTCTGGAGCCCTTCAATAACTACAAGACCAAAGATAAGTTATCCTCCGCTTATCCGGGGTCGGGTCGCGGGGGCAGCAGCCGAAGCAGGGAGATCCAGACTTCCCTCTCCCCGGCCACTTCTGCCAGCTCCTCCGGAGGGATCCCGAGGCGTTCCCAGGCCAGCCGGGACACATAGTCCCTCCAGCGGGTCCTGGGTCTTCCTCTGGGCCTTCTCCCGGTGGGACGAGCCCGGAACACCTCCCCAGGGAGGCGACCAGGAGGCATCCTGATCAGATGCCCAAGCCACCTCAACTGGCTCCTCTCCACGTGGAGGAGCAGCGGCTCTACTCTGAGCCCCCCCCCGGATGGCCGAGCTTCTCACCCTATCTCTAAGGGAGAGCGCAGCCACCAGGCGGAGGAAACTCATTTCGGCCGCTTGTATCCGCAATCTCGTTCTTTCGGTCACTACCCAAAGTTCGTGGCCATAGACGAGTGTGGGAACGTAGATCGACCGATAAATTGAGAGCTTCGCCTTTAGGCTCAGCTCTCTCTTCATCACGACAGTGCCCGCATTACTGCAGACGCAGCACCGATCCGCCTATCGATCTCACGCTCCCTACCCCCATTCGCGAACAAGACCCCGAGATACTTGAACTCCTCCACTTGGGGAAGGACGTCCGCTCCGACCCGGAGAAGGCACTCACATTGTCTTTGTTCGAATGAAACTGAAATTGACAGATTTACTGTAATATTTTCACCATTGGACTTATCTAGCTCATTTTTCAAATAGAGATAAACAAAGCCTTCACTTAGCACATACTTGTTAATTCACTAACCAAAGAGACTGACCCAGAAATATTTAGATAAACAACATTGCTCATGATATGGTGCTTTAACATATCAGTTTTATACAAAAGCTCTGCAGTCACGATGAAACAACATTAGATCTTTCCCACCCTCTGATTTCCCACCTCAGTACGCAGCTAAATATAAAGTTAAGTGGTCGTATATAAACAGCACAACCCAATATGTTTTTGGTTTTGTTCTTTTGGCCCCCCTGGACAGTCCGTCGCAAGGCCACACAAAAAAGACAAACAACCCAACTCACAATCACTCATAGGGGCCAAAAACCTTACAAGTGATTGAGAAATATAAGACTCACTAGGGTGACAGCAGGCAAAAACCATATGGGCCGTGCGACAGGTGGCAAAATATAACCTGACAGAGTGAAGAAACCAAAGAGCTCATGTAGAGGAAAGTGATGGCAGCATAAAGAGCTGGCAATTGACACAGGTGAAAAAGAGAGGAGCAGTAGACCAAACGTGAAGGACACAACTGAGAAAAGGGAATGACCAGAAGTGCAGAAACAAATGTAGTGTCTGAAACACATAGTAAAGCACAGACTGTTCTTTTCATTGGAGAAAACACATTCCTAAAGTAGAGCGTAGGGAGGATCCTCAAGCTATGGATGAACTATGGAGACGGCCTGGCCAAAGACAAAAAAAGGAGATGTCCATGATCGGGACAAGGTATACCGTAGTTGTACGTCTAGAGGGAGACAGCCTGGTGGTGGACCAAAAAAGGCAAAGGTTTATGATACGGATAGAACCATATTCGGGCTGCGCACCTGGACGAAAACAGCCTGACGTAAGGCAAAGAGTACAAAGACGAGACACCAAATATAAGGGCAGACACACCCAGAGTGAGACAAGAGTTTTCTCCGAGACCTCTCCAGACTTGATGCATCAATCTGTACTTCTGACTCAGACCTGGCTGACGATAAAATCCTCTTTGTTCGACCAAGTCTGCCTGAGCAGAGTTTTTCCTGCAGCACCTTCACTTGAGCTATTTGAAGATGATCATTCCATAATTCACCACACCAAGAAAATAAAACAGAAGCAACAAAACAGAAGTCCCAAGAACCACTCGTTTACAGAACATAAACCAAAAATAGACAACTCATGGCAGTTTAAATAGTGTCAAAAAGGGAATGTGGTACTGACAGTGTCTTTCTTACTAGAAAATAGCCACTTTATGCGGAAAAAAGAGTTTACCATTCGAGCCACCGCTCAATAATTTCAATGGAGTGCTTGGACCTGGGTTTTTCTAAACATATTTCTCATACTTCTCAATATTTTGTCATTTTAATAACTAATTACATAATTGATTCAGTGGCTGTGCTAGAGCTGCAATAGCATCTGAAATTTATCTGAAGTAGTGAGTCATGAAGGCACAGAGAATCTTTGTTTGGAATCCATTTTAACACAATTCAGCCGCACACGGCAGTTAGAATGTTCTATGAGGTATTGTTGAATGTGACTGCAGTGGGAAGGGAGAAGTTTGTTGAGAGGGTTCTTTATGAACTTGTCACAGCTGAGAAGCATTAGACTCTGAAGAACCGAGCAGAGAATTATCATGTTTTATCATCATATCTCCATTTATGCAACGATTTCCCCAAGATTTTAACTCAACTGCACTGCTTTGCATGAATTTACCTTATAAAAAATGTGCAAATATAGTCTGTCTAAGGTTGTCAGTTGGTATTATCAAGATGTAAATGATGGCGTCCTTTCAGCAAGAAAATATTTTTATTGGTTTGGCATAAAAAAAGACTTGTCCATAAACAATATATATAGAAAAAAAAGTTCTGAATGGATTTTTTTGCATTTCTGTCAGTGAAACTGACATTTTCAGGTGTTTTTGAAGCACTGCAAAGCATGTTTAAATTAGTTTAAATCAGAAACAGCCCAAAATATCTCTGTTATAAAAATCCTTGTTTGAATAATGAGTTTGTTGAAAACCGTGCAGGATGTTATTCAGATTGTAAAATTAGCAGAAAAGATGGTGATAGTCCTGAATATCAAAATGATATAAATTCCTTTCCATGGTCATAGCAGAAGTTAAAATACCCACAGACTTGTTCTTATCAACACTTCAGCACTCTCCTAGATAAGTTTCTTTTTTTAACTGGGCAAATCATGATGGAAAAAGTATATGTTAATGTTGAAATCAATACTGTTTTCGGAATTAGTTTAATCTAGATTTTCTTTCATTTCAAGTACTGGAACAATTCTGTGACATTATTTCCTGTCATCATTAAGGGACAACAAGACGGAAAATTTCACTGTGCCTTTTCTTTCGAGCATTTTAAACTTTGCCATGTAATAATCTGAAAGAGAGAATTAGTGATAGTGTGGTGTAACATTACGTTATGCCACTTAAAATCATATGGGTGTGTAAAATCTTACACATTATCGCTCTTTGTGCAAAAACAGCCCGAGGGAACTATGGGTTTGCTGCAGTCTGAGAGCTTTTTGAGCAGTAGTTTGTCATCTAAAATGAATTCAATTAGACAATGTTGGTTCATCACTCATTTTCCATTCGTTTTTTTTTTTGTAGTAAACTATACCTGCTCAGCTTGCCTGACGTGGTACTGGTTATTATACACATTTACCCTTTGCTACAGCTGGTTTCTGCTACACAATATGGCACCGGTGTCAGATTATTGCAGCTGTTGGTATATAAGCACACTGAGTGGAAAGATGATTTACCATACGGCTAGTAACTCTACTTGAAGTTGTCGCCTCTGACACTTACAACAAGCACTTGTTTGCATCTGTCTCCAACAAAAAAAAAAGGTGGTTGAAATAGGACAGTATTTCCCAACCCTGACCCTTTAAGGCACACGTTTCAGCACTCCAATAAATTATTAATTATTTAATTTGAACCCAGCAAACTTAGAAGACACACTGGACAGTGTGCTGTGAGGATCAGGATAGAGAAACACTGAAATACAGAAATTAGCATGGTGAGCCTTTTTAGTGGGAAAGAACCTGACCTACTTTTAGTGAAGTTGTATTGGAATTTATTCCGTAGAACCACTGACTGAAATCACTGACCATCCTGACCACCTCCGTATTGTCTTTCTTTCCCTGTTTTCTTAGCAGCACCCTGAACGCATCCATCCATTTAATACACCTGCTTTGTCCAAGAAGGTTTGCAGAGGAGCTGGAGCCTATAACGGCTGTCATTGGATGAGAGGCAGGGTGCACAGGGTGTGAGTCCATCACAAGGCCACATGAAACAAATAACCATGCTCACACTCACTTCAAGGCCAGATGTGGAGTCTCCAATTAACCTAATGTGCATGTTTTTGGATGGTGGAAGGAAGTCTGAGTACCTGAAGAAAAACCCATGCGTGCCTAACTTGCCGGCTTCATAAAGAAAGCTCACCAGCTGGGATTTGGATCAGGAACCCTGTTGCTATGAAGAATCATGCTAACCACCTCACCACCATTCAGCCCCATGCTTATCACAATGGCGAAATAAAAATAAAAATAAACATTTCATAAACCAGTTACAGAAGCAACAGAAAAAACATGTTGGCTCACAGCAACCTGATCTTATCATACTTTAGCGACTTTTTTTTTACATATTTCACAGAAATGGTGGATATAGAGGTCCTAATCAAACATCCCCTGGTAGTACACAATCTTTTTCATAAGATGATTTGGAGACAACCCTTCATCCAAAACAAAATAGTATATTTTTCAAAACTAAATTAAACAAATGTATGTTTATAGTAGTATAATGTTTTACCTGTGATTTTGTTGGTAGACAGCTAGAGGTATTACTAAAATTGTTGCCAAAGACATTCCATAACTTGCCACCACAATTACATCAGGTCTTTGCTCAGAGGTAAAGCCAAAGAGGCTTTCTGTATCAGTACCCAATGTAAAGACCCCGAGTCTTATTTTCTGTTTGTTCACAGTTTCAGACTTTTCGATTCTATTCCGAATCTTGTCTTTGTCTAACAGAGCTCCCATTGTTTTGTGTGGCTCTATGATGTGAAATCTAAGGAAAAACATGTTTGAATTTAATTGCAGCTTGCAATGCAACAAATGGAACTGTAAAGTATAATGCAGGCAGAGTCGGTTTGAAGATGCAAAAGTTGCATTTCACCAGTGCATCACTTTTTAGTGTAAGTACCATTTGATAATGTCAACAACTTTTTTTGGATTAAGGCGAGATGATCATTTCTAAGAATAGATAGCAACACTAAAGGTTTCTGTAAATTGTCATTTCTCAGTTTTGAACAACTGTTAGCAGGGCCATATTGTTATGCCTCAAACTCAACATGCTGCTGGAGTGAATGTGATAGAATGTACAATGTTTCAAATTTCTTTGTTCTAAGGTGCAGAGACATTCTTTGTGTTTGATAATGTGCCAACCTTGACTAGGGCTGATTTCAATGTTGAATCACAGCCATTGTAGAATTTACATTTGCTTTGTGTTGAACATAAGGAGGTGAGTGCGAGATAAGAATATCAAAATCAGTGAGGTTTAATACTATGCCAACTTTATCCTGCCACCATCCCAGAACAAATTGAAGGTATTTGAATAGGACTGGTCAGTATTTAGCAGAGCATGTCCACTGGTTTCTGATTCATACGGTTCTCTTTTCTTTTGGCCTGCACATGACCTTTTTTAATCCTATTTACACATCCCATATGGCACATAGCCTGCTTTTTTTTTAGAGATGTAATACTGCATGTTTTTTGCTGTTCATGTGTGACCTTGTCTACTTTCACACACTGCAAAGTGTGAAGAGAGTCAGAGTATTTTGCGCTTCAGGTCATATTCCCTTTGACATGGAAAAAGTCAAGGCCTGTCCAACAAAGGGCTTTTGTTGTAATATAGCATTATGTAAATGAAATAAAATGAATGCATGTTTTATTTTATATCTTGTTTCATAGAGACTTGACAAAGAAAAGAGGATAATGCATTACCATAATAAAACAGATAGAGGAGGAGGGAAAATTCTCAAGGTTTTTCATTTTATGTCAAGCTTGATAACATCTAGCTATCTCCAACTTGAAAAGCACTCAATTCAACTTTGATCAACAAGCAGCTTTAAATCGGTGCGTACTTTCCAAGAAGATTTTGGGTTGTATGCTCCAATGGTGTTTCAAACACAGTCGGTATCAGCCACAACATCGTGAATTCTAGCATCAGACCAAAACTGCTCCATATGTATTTAATATACGGTAATGGGGTTATTCCCATTAAAGTACATTGTCTATACCGCTTAGTCCTATTGGGTTACAGGCTGGAGCCGTTGAATATTGACCAATAGCGTACGCCCTGCAGAGGTTGCCAGTTCTTCCCGAGGTTGTCATATATATTTAGTCCTACATAAATTAAAAAATATGCAAAAATAGCAAATCACGTAATACAATAGAACCTCCACTTACGATTGCCCAACCATAAAAAAATTCCAACATATGAAGGGAAATTTGATCAAATATTCAACTTGACACCCAAAGTAAATTTCCAAAACACATATCATGTTGAAGTCATTAAAAAAATATATAAAAATGAAATAAACACACAGATCGTCTCCTGCATCGCTAAGCCCAAACCACCGTTCGCCAGTGTCAAAGGTAAAGTGCCAATAAAAAACCCTTTTTATTGATTATTTCTTTATGATTTTTTTCTTTTTACATTTCTCTCATAGATTGCATTTCTTTTATTGCTGTGTGTAATTATCTGCAGTATTTATTAAGGAGTTATTGTAGGTTTTTGGGCCGTGGAACGAATTATACGACTTACAGTGTATTCTTATGAGAATATTTTAACCAACATACCAATATCCTAATCCTAATCAAATTCGTACGTAGAGGGTTTAGTGTATTTATGTAGTAGCACACAATACATGAAAAATCTCAGCTTTGAAATATGTCAGATCATTCGCAATAGTAGGTCAACCTTTACAAAATAGCAGAGCTGAATGTGTATTTATCTAGATTTTTAACTAAATCGTCTTGATGTAGCTGCTAAATTTTTCTTCAGCTATTTTGCTCACATTTATCTCTCGACTTGTCTTGTTTCTCAGAGATTGAACAATTAGATTTAACAAGGTTTCATAAGGAAAATAGATATTCATTTCTGTTGGATTGCCGTGACGTTTATGAGGTTTGAATTTCTTTAAGGTGGGGAAAATGTGCTGTCAGCTGTCTCTGTTCTGAGTAAATGTTATCTTAGTTTATGTCACAATCCGTCACTGAGTCTCCAAACTTAGATTAGTAACAAAAAAATTAATTGACCTTAGAGTATATGAAAAATGAACTGCCTTTCACAAACCAGAAAACTAAATGAGGGTCACATGAAACAACACTTCTGCATGGCCTCAAAAACAATCTACCATGGGTCCCCATTGCTTTACTGCTTCTATCCATTTAGAAAAATAAATAATCATACTTAAGTACCATTTCTCGGAAGTGTTGAAACACTTTATTTCAAAAGGACAGAGAACAGATTTCAAAAGGACAGAGAACAGAACAAGCTCACTATCAGTTTCCTCTTAGAGAGAACAATGCATGCTGAAACTTTCTTCTTTGTGAGGGATTTCAGAATGGAAGTGATTTGTATTTAAAGCCGTATTTAGACAACATGAAAGTTGGATGTGCATGGATTGAATTCGTATATTGGCTTTTGGCTTTCACACCATGAGCTCCTTCCTTTTTTTATTATTGTCTATAAATAAAAACCTACTGCAGAAAAATATCAGAGGAGAAGAGGGTTATCTGCTCAGCCAATCTCAGGTGGAAGAAAATCAGTGCTTGATTCCTTGTCTAGCATGACTGGCCAGCAATTAGCTGTGTGCTTATCCTCATTGACACCGAGAGTGCGGCTGAGCTTTTTTGTGCTGTTTGGTGTCTGGTCAAAAGATCAGCTTAACCCTGCAGCGTATGTGGCCATTAGTCGTTTTATTTTCATAAGCCAAAGGCAAAACTGTCATTCGTGCCTATTAAATGAATCAGGAAAAAAATATAATAGAATTTAAAAGAAAAAAAAACATAAAGGCCCTATCGCCTTCAGGCAAATATGAATGAATCGCATTTAGAATAATGCAATGAGGCAAGTTTAGGTGACAGTAAAAAGCCAAACCACGGACACAGTGCACACTGGAAGCATGCATGCTGATAATTAACTTGCATTTCACACCCACATCAATTACCAACTGCTCACAAAAAAATCAGGGTTATTAAGAAGGACAACTGTGCAAGTTTTCCTCCCTCTGGTTACAATCGGAAACCCACTCGTGGTTCCTCCTACGTGCAGTATGAGACAAACACTTCCTGTCAGTGGCATGTATGCAGCATCAGTCTAACCTCTGTTTTTTTTACCTTTTGGCTATCCGCTTTTTTGCTTTATGAAGTCTTCTTAAAACACATCTCTAAAATCTGTTCCAAGATATATTTTCAGTTGAAATAAGAAGAAGAGCAAAAGAGAAAATACACTTAAGGCATTAATCAGAAGGATTTAAGATGCTGCATAAAATATTGAAGTGGCAGCTGGTAAAATACTACAGTTTTTTTATGGTACTGCTCCAAAACACAAGATCTTTGCCTATGTCCAGTTATACTGTCAAACAGTGCCATGGCTACAAAATGTATGATAATGACAGTATTTGACAATCAGCTATAACATGAAATTATAACTGCCCGTCTGATATATTTAGAGACAGCTCCTCCTGCTGCTACTGCTACTCTGTAACTATCAAAGTTTATCGCAGTACAAACTTAGATTATAACAAAGCAAACACACTAATTCACTACACTTGATGATCACCTCAATAAAAAGAGAACCTTGATGCATTCAAATCCACTTTGATTCTAGGTTGTCCTGTAGAAGGGATTAAAATGCTAATTCATCCATCTGGTATTAATAGTTGATCACCATTAGACACAGCAATCAGCCCTGAAACCAGCTGCCTAAAACGGCTCAGACCATTGGGGTACTAGACCTTAATAAAATTCGGAGAATGTCAGTTGAGTGTTCATTAGTGTGGGTTTAGAGCCCCGAGTATCGAACCTGTGTTCAGGGGCAATCCTTCGATTAAGGTGGTCAAAACAGTGTTCAAGATAATGATTGTTCATAATGATACTGGCAATAAAATTGTTATGCAGTATATGGAGCAAATTCCAGTTAAAAATAAAGAAAACAAGTTGAATAAAAGAAATAAATGAAAATAAATTAATTAGGAAGAACAAATAAAAAGCTATTTTGAACTACTGATACATTATTTTATCTGACAAAGGTAAATTTACCATACTTTTACAGCACACATGGATGTTTGCGATGCAGTGTTGGAGATTTATTTCCTTGCTTGGTGTGGGGGACCAAACATTAATAATAAAGTGATTGATCTTCAATGTTGAGCGATCAATTCGTATCTACAACTCAGCCATGCTAACCAAAAGATTAAAGAAAACGGCTGAAGAATCTAATGGTTTGCTTTACTAATAAGTAAACTACAGAGTTGATCCTTGTTCCCGTTCCACAGTTTGCCCCTCCTCCTCTGCCCTTTTTCTATTGGGTATTAATGGTCAAAGCTCATTGAGTTTTTCACTGGGAGTTATTTGGATGGATAGTGAATACCACTTCATTATCCTTAAAGGAAAATGGAACAATTTGCTTCTTTACCATGGATTTTGTTGCTTTCTGTCTTCCTTTCCAAGGCTGTATTTGAGATCATCAGTCAGGTTGTTGCCAAGCAATAACAACAGCCTCATACAGTAGTGATCTCCAAAGAGCCACAGCAGATTTTTTTTATACATATCCAAACTGTGAATATGAAACCATCCATCATCTTCAGCGTATCAGAGGTCAGGCTGCAGAAGCATTCGATTCAGGATAAAGTCTTTGCCTTCTGTCCCCCCAGCAAAACTCTCCAGCTCCTTAGTTGGAGATCCACCCTGGCCAGGGATATAGAATCCCTCTAATGATTTCTGAGTTGATCTCAGGACCTTCTTTCACTTGAATGTGCCTGAAAATCCTCTAAAATGAGGCACCCAAGAGACATCCCAACGAGATGTCTGTGTCTATTCAGAGTTCCCTTCAGATAGCTGTGTGCCTCAACCTATTTCTAAGGCTGAGCCCAGCCACCTATTGCATTCAGTTGTATCTATGACCTCATTCTTTTGGTCTCTGCTCAAATCTCCAGACCACAGGTGATGGTTGGCACAAAGATGGAGCAGTAAATTAAAAGCTTTTCCTTCCATTTCAGCTCCCATCTCGCCACAACACCACTAACGAAGCCCCAATCCATTTTTCCACCTCCAGCCCCAACCTCCCATCACTCATGACTAAGATCCCAAGTTACCTCACATCCATTGTCTGAGGCTGGGTCTCATCTTCATCCCAACGATAACATTCCATCTTTTCCTGCTGAGAACAATGACCCCAGATTTAGAAGAGCAGGCAATCATTCCAGCTGCTTTGCACTCAGCAAAGGAAGTGCTTCATCACATGCTGGTGAAAAGTTAACAGAGCCACATAATTTGTAAAAAAGCAGAGAGGCCACACCAAGGTTCCCAAATCACATGCACACAATACGATGACTTTGCCTCTATGTCTTGTTTAGAAAAATGACAAAAAAAAAATGTAAAATCTAATAACGTTGACACGGATTTAATCATTTCCTGTTCTTAGCAATTAGGTTCCCTTCATCCTTTATCTACTTCTTTTCCCGGTAGAACGACATGAGATGCACAAAATAAGTCATCTTGGGACAATTTTTTTGTATTTGATACATAGATTTCTGAGATCTATCGCCCCTTCATACAGCCAAACCATTTTTTTAAAAACAAACCAAAAACAGGAATAGAGAATATTTATTTTTTTGGATTTACTTTCAAAGGTTACACTTGTCACATTTGTTTGTTACCATTTCTTTTCTTTGGTCCGGCTTTTTAGGTCAAGAGAAAATCAAGATGTTTTGTAATTGTAATTTTCTTAGACAGAGTTCTGGAGGCATATACCCTCTGTGTCAATGAATGCATGTGTTTGCATGTATTTGGGTGTAAGAAATTGATTATCAGAAAAGCATGTGACTTCGGAGCCAAACAGAGTAAGAATTAGTTAAATTCAATTAAATTTTATTTGTATAGTGTCAAATCACAAAAACTGTTTTCTCACGGCGTTTTGGGGGTGACAGCCTACACAGTATACACATATAGGTACAGACAAGTAAAGGTAGTGTTGCTATAGACTGAATGAAAAATGATACAGATATTTACAGTAATGTTAATGATAATGATAACAGTGATAGTAGCAATAGGACTGGGAGCCGTAGTTGTAATTGTAGCAGAGGGTGTCCAGTGGGAACACGGGGGCAGCAGGAGAGTCCCAACAGAAGATCCAAACTCCACCGTTCTGCAGGAAGTGATAGGAGGAGAGGGATGAGAAAGCACACGACTTAGGGAAAGGGAAGAAGTCAAGTAAGTACCACACATTAATGGGATGAAGTTTCACTCAGAGAGAGAGAGAAAAAGGAGAGGGGATCTAGGTGCATCATGGGAAAAGCCTAGGCCTATAGCAGCATAATTAAGGGTGGGCCAAGACTCACCTAAGACAGCCCTAACTATGAGCTTTATCAAAAAGAAATTCTTAAGCCCACTCTTAAATATAGAGACGGTGTCTGCCTTCCGAACCCAAACTGGAACCTAGTTCTACAGGGGAGGACTCTGATAGCTGAATGCTCTGGCTCCGATTCTACTTTTGAAGACTCTAGGAACGACAACTAACCCAGCATTCTGGAGGCGCAGTGGTATAGTGGGGGAGTAAGGTACAATGAGCTCTTTAAGATAAGATGATCCCTGACCATTAAGAGCTTTGTGTGTGAGAAGAAGGATTTTAAATTTAAAAGGTCATCCTTAATCTATTCTTAAGTCCAGCTGAATGAAAAAAAAGTTCTTTAGGATCATGTTGAACATGTATACCAAATGAAGACAGCCTACATCTGAGTGAGACCCAGCTGGAAAGTCTAGCTCTCCAAGATGAAACCGTGTGCTTTTTCAAAAAGAAAACTGCTGTTCCAGTTCCAGGAAAGGAGAGACCCACTGCTGATTGAGAGGAAGTAATTACATTTACTGCATTTCTTTCCTCTTAGACTGTTGCTATTCCCTCCCTTCTTTTTCTCTCTTAAATTGGAGGAGCTACCGTCTGTGTTGGAAAAGGGAAGCCTTGGAAGGTTGTAATGAATTGTTTGCTGCTAATCAATATCTTAGTGGTTGAATAATAATAATGCTCAGGTATGACCTAACGTGGTGTGAACATAACTTGCCACTTCTAGACCTGTCTTGGATATCCATCTTCCATTGGGTCAATATTGCCTTTTTTTCGCCCTGTAACCACAAGGCTGCAAAACATTAAAAACAAATTTGTGGAAACATCTTTAACCTCTTTAAAAAAAAAAAAAAAACTGCAATATCATGGGCATGAAGGGGGCATTTACAGGACCTTTAGTAAAAGCCATTTCTCATCCTGTCTGCCAAGAAATTTCAGCTGCTATACAGTCCAGCATCTCAACGGTAACGTTTTCCAACTTGTGTTTTCTCAATCTCTCTTCAACCAGTAAAAAGCTCAGCACAGGTAGTTCAGTCCAGAACCTTTAATTATGCTTCCATTATACAACACCTTCCATGACATAGACATCTACCTGATAGGATTGCTGAAAAAAACATAAATAGAGCTTTGAAAATACTGAGTTCCATAGTCGGAGATGGAGTGTGTTGAAGTTAGCACTGATAACAAACTGGGCGGGCATAATTTCTTGTGTTTGTTTGTTTTTTTGTTTCTTCTTTCGGTTTCTGGGTCTTTTATTTAATTGGTCTATATTTAATTTTTTAGAGTTGGCCCCATTGCGCATTGAGCTGGATTTGTTTTCTATCACTGGTAAGATGTTACCTGCTACCTACCTCATTTCTCTCTCAGAATGTAATTTTCCTGGTTTCCCTTTGCTCTTAGCCTTTTGTTCATTCCTCCATTTGTTCAATCTGTCGTCCTTTTTTTCTCCTTGGTTTAGCTTCCTTTTTTAGTTCCATACTTAACCTTTCTTGGCCGAGCTGTAAGCCCATTACCGTTAACCTAACATCAGTCTCACCTTTATTTGGGTACATCCTACTTAATTAAATCTCATGACAGAAGGATGAGGATTATCCAAACTCAATTTTCAAATGTATTTTCATTGGAAAAAAATGCAATTTGATTTAAATGTCTGACCTACTCAGTTGCTTTCACTAACTGTGAACAATTGACTGTACTTTTTTTTCCAAGTGCCCAAGTTTTCATACAAATGGAACCAGAAGAAACACCAATTTGCCTTGGAGAGACAATGAGGTTCTACCTGTGAAGTGGATTTCACTGTTTGTCCAGAAAGTGTAAAGAAGAGGTTCACCATTTTTGAGTGTTACTTTAAAGGTCACAGACTAGAACTAACACGCGTTAATGGACACAGAGGCTGAAATTTGTGTTGTTCTGTGAGAGCAAAATCTCAACCTCTACCATCTCAGTACTGAGAGTCATTTTGAAATTGTATGAGGCAATCAACAAACTATTTCTATTGATGGCCCACTTAATCCATAGTATAATTAGACATATTTGTCAATCGACTCTGGAAAAGTGCTCTGAAAATGTGTCCTAATGTCCCTAGCACCAATTATTTGCTTCCTTTTGGAGTTTCCATAACATTGCTTGGTGCAAAAACTAAAGGAAAAGCAGCAACTAAGCAGCTCAAAGGTATTTGAAACAGAGATGACTGACACACATTTCCGTGGGCTTACTGCGGTTTTGTCTCTTTGTTCATGAATTTTCCAATTCAATAGAGTGCATGTTGATTAAAGATCAAATAACCTTGGGAAACTTGAAAAACAAGAAGAAAAAGCTGTACAAATTGCAACAAAACCCTGACATTTTTCAGTTTAGGCTGTTGAGAGACGGAATTTTCTGAATTATCAGACAGAATTCAACTGCTTTTTACCGTTGAAATTGTTATTCTTTTGTAAGCAAAGCTGCCTGCTGGTTTATTCATGTCAACCTAATCCCGGGGGTCCACGAAGCGGTTATGTGTGGAGTTTGCATGTTCTATGTGTTGCCTTGTTAAGGATTGGCGACCTGTCCATGGTGGGGTCTGTGTAGTGGTGAGTGTCCTGACCTATCACACGGGAAACTGGGGTTTGATTCCCCAACGGGGAGCTGCCCATGTACATATTCTAATTTGTAAATCACTTTTGATATAAGCGTCTGCTAAATGCATAGACAAACATAAACAATATGACCACCAATAAGCTCTGGCCCCTCACTAGGAATGAGTGGTGAAGACAATGACTGAATGATCAAATAGTTTGTTTCAACATGTAATGCTCTCTCACTAAGTATAATGCTCAGGGGGCAGGATTTTCATGACGGGGATGTACACAGACATTTTTTTCTGCTGGATTTTTAAAGTTGTGCATATGCATGGTTTCTTTCATAAACCTCAGTCATGACATTGTATGTAAACACATCTCATTTCCACTCCCATTTTTAAACTCAGATGAATTTCATTTGCATATCAAGATTCTGTTTGCACCCCAAATAAACAGGCATGATCATGATAACGCGAGTTAAAAGGAAGCGCAGTTTAATCATTTAAAGCAGACACTCATAAGTGAAGCAGAGAGAGTGATTATCTAAGTTTAGCAATCACCCTAAGAGGTAAAAACTGATGCATTAAAGAAAGTGATAAGCAAGAAGCGCTGCAAGTTTGGAGCAAAAGACCCTGCAGATGTCAAATTTAGAAAAGAAAAAAAAAACACATCTGGACCAGAAACTCCTTTTTTATCTGCAGCAGATAAAAGCAGGATGCAGACTGTGTTAAGATGATCAGAAGGGAAAGGCAGATTTACAGATGGATCATAAGATGTTTGCTGTTGCCTTCACAAGCCTGTGAGACAACCTTGCACCACAAAATATTACATTTCCTATTTTTAAATCTCAGCAGAGAAGTTGCAAATGGTGCACAGACACAGTTTTTTGTATAGAACCCACAGTTACTTTTAAAAGAAAGGGCATAATGGAAAAATAATTATGCAAAATAAAATCCGAATCATGCTGGGCATCTTAGGAGAAATGCTCAGCCTGCTCATAGTTAGTAATGTGGTAGCTTTCCATTTTTCTTCTCAAATCAGGGACATTTTGACTTTTATAAAATGTGTTTATTCATGGTCTGAAGAAGGTATGAGTTTTGCACACATTTAATGTACAATCTTCTTGTTTGAATACCACATCGTGTGAATGGGTAGGTGCACACATTTCTTTTGTGTAGGGACAATTTGTTGAGATGCTGGATATAAATCCTTTTTATTGCTACGCGACCTCTCTGTCACAGTAACCACAATTAGAAATTTTTAACTGTATTCAAGTCAAGCGCCATGCAGTAATTGGCTGATATCTTAGGCTGCCTGCTTTGCATTGCTGAATAAACCTTTTTGAGCCTCTGGATACATTCTTGTCATTATTTTTTTATATCTACCTGTATCCATAGTCCACCCAACAGCTTTGGAAGAACTACAGCACGGTGTCATCACACCCCACCTTCGGTTCTACACATGTCTGTGCTGGTCCTTTTCCAAGTTCACAGCAACACATTGAACCTCATCTTGGTCTGTCTTGATCTCATGTGAGAAAATATTTTTCTGAATATGATCCGTTCATGCTATTGAAAAGCAAGCACAGGATTATTCATAGACGTGGCAATGAAGTCCTTCACACTGTTGGATCTTAAACAAAAACTGACTTCTGACTTCCACTGATAATCCCTGTGCCTACTCTAAACCCCTTGCCAGTCTTTTTTTAGGCTAGACTGTGCAAGGTCAGTGGAGTCAGCACAGGCCAGCCACAGCAGCCTCTGGCTTTTTAACTTTTGCCCTAATTAGGTTGTTTTCTTGTGATTGATTGCAGAAAACTCTCAATTTTGACGCAGAAATAATTATGAGGTGAGAGAAACTGAACTTCATTTGACATTTATGTGATGTTGCCTGCAGGTATTGTTTAGATCTAAAAAAAATCTTTACCAGAAATTAATACACAATTATGTTTTTCCTTCAGGGAAAGTGAAAAAGGTTTAACAACCAGTTGGAATAAGTAACTCATTAACTTCCCATTAGCTTTAATGACTAAGAAAACTTTATATATTCCTGTGATAAAGGCTAAAAACATATTTGACTGCACTCATTGGATTGAATGGTACACGTAAAAAAGTGAAGCTCAGTGCTCACGTGAGAATGAAGAATTCAAGTGCCACATTTCCACCACCTTGCACTGGGAAAATGTAATCCTAATATAGGTTACTAGAGGCAATATGTTGGTGTTACAGTTCGCACCTTTGCCTTACAGGAAAAGGGTTCCTAGTTAAAATCCTGACTTCAGGATTTTTTGTGTAGTATCACCACATTTTTCAGCATTTTCTCCCTGTTTATTCATGTTTTCTGTCTAGCTACCTCCTTCCCTCCGCAAACATGTATGGTAAACTAATTGGTGGATTTCAAATAGACTCTAGTTTTATCAGGATGGAAATGTTTTCCTCCTTGTTCCCAATGCCCTTATCCCTAGAGGTGAGTATAGAAATTACAAGTCCAAATGTGGAATAGTAAAATCATTTTCTTAAATACAAACAAATTGGGAAAAATGAAAGAAAAGAATATCTGAAAATGCTCACGTGAGGATGTGGTCCGAGAAATCCATGTTCCCCAAACCCCATCGAAACGGCAAGAAAAATGCTGACCAATGAAAATGTGATACATTCTTTCTGAAAATTGTTTCGGCCCATCCTCCTGACCATTAAATCGTTTATGCCTGAATGAGACACTTCTCCTTTATTTGGACCGTTTATTTCAACTTATATGACTGTCTCTGTGGTCTGTGGATTACACATAAGATAAAATTCCGGAAGAGTTTCATGTAGACATAATTCAAAAGCAAATATTCATCCCTTTGAGACAGCTGTGCTGAGGGAGCTCATGCAAAGAAATCCCGTAGCATTCATGCTTCACGTCATTTCAAAATGTAACACTATAGGTAAAAGCTCTGTTGTTCTCACCCACGGGCATAAATTCTGGACTGTATGAAAGTACAGGGAGGGAAAGAGGAGATTGGGAATATGTCCAGGCTTTGCTATCATACAAACACTCAGCCTTCCCTCGTGTTCTGCCCAGCTCTGACAAAGCTGTAGTCTTGACACACAGCAGGGGACTGAGATGTTGTGATGGCATTGGGGAACAGTGTGGTTCCTGCCAGCTGACACCCTGCAGACTTGTTTGTTGATTGCAGGCAGAGGTTAGAGGGATGCTCTAAATGTTTAGCGTCTCCAATAAGAGCACATTTAGTAGCCACTCGAGGTAAAGAGCAAATTCCAACAGAAATCAAATGTGAACAGGTTTCATCTTTCTATTCATAAAAAAAGTCCAGTAACAAAGGAATGAATTAATGAATAAGTAAATTCTTACATGAAAGCATTGCCTTTTAAACAGCAACAATTAACAATGTTTTTCAAGATGTATTTTTTTGGCGTGTAGATGGTTCTTGGAGAATTGCCACAATTGTTCATTTGACTACTTGTCAGAATCAATAAAACTTGGTTAAATGAGCTGAAATCCCCTTTGGGGAAGAGGTTCAACTTCTTCTCCAAAAAAAAAAAAAAAAAAAAAAACCAGGCTTTAACATTACCGCAATACAGTACGGACAAGGAGCTATGCCAAAATATGTTTTCCCCTGATCTTAAGAATGAATTACAGTAGAGTAAAACATGCCTCAGTATATCCAAACCAAAACTCTGTTGATATGTAACTGTTACAGCGCTCTTCAGGATACTCAGCAACAACTTGGCAGCAGCAGAGGTCCCCTACTTGGCGTAACTTTACTGTTAGTTCTCCCACACTAATCAGAGGCCCAAGATTTCTCAATGAAGACTGTTTTATTCCCATGTCACATCGTTATGTAAAAAAAATTCAATGGATAGATTCAGAAATCGGGACCTGACCAAAACTACTGTCCTTGCTTCTTCTGGCACTTCTGTAACTCTTTGTTTTTATGGAACAATGAAGAATTAGGCACCAAATTAGGCACCACCTATATGTTAATGCACATAAATGAGTGTACTCCTGAAACTTTTGTGTAAAGTTGTGAACAGTGAGAGTCTCTTATGGTTTCAGTTATTGTGACTCACTTAATCAAAATGATAAATAAACAATAAGTACATAATTGCAAAATTCTTTTTGTACACTTAGTCTATAAGAAAGGGATGAAAACAATTTGCTTTAAGCACAGTCTAATTATTAGCTTGCAATGGACTAAAGAAGATATAGTAAACCTGGAATGCATCAATGTGTGTACAGAGGAAAATAACTGTGTTTAAATGCTCTCTTTGTTGCTGGTTTCTCTCTGTCCAAGCCTCTGCAACCTAGCAACCAGATCTGCAGCCTTTTGCTTTGCATCATTGGTTGGACACCCACTTAGAGGCTGACTAAACTGAGCGAAATCAAGAACGGCTTGAAGTCACAATCCTTTTTTTTGTTTGCATGCACCGTAATGTGGAACGGTCAGCCTGAATCTGATCATGAAGTCACCTGATTCATGGCTAACCTGGATCAAAAAGGGACGGCAAACTTGAAATAGCAAATGGTTTCATGGGAGAGTTTCGGTTCTTGACATGTTCCTTCACCCTGTTATTATTCCGTCCCATCTTTCCACCATTTTCAAATCTGTTTCTCGTAAACAAGGCAGTGTTTTCTGTGAAAAACAGTTCTGACAACATGTAATAGTTTAATTTGTCTTTAACAAAATGCTTAGCTTTCAATGTATTTGATATGAGAATTGGTCATACATATGTAATAGCTTTTGAGGATAACTAATAAAACAATCTGATAACAACAAACAGTAAAAGGGAGCCTTTCTTCACAAGTGTGTTTGCTTTGTTGCAAAAGCTATTCAAACTGCTTTCCACAGCAGAACCATACAAACCACTGATGATTGTCTGTTCGATTGATGGGATGTGACCCTTTTTTCTTTTGTCTTCCTCTGTGTTTCCCGCAGTCTCTACTCGTTCAAACACACACACACTCATGCCCACCTACACAGATTCAAGATTCCATTAAGATTAAGCTGTATGAAATTGTACAAACGTAAAAGAGTGAAACTTCATTTCTGTCTCTAAAAAATTACAACTAATCCACGGGCATTTCTGTTTTCTGACAATGAAGTCCTTCACTTTTTTTTATCTTCAGCAGGACAAAAGTGAGTAAATTGAAAACATTGGACAGGTGTAGATGTATTGAAGTAGATATTACGAGTTCAATTTATTTTGGAATCTTTACTTCTCTCTTCAGACAAATTTCTTTTTGAATTAACTCTACCCCTTGGTTTTGATCCGTTAAATCACCTGTATTATCACCACTTTGAGTTTGCTTTGTGGGATTTCTTTATATAGGTTTAGTCTTGTAGTATAGTTCTTGTTCTGAAGTTCTTAGACGGTCTCCTTGTTTCTGATTACAGTGATCATACTTTTCCTCGAGTTTCTAGTTTCCTTCTTAGCTCTGTCATTTACTTGTTCTGCCTGCTATTTTAGTGTCTATCTGAATTTCCTGTACTATTCCCTTGCCTCCCCATCAGCCTTGCTTCCCTCAGTTCCCCCTGAGCTGTTTGTCACCAACCCCATTCCCTTCACCTGTGTAGCTTATTGTTTGCTTTTACAAGGATATATCAGAATTTATGTTGAATATTCTAAATAAAGAACACTCTTAAGAGCTGGCCACTTAGAGAAACCGAATACAAATAAGTGTAGTCAGTTATTTTCATTTTTTAACTATAAAGATTATATTTCATCTTTATAATAATCATATTTATTTTTGTTGTACACAAAAACACATCCATGGAATTTAATGAAAAATAATTTGACTATATTTGAATAGAATAATTGCCAGAAAAGTAGAAGTTAACTTCATACCAAAAATATCCTTTGTGCATCAAAGATATATTTAAGAAGAAAAACAAGATACTGACACAAAGCCTGGCGTGCTCACAAAGCAGTAGATAAATACACACAACTGCCCCCATTGTTTGTCACAAGAAAATCCGTTTCAAAACATTTCATCTGACAAAACTTTCACGTTTAGGCCAAGTGATCTAC
Organism: Menidia beryllina; assembly: GCA_013363375.1. NCBI lineage: Eukaryota > Metazoa > Chordata > Actinopteri > Atheriniformes > Atherinopsidae > Menidia > Menidia beryllina. The sequence continues at coordinate 1,189,332 of JABUIW010000124.1, forward strand.
CTATGTTCTGTTTAGCTCTATTTTTTCTTTTCATTGCTTCACAGATTGTGACTGTACATTTTTACTAACGCTGTTCTACCAATTAACTTGAGTTTAAGAATCAAGTAAATCATCCAGATTACTGTAGGATATCCTTTTTGATGTTCTGAAATTGACGGTTATCCTTATAAATTTGTTCTGATTTGTTTGTGTAAAACAGAGTAGATGTCATTGATAAATGTATCCTGAAGCCCTGGAAAAAAGGCTTGGAAAAAAGTCTTATGTGCTTTGCCAGTAATATTACTGTGTTAAAATACAAGCTCATGCAACCCATCTGGTGATTCTTTAAAATTTGATTGTTTAGTTCTCAATATTACTCCAGCTTCATTTCAGGTCAGCCATGTTGTTGAATAAGATGAGATGTGGCTGCCTCAAAGGGACAAGAACTAACTGGCAGGACACTCAATAATCCATTTGGAATTGTCCTTAAAGAACCATTACTGGGGCAAAAAGCCAATGTGATTCATATGGTCACGTTTTTTTAACAGAACAATGAGCCAACCCAGCGAAAAACAATGAGGAAAGAGAGAAAGAAAATTATTACAAAAGAAGGACCTCTTATATCCGCCTGACATTGTGCCATTCAATTTTCAAGCGTATTTTGTTTGACAATTATTATGAGTTCTTTCCAGGAAAATGAATAGGCAAGGATATGTTTTCCAACTGCAACTCCATAACCTTGACCTAAATTAAAACTGTAATTTACATGGGTTACCATGACTGCATGGTTTGTGACTCCAAAAGAGAGTTGTGGTTGTTTACTTATATTTTTAACTTGAAATACTGAAATATAAAAGAAAAGTAGACCTAAACAATATGTCCACATCTTAGTGCTGAAGTGCTGGGCATTATCTGCTTCAAACCGCCATTTGAGGTCCATCAGTTTCTGCTTTCACCTTGGAGTAATGTTTTATATGACCTTTGTGATCTTCAAAAGAAAAAAAGAGAATAAAACTTTCATCCTGAAGTTTTCAATATAACAAATAGAAAATTCACAACTAACCACTATGTATTTATCTGGAAAAAATCCCAAATTTCTCTTTGAATGTAAGGAATTCTGAATCACATCATGAATAATGACATAGAACCGACTCAAAATACAACAGCAGTGTTCGAAAAAATACGTCCACTCATAACTTTTTCAGTTGTTTCTGGACAAAGTAGCCTCCAGGGATGATAGATAAAAAGACTCGATAATTGACCATCATAGTGTGAGCTTTATAAACCCTAAGAGCCTGAGGAAAGGCAGCTGGATGACTTTTTGGATCCTGAATGTATTTTACTTCTCATTCTTCATTTCTAAACCACATGTTCGAGAGTATCACTTCATCAGGGGAGAGGGTTGTTACAGTCTCTGGCCAATGAGAGTCCTTAGTTATTCTCACCAGTAGATTTACTAAAAGGGTTTCGGTCATAGGGTCTAAAGTGTGAATAGCATATCAGCAATAGTGACTCATTGGGTCCGCCATTGTAGGGGGTATTCTTGAGTATTTTTTTCTTTTACGACAATTCTATACCTCCATCGTTGTTGTCACATTAAGGAAACTTGGCGTGATCAATGAACCCCCCAAAAAAGATAAATACATTGCTAGCGGCCAAATTTATGTGTCATGATGAAATAATAACTTTAACTATTTTTTTTACCAAAGCTGTGGTTTTTCACATTATTTAATCACGCCGTAAAGGACCAACAGAGATGGCTGAAAGATGTATTTTCATATTGATACATTTCTGATTAGTCCACAATATGTGTTTTTTTGCGGGACCCCAATAGTTAGAACAATTATTTTTTTCCTCTGACATCACGTCATTTTTCCGGGATGAGCATGCTGAGCGTTGTTTACGTAACATGGAGATAAAAGCTCAAACGTTTCAAAGACAACATCAGAAGCTATTCCCAGTGTGATGAACGTCCTACCACCAATTTGCACGCATAAGGGGCCCTGTGCTTTTTTCCTCCACTTTTTTGCATGTTTGCTTCTGAAAAACTTGGCAGGCAAGCATTAACTCATTTGAGCACACATATAGCTGGCATAATATATAGTGTTTTCAGGTCATGTGTTTCATGAGAGCTGTGGGCAAATGAATCAACACAAAGTTTTCTATTCAAGTCAAAGTATGCCTTCGAGCATCTTCTGTGTCATGCTTACCAAAAAACACACCAGTTATTGTTAGTTTGGTTAAGCGCTTGTGTTTGATTGATTAAACACAGTTGAATAATCTTCTTGAGATTTCAGCTCCAAAAATCAACTGGGAATCTTCGGTATGGTTAAAAGTCATAAAAGAAAAAATTGCCCTTAATTTCCCTTAACTTATGACGAGACTTTGAGTCTCAAACCGTCAAAATTAAATGGATTTACACTGTTTTAGTCAACTGTATAATTCAACTCTCCCTGGGATTTTTGTGCAGATTACTTTACATGTTTTCTTAAAGATTTTAGTGAATGCTGACTGTTATAAACTTGATCAGAATGCAATCAGACTTTGGGAAATTAAACCTTAGCTTAACTGCGGCAGATAACTGCAGCCTTATTAGCACATTATGATCCATAAAATAAGAAACAGAAGGCTACTTTAATAGTGGAGCAAAAGCTTTCAATTCTTTTGAAATGTTGCCAACTCACTAGTTAAAACTTGTACCTTGTAGCTTAATTAAATTTGCACTGTAGAATGGTCAAATGTGTCAGTAAGCTTTAAAAAAAAAAAAAAAGAAAAAAAAACACTGGACGATTATGCAAAATAGCTACAAGACAATCTATCCGCTGAAGGCATTACTACAGTCTACTTTTGACAATCATTGACACATAACATGCTTACACGCTTTGTGGGACTTTTATAAGCCAGTTTTAGATCATTGACAGTGCTCCTTGTCTTGTGTGATGATAAAGATTCAGTGGAGAGGATGAAGGGTGGCATGTTATGGTAATGTGACCTTATCTGCTCGATTGATCTCTGCATGTAATGTTGAATATCTGACATGTAAGCTCGCAACTTATTTTAAACTTACATGCTCCATTAATCATGCTTTTTAATTATATTTGATACTTCTGCAAGAGTATCCATCCAACCACTAAATTTCTTGAAGACAAACAGACATTCCCACTAATGCTGTCTTTTAAGATCACTTTAAAAGCCCCAATAAACCTAACATGTATGTTATTGATGGTGGGAAGAAGCCTGTGTACTTGGAGAGAACACTCCACAGGTGAGCCCCAGGAGGGATTTGAACTGTGTTCGGTGTCCTGGCTTATGAGGACACTGACTGTGAAAATAATGACGTGGAAACATGGATACAATAGAGTTCTTCCCCTAACAGTGGAGGATCCCTATCATTTTGGACAGTGATTTAAACATTGAAAAACCTGACAAATGTAATTACCAACCTGGTAGGACAAAAAAGCAGCAGGAGTATGCATCTCGAGGGCTGTAATTGAAATCTGTTGGTGTAAGGATCGAGCACAGCGGTGCTTTAAAGGACCTGATGATCCTTGAAAACTTCAGCACAGATTTCCTCCAGGGATTCTAAAATGCAATGACTCATTTGATTTCATTCAATGTGTCTATCCGAGCTGTCGTCACCAGTCCGAACCGAAGAGAGAAAATTAAATACATTTTGAAAAAGGCTGTAATTTTGCAACCTAATATATTTGAGTAATTTATATCTACAGATGGTGCCTTGTTCCATTAAGTGCAACATATTGCACCTTCATGTTTTTTAATCGAAAACACAGATTAAAGACTGAGCTGCTATCTCAAATATTTAGGCATCCACGTTTCTCCTGCAGGACTAGAAGGGGTGGGTGCCTTGGAGGTTCAGACCGCTGAACTTTATCAATTCCATAGGTAATTTATCATGCCGAATGTTTGAAATGAATACCATTTTAGTATGTTTTATTTCTGCATTTACAGATTATTCCTTTTTTTGGCTTTGGAAGTTTGAAAAGAAACTAACACTGGGATGTGCACTTGGATTCTGTAAGATATTCAATTGACACCTGAAGCAGAGAAGAGAGTGGATGGCCTGTAAAGATGTAGTAACTAAAAAGTCACGGAAAAACAAACTGAAAATAACAGGGAAAAAATTAGTAATTTGAAGGATACCCATCAAATGACCATAAAACCTAAAATTTTTAGCAGTCATCAATGAAAACCAGGTGTGACACAGGAAAGAGAGAAATCACAGAGAGCATTAAAAAGGAGGAAACTAAATACAGAATCATTGTAAACATTGTAATAGATTTTTTTTTCTCATCGCAGCCCACCAAATTAAATATTTCAGTTTTTAATCGTCTTTTATTGCTCCTATTAATCTCTCATGACAAGAATAGAGCTAGTGTACGATGAAATAAAAAATAAATAAATAAACCCAGCAATGTACAGTGGACACAGTTAATGGCTCTATTCAAATAAATTGATTACAACAGAGCTTGTATCATTGTTCCATATTTTAACTCATTTTTTGCAAATTGATTCACCATTCTTATTTCTAGGCCTTCCTTCTGCCGACAATTAATCAAAGTTTGCAATATTTTCAGTTCAACTTTTACATTCATAAAAACATCAGTCATAAATGGATTCAAGTATCAGCTTACAATAAGGACACAGCTACTGATGAAGATGATGATGATGATGTACATTACTATTGTTTTGATTCCTCTTATAGGTTTGTGCTGGCAGAGCTTATTGCTGCTTCAAAACAATTATAACTTGAGGTTATTAAACTATTTTAGCCCAAAATATGTTAACCAGTGAGGGGGTGCATGAAACAAAAGCTTTGGTTCTTTTTATAGCGCCATACTTTAAAGAACAATATCAATACCTGAGTGCAAAACCAAAAGCAGTGCAATGCAGTGGGTATTATTCTTCTAGAGTATTGAATTACAAAATTAGATTAATTGCTTCACAAGATTTGTTTTTGATAAGGAGTACCCATTTCTTTATCATGGGTTACTCTTTCTGCTACTGGCTTTCCTCCACAGCCTCCATGTTTTATTTCTTCTTCAGTTATTGATTTTCGCCATTTCTGCTGGAAACTGACATGAATAGGCTGTGTTCAATAAAGAGGTGGGAGAGTGGGAATATAAATACATCCAGCGAGTCAAGTGGTTCGTGAACATTGGGGTATTACTGCTACTATGCTGGATGTGGTGGCTGCTTGGGGCTGGTCCTGATGCTCTTATCTCTGCCTGCTCAACAAAGACTCTCCCTGCTGAATGTTATTGGAATTCAATCAGTCCCTCGCTATAAAAAAAAAAGATTGTTTTCCAGACTGAAACCAAACCTTATTTCCAAAGTTACAGTCTAATTAACAACCATATAAAATACATCAATATTAAGTATGAAAACTTATATCACCTAATTATTTTTTTGTATTGCAATATTTAACATAATGCACTTGGATAACCATTTGTTCTAAACATATGATGTTGTTAAATTCAAAGTCTGGTTTCAGCATTAAAAATGAAAGAGTCTCATGTGATTATCCGCTTTAGAGGAGGGACTCTCATGACAATTTTCAGAACCAAAAAGCCAAATGATGAAATTAAAAGAGATGGCTGACTGGTTGAAACATTTCAAATGTGTTATTTGTTATTCTCAGCACAGGATTTTTGTTGACCTAAATACAACGGAAAGTTTTCACTATTCCTTAACACATGGGCTTGAGTCATTGATTAATTTGAGCACAGACCCTTGCCCAACGATTAAAAATCAATCTTTGACCAGGAAATTAAAGTAATGCCAACTTTGATATTTCCCATAGCTTATACATAAACCAAAAACTTTTTTTTTCAAAAACTACCTTGAGTAATCATAAAAGCAACTACATGTGCAGGCCCCAAAAAAGATATTCATGATGGTACAGTTTTGTAAAAATGTTTCTTAGACCTAATCATGAAAGTTTGTAAAACCCACTAAGAGCCATTTCTAAGCGCCACTTCTTAAAATTTGGGCCTAAAATGTGACTGGATTAAATAATAACACCAACATGACCTTAATGCCCCATCATATGCTCTTCTACATTTTCATAATTTCCTCATGGGTCTCCACAATGTGTTTTTTTTTTTTTTCCCATACTGTATATTGCTTCAGTGCCTCATTTCAGCTCTGCAATGAGGCGTTTAATTTCATAGGCAGTGTGCTCTGAGGGAGAGAATATAGCTCTCTTTGGGATTGGTATTTGGCTTTGAAACCGAGACCTTTTATATGATGAAACGGATGATAAGTCAAAAAGTAAAAAAAAAATGTTTGACATCTTTCAATCTCTTTTGGCCTTTTTTTGCTTTTTGTCATTAAAGACAGTAGAAGCTAAATGTCTGATGAAAGAACTTCTGCTATTTTGTTATAAGGCTGCCAAATACAGTATTAATGCATTTGGTGAATAGAGAATGGCAGTGACCCCCTTTTAGATTGTCTTTCAGACTCCTGATGAAAGATATTATCTATTATCCAGTATCATTCTCAACAACAGTTTATCTCACATCTAGAGGACTCACGTACAAGCAGATATGTTTTTCATGAAAGGCTTTCAGCTGATGACTCTGGTATGCAGACAGTTTCAGATGTGCGCCATTAACCAAATGGCTACTTTGTCCTCATTTACTTAGAACAATTTCAGTCTGACCACTGAAGTTGGTGTCTTTGTCTTCTGGAATCTGACATGTTTTAGGATTCTACCATATATTTGATATAACATTCTGTCTGCTCTGAACCATCAGCAACGTCTTTTCCTATGCTCCTTAGCCAGGTCTCCATTAGGGTTTTGAAAGTTTAAACGGTACTCGAACAAAAATAAAGAATAAGATGCATTATTTTCTTTAGCTAGCTAAGAAAAACATCAGGAAGAATGCCAGTCAAAAGCACATGAACATCCAATCATTCAAAAATTCAAACAGTGCGTCTGAGATTCAACTGGACTTGATCATCACATTTTTCTCTCCATTTTTCTTTTGAATTTCCACTGCATTTGTAACTCTACAAATAAGTCTCTGTTGAAGACAACTTTATCTTTGTCCAGCTTACAACCAAAGGCAAAGCATCCTCTGACACCAATTGGAGCATCTTTTCAAATCACTGTAGATTTGTGAAATTTTATACCCAAATGCAAATTGAAATATAGATTGTTTCATTATTGATTTGTAATAGTATTATTTACCTGTGTAGCTGTATATTTGTAGTACAAGCACAAAACTGGTTGTATTACATGTGTACCATAGTTTCTTTAAAGTGCAAAGAACTTTAGGCATTCATGAAATCTCAAAGCATGTGCAAAAGCAGTATAAAGTAATAATGTGAACACTGAAAGAAGTTACTTATGGTAAGATTAATGATAATAATGTGAAAATAGCTATTATAATGAATATCATGAAGACAACCTAAATCTTTATCTTAACTGCAACTGCCAGAAAAATGGTTCAAATTCATTGCTGTGATAACCATGAATAATCACTATAATAACAACAATCACAGTTATGACCATTCAGGTTGGGATAGTTCCTCTGTGGGACTAAAAAGGAAGGGGTGCGGGCAAAAATATACACAATGCACCATTCACCCATTCTTCCCCCGTGCTGCAGGCCACACATTGGCGTGCACCTTATGTTCAACACCAGAGGATTTTATTAAATGGCTGTGCTGAGGGAAGCCACCAGTAGATCGGTAGCCCCCAAACAGAGGGTTCCCTGCACAGAACAGACACGCCGGTCACTGCTGAGCTGCAGCAGCAAAGCATTCCACAGAATCCCCTGGTAAAGTCCCTCCTGTATCTAACTCACTATAGCAGCCTGAACAGCCCCGACTGCAGGGGATGTCCACAACACAACACAACAAAAGAACCCAGAACACATGAGGCCCTGCCCCAAGCTATGGACTCCCTGATTTGAACAATATGTTTTGGATGGCCTTGATGATAACTTCATTGAAGCATGCTGACTTGGAGAGGGGGGGGGGGGGGGGGAAAGGTGAAAGGTACACAATGTTAAATGTAGTTGTGAGTTATTAAATCTGCAGGTTCTCTGAATTATGAACTATAAAGCTTTTTATGAAGTCATAGTACCAACATTAACTCTTTAATGGTTGTTGTACAATTTCTTCATTACCTAAACTCTTAGCATAAGATACACCTCAACAAACAAACAAAAACACAACACTGTCAGTTTTTTTAGTCTTGCAAGAACATCCTTCCAGTTTCCAGCCCATCTTATTTGAGCTATGGCCCAACAGGGGCGGGTTACACCTAGGACAGATCCCAGAGACACACATGAATGAGACAGACAACCACTCACAACCTCTCACTCATAAGGTTAATTTCCACTTCCGGTCTTCACTTGACCTAACATGCATGTTTTGGTATGTTAGGAGGATTATTTCAAGAGAACATGGACAAAACATGCAAACTACACCCAAAAAAGCTCCAATAAAGGATTCAAACCAGGTACCCAATGGCTTTGCATTCCAGTACTGGAACATTCTCCTCAATTACAACGAATGGGCTCTTTAGGGATCCTAATATATGTTTCAAGAACATTTTTTAAAAATCATTTAAGATTATTTCAAATATCTGTTTCATTGAAAACAAGAGAGGAGGAAGAATCTATTAAAAGGTAATGTTCTTAAGCCCCACCTTCTGGGGTACATGACTCTAGGTGACAGGAACATCTTCAAACATCCAAACACGCTCCGCCTCAACATGATTTCATGGAAATGCGTAAAAAATAGTTCAGCACTTGAGGCACTTTTGACTTGTCATTTGGAAGAATGAAAGCATTTGCCAGTCATCTCATTAAAATACCATGGTAGTTGTCAGGATATGAATACAAATTCAGGGCAGGGTGTCATACCTATCCCCACAAAGCTGGATTCAAGACTGAAAGCTATAAAGGTGAAAAAATGACATATGACACACCCTGACATGTAATATCTACACCTTTTTATAGGACTGAACTCTGCTCCCTGTGCTTGTTAAATGAATTTTATTCCTCTTGCCTCTAGACCAAAGTGTCTTTTCTGACTACCTACAGAACATGCTTCTGTTATGAAACTAAACATATTTGAAAAGACATTTTCACAAGCTTGAAAAATGGGCAAACGGTGGAGAGCTAAGAGGTTGAATCTGGAGGAATTTCTGGGAGACGTGGTCAGCTTGTTAGGTGACATCCGTTCGTAAATGAAGAAGTGCCGTTGTTAGGATGTGGCTGCCTCAGACGAGATCCAACATCCAAAGGAGCTTTGACCCTTTAACGATTACTGTGATACTGTCAGTTTGGCTGGGTGATGCCAAACGCTGCAGATGTCTTGCCCTCAGCAGGAAAACTGCTAATAAGGTTGAAAAACATGCTGCTTTGTATTTCACTAGCTCAGCCTGAAAATTGGTTCAGTTCTCCCCGCACTATATGTCACACATGCACTCTGACTATGAACATTACCTCTAACAGATTGAAGCATAGCAATTATGCAAATATACACAATTTTAAAGCCATTACAGGAAAGAATTCATATTCGCTCAAAAAAGCATTTGTGGTTCTTACAGAAATGGTTTGAGTTTTGAACAGTTTCCCTTTCAGTGAGGCGTCTGTGTGTTGTTTTGCAGTAAATAATCTAATCAAAATTCCCATCATGCAAAAAAGCCAATGAGTAAATCTATGATTTCAATGGAAGCTCCCCTGAGTCAGTATCTGTAGCATGCTCACATGGACACCTTGAAGTTTACTCTTTTTAACGTCAAAGGTTTGTGGACCCCCCCCACCCTACCCACCAACTCTACCATAAAATGCATCAATCAAGAAAGATAAAATATATTTTTCATGTGGACCAAATGGTCTACCTCCTTTACATAAAGTATGTAAAGTCAAAGCAACATTTTCTTGCTTCCCCCTGAAGTTTGAGGACAGCCAGGTGTGCCAGGCCCCAGCTCATAACCTCAGTACCAGTGCCAGAAATGTGTTGAATGTGTCTCATATCTTTGTCAAGGTTTTTGTGGAGACATCAAACTTAAGTTTGACCTTATACACCATGCTGTGCTTTTACGACTTGCTGAGCTAGAGTATCGTGTTTCCAAGAAATGTTCTATTGAGTCACAGTGTCATCTAATAGTCTGCAGCACCGTGTGGTGCATTTGCTGCATCGATCAAATTGATATATTAAAGGGATGATCTTGAGAAAGAAATGCTTCATTTTTTTGTTTTCTTTTAGTTCTTTCAACAAAATCTGAATCTTTCATCAAGAATTCGATATTTCTAGCCCACACATTTGAGGTATATAGGTATATAGTGTCAACCAAAATAAGGTGTAAGAAAATAATCAGTCACTTACGAAGAACAATTTTCTCAACTCTTTAAATACTTTCAGGGAAGAGGGAAAAAGCTGGAACTTTTTACTGGAACATGTTAGTTATGGGAAAAACGAAGTTTTCACAACTTTAACAAGTTTCAAAGTCAATAGTTACTACTAATCGCTCCTATTCTTCAACACAATCAGAACCCTCTTAGACAATATTTCTTGTCATTCCTTTAGGGAATAGTTCTCGAGGATTCTTGGGGAACATCCCAAAGCTCTTGTTTGAATGTTGGCTGCCTTTAGTTCCATTCTCTGTCAAGATTATTCGGCACTGCTTCAGCAATTCTCAGATCTGGGCTCTGAGGACAGTTCATGTATCCATAAGACCTGTTGCAGCAGTTTCAGTCCACTTCTTGGGTCATTTGGCACACCTCAGCCCCTTCTATCTGCCTCTCTTCCTCAAGAGTGTTCTTAACAGCCAATTTTCCATAGAGTCCAGAGGCTTCAATGAACAGTAGATGGATGTACTGAAGGCCCAGATGCAGCTCTAAGATCCCTCTTCAGTCCTGTTGATTTTTTAACAGTAAATCTGCTGTAATAGTATTTTTAAGTCTGTCCCCTCTGATTTGACTGTCCCAGTTCCCTAAGTATTTTAACAATAAACTGCACACTGCGCTGAGTTTGAGAAATTTCCAGCCATTTTTGCTTCATGAATCACCTTGTAGGTGCAACGGTACCCTTTAATATCAATCAAACTTTGTTATCTTGACATATTTTGGCCAATTAGAATACTTAGGTGCAAGAAAAGAGGTGAAAATGAGTATAAACACAAAAACAAAAATATCAACAGCAACAATCTGACCTTAAAAAGGGCAGAAACAAGTTAGAAACGAGAAGAAACTTCAACAGTTTTAGTCCACGTTTAAAAGATGTTTCAGGTTTCAGGGTTTTATAACAACAAACAAAGAACCAATTATGTGTTTATTATTAGTAGTATATTCTCTAATTAACAAAAAATGTCAAAATGTTTTAATAAAATGTTGAAATTTTGTTGCAAAGTGGTTTTAGAACAAAAGAAGCACCAATTATGTGTTTATTATTTTCAGTATATTTTCTAATGAACAAAAAATGTTTTTTTAAAAACCATCAGTACCAACAGCTTGCAGTGTGTCACAACAATTTTATCTTGTGAGGCTGTGAAAGCATGTCGACCAGTTTTCTCTTCTCAGACAAGCACGGCTGAGCTGAGCCCTCCCATCTGCAATAATTATGCAACACGAGGTGGGATCAGGCAGGCTTCCCACTCACGCTATAATGATGACCACATATAGTCCGGAGCAGATCCTCCTCAACACCTGCATAACAGAGTTACATATGAGTGACATGGGTGGGAGTGGACCGCTGCTGTAGAAGGAGAGGGTCCACGAGGAGAGAGAGGGAACAAAAAAAAAAAAAAACTCACGTTTGGACGCATCTGCGCGCAGATATTCTAGCGCTGCGTCGAATTGAAACCTTTCTTTCTCGTTTATCCATACCTCACGCGAGCGCGCCTTTTTACCAAGAGCGCGCACACGTCGGGGAACCTGGTCACCAGAGCGCAGCGCGGCAGCCTCCGACAGTGCCCGCGTCAGCCGCCGGTGATTTGCGCCCCGCTTTGCGCCCCTGGATGTTTGCGCAGAGGAGCCTAACCTCCGCTATTGACTTCAACACCACAACCCCGGGCACCGCAGGCTTTTCTCCCTAATTGTCAAGTTGTTCCCTGGGTTCTGAGGGGGATGAAGAGGGCATGAAGTGCTCGCCGTTTGTCATCCAACTTGGAGGCTTATTTGCGTATGGAAAGTTGCGTCTGCGTCAGGGAGCATGAGCGCAAACTTTAAAAGCTTCTTTTCTACATCGAGAGACATTTTTTCCACATTTTATCCCTATTCCCTCCTCCAAATTCCGTTTTAGAATGAAAGCAGGTGAGTCACCCGCGGCGTGAAAGGCGCGAAGAGCTCCACGGCTCCTTAGGTTTTTCTTTTTTTTTTTTTTTTGCAAGAAACGGTAACACGGACGAAGTCGTGATCTGTGCGAAGGATTGCGCTGCCAGAACGGAAGAAACGCACCGATGAGAGAACATGGGTAGGTAAAACGAAGACTGGGTCATTAAAGAAGAGGGGGGGGGAATAGATGCCACCATTCTTGAGCATATGAAGGCTCAGAAAAAGATTTCACAAATCTTTTGAGGCTTATCCATGCGCAGTGAGCTGGCGACTGCAGTCGCACTACTATATTTCCTCTGAATTTAATTTGACTTGTGTTTTCATTGAAGACAGTTTTTCTTTAAACGATTCCAAAGGTAATAGATGAGGGGAAATCTTAGTCAGTCCCTTGTGCAGGGAAGAATGAGTTTAGTCTCATACCAAACCATCTGTCCTTGGTAATGAAGCTGCAATGACAGGTTTGCTTAGAGTGTAAATCTGACCTTAAAGACGGTCAAAATGTTGAGGTGCGATTGTCAAATTTGCTTCCCCTCCCCAACATGCCTCCCGCTTCTGCCCTCCAGAGCTCTGACATGTTTTGACTTCATCCCATGCTCCCCCTCCTCACCCTATACTCCTGACAGTTCTGGGCACCTACAATCACATCCCACACTGCCTATCACCTCCTCCATTTTACCGAGAGCTAAATTCACCCCTCAGCTTTGCAAACCCACACTCCTCATCAGTGTTTTTTTTAAGGGGCTTTCGCCTATGTGGCACCAGTCACTTTTCTTCCCGTAAGAAATCTGGGGAGCAAAAAAAAAAAAAAGAACTGCTGGAGTTCAGAAATAGTCACTGAATATGCAGTGAAATGACGCTGTCACTTTAAAGCATTCTGGAACTGCTCTAATAGGACTTGTGCGATTCTTTCAAAGCAACTTTTGAAAATCTCAGAGGAAGACTATTACCAGCTCCACGAGCAGACTGTCTCCAAATGCACACACATGAAACAAGGGTACGTGCAGAGGTACTGCAGAGGTAGTGCCACATTTTCTCTTAATCCCTTAATCAAATGGGAAGCTTACACAGGGAGGAGGGATGCATCCAACCCACACATCTGCTCCGAATTGTAGCATTTTCACAAGTAATGAGCAGTTTGATGCAGCTAATGAGCACATACTATACAGTTTTAATTTTGTCATCACAATTACTGTAACTTCAAATAAGCGCTTGTATTCGTTAGGATAGCCGCACCGATGACTGAGGCACTCTCACATTATTCATCCTGAGCTCATAAATAGCCTTGTTTTCCTCCCAGAGATGGATTAGTCATCAGGACTGAGGTTGTCCCCCTGAATTCATCACTAAAACTAGCAAAACAGGATATGTCGTGCAATGGTCTGAAGAGCAGGTTCTAAAGAATGCTGAATGAATTTAAATTTTTATATTGCATATTTTCCATGAGTAGATGTAAAGGAGCTGTCATGTAATCCCTCAAATGTTCATGTCTTCCATCCAAGAGGTCACAGTATCAAAAGATGAACCCTTCAGTGATACAAAAACTGAGAAGAAATCTCAAAATCGGTCATTTGGACAGACAGAAAATCAGAATCGGAAATTAATTTTTAAAAAGCTGGCATATTTGCTGTATTATTTGTGACTGATATAAATATTTTTTCTTTGTTTTGCCTTTTTTTAGAACTGTTTTCCAATCAAAAGCAGTAAAAAGTAAAGCAGAAACAATGTTTTTTTAATGAAATCAGTAACTGAATGTCCTATCTCCAGCTGTCCTACGCTCTGTAATTTGCATTGACCCCTCTCCCCCCATAACAACCATAAAACTCGAATTAAACGTTTTCAGCGGTACGTACTGTAAGTAAGAGCATTAATAATGCAGAATTTGCAAAAGCTGGCCTTATGGTCTCCATTCTGACTAAAGCACGCTCTTCTGCTGGAGCAGAACTGCTCTGACAAGAGCATTGAGGCAGTTCAGCACAGAAAAAATGTTCCGCTCACTCAATAAACTTTGTGCTTTCTAGAGCAGACAAGATAATTAAACACACATCGTAAAGCCTCCGACAGAAAAATGCATATCAGTTATGACACAAAAGATTTGAGCAAATTTTCCTGTGGGTTTTAGCTTAACTGTCATCATCACATTACTTAATCAGAATCTTTGTATGTAAGGCTGGCAAATAAGGTTGTGCTGGTTGGGGTGATGGATCAAGGTAGGGTCTTCTGTCTGTACATTTAAAACAGGGGCACAAAAAAGTAAATCATATTATGAGTCAAACCAGTAGGAGGACAAATGACATGCTAAGGCTCAAGTCAAGAAAATATGAGAAGACATATCTTGCTATGAGTTTCGCTGCAAACATGGTGGGAGATGACGGGAGACTACTCTGTGTCATGTTTGAAAACTCTGGTGGCTCACAGTATGAAGCCAAAGAAAGAAAGAGCAAATTTAAAGACTACTGCAGGCAGGAAGATGTTTTTTTTTTAAAACAGCAACATGGAAAATGTATGCAGTGGTAAAAAAATAAAAAAGGTCATTGTAGTGAATATTACTGTTATTCTATTCATTTATGGTGTGCACCAGGGTAATGGGTGGGTTCTCGCTGGGTTACGACTTCCTCCCACCGTCCAAAAACCTGCATGTTAGGTTGACTGGACATTCCAAATTGCCCTTAGGAATGAGTGTGAGTGGTTTGTCCTTGTGTGTCTGTGTGGACTAACAGACTGTCCAGGGTGTCTTACCCATTGACTACTGGGTTAGTCTCCAGTCCCCCCGCCACCCCATCAGGGAATAAACGGTTCCGAAAATGGATGAATGGATGGATGGAATGAATATTGGCGAATCCTTGTTGCAAAATAAAAAAAGATTCAACTTTATTACCTCTGCTCTAAAATATGGGATTGCACATTTTATGCCATTTCATGGGGTTTAAAGAATAATAGTCAAAACTTTTACCTTCATCAGAAAGGCTTGCATTTTTTAAAAAGTTTTGCTAGAATGAGTGGGTTGAGAATGTTTTATTCTTTAAAGGCAGGAAATCTTTTAGAACCACTGCTGTCATGTCTGAATTCATCCTGGCCAGCTGCATCTGTATCCGCTTTAGGCAGTAAAGAGTGTTTCATCGAAATGCAGAATGTTTCCTAATCGGGAGTCTGACTCAGCCCCTTCATCATTGTTTGTTGAGATTTTGTAATATATTTTCTTCATCACAATCTGTTTGTGCCATAGAACTGTCGGAACTCCACACGTCACAGAGTCATACACAGCACCTTCTGTTTGAAGAGTGGAGAGACCATGTGTCCCTTAAAATTTTGGACAACGTGAAGTATTTCTCCAAACTGTCTCCTACACCTTGAATTCACGCAAAAAGACAAAACCTGAGAAAACATTTCAACTCTACGAACTGGGCTCACATGAAGAAAAGGCTGAAGCACACGGTTATGTATAATATGTTGTATCCGTGTCACTGAGCATAATAGAGCCTGTGTTAGGTTGCCATGGCTGCATGCATACGTTTTGCTTGAATTTCTGATCATCGGGAACCGCACAATAACAATATTTTACCTTAGATCCCTACTGATTCTTTAGTCGAGTTAAAAGCTGTGATCTCTGACATTGTAATCTCATGGTAACCTAATTTCTAATTTGTACATCACCACACTTAGAGGAGTTAAAGCACGTACTATGCATGTTTAAATTTATTTTAATTCTCCAGTGTGTTCAACCGTTAGGTCCCAGCTCATTTCAAAACCAAAATAGGCCACACATAGAAATGACTGGATCTGAACATGACATTTTTACATCACTGTATTCAAGAAAATGCATTAATTGGTAGATACTAAACTTATGAATTTCAGTTTTTTCTCATAAGTTGTTCTTTGAATTTTATTTGAATAGTTTATTTTTAAACATCTACTTAAGAATATTTAAGAGACTTATTTGAGACTTTTATTTGTGATAAAGGTCTTAAGGCAAGTTTACATCCTCTGATGTAAAAAAAACAAATGAAAAGACTCGACCTTTGAAACAAAAGCCACATATTCAGGTTGCTTCTCCCTCTCGTGACTATTTGAAGGTAAATTGTTGTTTTTTCGAGCTTCTACATTATTGTATTGTCGGTTTTGGTGCACCAAACACCAGGGAAGAATCCATGCTGTGAGCCTTACTGAGGGAAAGTAGTAGCTGATGCTTTCATCAGGAGTGAGACTCATTTCTCGTAGAGATAAAACATCCCGACAGGAGTCATGTACAAGCGCAGAGGTGATTGGTTCATAAATCACACCGAACAGGTTGCACCCCTCAAAACAGAAAAATAAATCAAATCAGCAGACAGTTGGATTTCCTTTGTCTTTGTTACCAATAATTTAGGGGGGGGGGGGGGGGGGTTAGCTCACAAACTCATTTCCTCTCTCCTTTCTTCATTTTCATGCACACAATATAGGCACACATCCAGTAGGTTGTTTGTTCATACTCCTATAGATGGTCGGAGAGTGTATTTTGAGTTAGCAGAAAACGTCAATATGAAGCTTGAATAAATCCATAAGATCCTCATAAGAAAGATAGAGCCAGGATTGATGCATTCAGCACTTTCAACAATTGATGGCTTTCACCCCTGGATCGAGTTCAGTGACATAATGACACTTTAGTGAACCATATTTGTCTTCCTTTGGATTTCTAAAACAACATTACTAAGAAAAAACAAATACATTCTTTTTACCATGCCACTGTCATGTGGCAACTTCTTTTTGGGGTTTACTTGCTTAGGGTTAAAAACCAAAACTCCTTGGGTTGGATCAGTTATATAGTTAGGAGACTTGATGACAGTAGGGGAAAAAATTACATTTATCCAAAATCAGAGATGTTCAGTAACGAAGTAGAACTACTTAAGTACTGTACTTAAGTACCAAAATGCAGTATCTGTACTTTATTGGAGTAGATATTTTTCTCACTACTTTTACTTTTACTCCACTACATATTTTTGATTATTTCAATACTTCTACTTCGATCGATTTTTCACGGGCTGAATCGTTACTCGTTACTGAAATGTAAACGTAATGATAGATAGCTCTGTCAGGGTTTGGGAAGCTGGCTCCTCATTGGGAGATTTGAACGATCAAGCATAGCCTATTAAAAAAAGCCTCCCGAAAGATAGCCTAAAGCTAACCTAGCGGGCTAGCTGTATGATAACGTTAGCTAAAGCTAACCTAGCTGGCTAGCTGTATGATAACGTTATTTAAAGCTAACCTAGCTGGCTAACTGTATGATAACGTTAGCTAAAGCTAACCTAGCTGGCTAGCTGTATGATAACGTTAGTTAAAGCTAACCTATCTTACTAGCCGTTACATGCTAGCATAAAGGCTCAGCTCAGGATTCTGACTCTGGAATAATAAATAATAGTAGATGAAGTGCTGTTGACGCTAATGCAGATGTAATTTTCGGTTTTTGTAAACACCTGTATGGCCTTTCACACGTTTGAAATAATATAAACAATATCTATCACACTTTTGACTGCCTTTTTTTAATATACACAGTACTTGTACTTTTACTTATACTTGTACTTTCGATACTTGAGTAGCAATTTTTGAAATACTTCTACTTGCAATACTTAAGTACCAAAAAAATTGAGTACTTCCGTACTTCCACTTAAGTATGGAGTTGAAAGAATACTTCTACTTTTACTCAAGTAAATTTTTTTACATAGTACTTGTACTTCTACTCCACTCCTCTGTTCCAGTACTTTAAACATCTCTGTCCAAAATATTTGGACACTTGGTCATTAGGAAAAGGTCTAAGCTACCAAAATTCACAACCCTAACCTGCTCTCAGAGTTATAGTGCTGTGCTGTTAATTCGAGGGCATATTCCCTCAACACTTTGACTAACAGATACCATATCAGCTCAAAAATATACACGCTAACAGCTAAAAATACCTTTTTTAAGGATTGTTTTATTGGCATTAGTGGTCTTTAGTGGAAAGTTTCATGACATTAAATGAAAACAGAGAGAGGAAGGGAGGATGATATTATGCAGAAAAAGATGTTAAACTAAAAGTTGAACCTTGGTCCTCTTTATTGTGGAAATACTGCCTCTGTACATTGCGTACCTGCAAATCAAGGACAAGAGAATTCATTTGAACCTAATTGTTGTATTATAGAGGGACTTTTTCTAACAGCCATATTGGCATATGGGTTAATGCAGGCTGTTTCAATAAAAAAATGTGCAGAATTTTGGTAGCAACCATTAACTCACATGGCTTGTTTCAAAATGAATGCATGGTGTTACAGTTTAAGAAAGTTCATACAGATAGTTATGTAAAAAGCGCTGTATGAGACTTCTATTTTCTCCCCTCAATCCACCATGGCTTAATCTGATTCTTTCGTTGACCTGTCTATCAGCTTCTTGCTTAAGAACTCAGAGTTTGCTACACTATTAAGTGTAAATGTGCATTACGACTAGTTCAAATAACCTTGAAGAGAATTAAGTAAAAACCTGTTACCTTAGCTATTTCAGATTTTTCTTAAACAAGATATGATTGAATATCTATTCGTATGGGCAATTTTGTGAATCAAAATGGTTGATGCTTCAGAATTTTCTCTGTCGTTGAACAAGCTGCTTCACCCGCTCATTGAGTGGAGGACAACCTTTACAACCTTGTCTGTCAAAAGTTAAACACTGAACAATTTAGCCGCTGAGAATGAATTGATCAAGAAAGAGAATACATTTGGTTTGCAAAGACGTGTGGTTTGGAAAATAAAAAAGGCAAATATATGCTTGCACTCTGTTTATATGAGTCAGCTGTCACTGGGGAGCTGTTGTTTTGGTTAACAAAAACTCTTAAAACTGTTAAAATGGTCCAAACTTTTTCACTTCGCTGCCAAACGGAACCTTTTTGTTTGAATGTCATGTCTTGCCAGGCATAGAAATCTTAAGTTTTGATGTGTTTTTTAAGGCAGGCCCTAGCTGATTCAAAAATAAATGCAGTCAAAATCGACAATACCACAAAAAGTGAGCTGCAATATGGTAAATTACTGCTATATACACACTCAAACACACACATATATATACATATATATATAGTAGACACTTTTTTCAAATTGTTGCTGTTGTCCTGGGGAAAGGATTTCACAATTTCAGAAATTTCAGAAATAAAGAGCTGTTTTCCTTTTGCTTGAACACAGCTGACCTATACATTTCCTCCAACCTTTTGTGATTATTTGCCCACAAACATGCACACACACCCTTTGTTGTCAGCTCCCCGGGGTTCGCAGCAGGCCTTGCCTAACAGTGACCAGCTTAATCGCTTCAGTTTGTGCTGATCTTTTGGCATCAGCTCTCGTATTGATCAGCACAGCTCTCCGCCTGTCTGCACATATTTGGAAACCAACCGTTCATGTGTGCGTGAGAGCCAGTGGGAAGAAAGTGTCAGTAAAGTTGCAGAAGCGTGCGTTACGGACTCGTGAAGAGGTTTAGCTGTCACTTTTTGACAGGGC
This sequence comes from Menidia beryllina, assembly GCA_013363375.1. Classification (NCBI taxonomy): domain Eukaryota; kingdom Metazoa; phylum Chordata; class Actinopteri; order Atheriniformes; family Atherinopsidae; genus Menidia; species Menidia beryllina. The sequence goes on from JABUIW010000124.1 coordinate 1,209,109, forward strand.
AAGTCTGGATATTTAGGACTGTGGGTGTGAAACTTAAGGACCTTTCATACAGCGACAGTTGCTTGTCATTCTATTGAATAATGCTTGAAATATTTTGTAAAGCACTAAGCTTCAAGAATATTTATAACCAGTTGAATAAACTTCTCTATTTTGAGTCATATACCTTATTTAGTAGTGCAATTTCATGCTGTTAATTGATTTTCATCAGGCTGATCCAAGCATCGCAGCTAAATGATAAATGAAGTTTTAGTTGAACTGGATTTATTTTATTCTGTGATTTTCAGTGTTCCAAAAGCACTATGGCATTGTTTTTATTTCACATACATGCATTAGCAACTGCTCTCTAACATTCATGGGGCTCACAGGTACTCTCTTATCAGTAAAGTTGTAAGTTGGGACAGAAGTGAAAGCAGTAAACCAGAACTGAGAGGTTGAAACTCCTCTCAGCATTTACAAGTGGACCTCAATCCAACTTCTCTTTTATTGGAGCTTCATGTACGTACAAATTTCACTAATGTGAATTCTTTGCCTTCAGGATACCCAATTAGCCAATGTAAACACTCCTGACAACTAGAAAATGTTGCTTTTGACAACATAGGTTGTGACTTTTCTGTGTTTTTCCAAGTAGCATTCTATTAAACGTATCTCATTAAAGCAGACCGTTTTCACAGGAGGTAGTCTTTGTGGCCTTTCCAAAGAGGGTGGAGAACAAACTTTGACATTTAGAAGGACCAGTTAGCCTTTTAAAAAACTACACGTTATTATTGTCACTACAACATGACCACTTGCCAACAAAATGCTTTATGTAGCAGACTGGAATTTAAACTTTGATCATGTGTTTGTAACCTGTTTTTTAAAAAGAATAATTTCTATGAATGAAAATTCATTAAAAAAGTATCCGTAGCAGACACCTCCATTATTGTTTTTCATGGAAGCTCTGTAACGTTGGTCAAGTCATTGTCAAGCATTTCAGGTTTACTTAAATCCTTCTCACACATTAAAACTTTGCCCAGACAGATTTTCTAACTGCTACCATTGCGCTGTGATCCCTATTACTTTATTTTTTTGCTCCAAAAAGGTTTTTATCCCCAAAAAGTCTTATATTTTCACAAAAAAAGAATTTCACCATGTGTCTTGGGCCACAAATGATGAATTCATAATGCTACCTCCTTTGTCCCCATATCTCCAACACTCACCCAACACTGAGGGAAGGCTTTCACAGCCATGAAATATGACCATACAAAGAGTTTTGATCAATTCCGCTCAGTCCTCTTTTTTATAATGTACCAGTACTGACTAAAATCAGTGGAAAGCCATTTTAAATTACGTAAACAATTTCACTGACAAGATCGATTACATATATTCTAATTCAGCCTTATTGAGTAACATTTTATCAATGTCCCAATTCATAAAAAAAGGCATTTTGTGAAAACCAATGGATCACTCCAGATTGTTGGTTGGATTTAGTCCTTTGTGCTGAGCATATCCAGAGTGGTAGGCAACAGCAGAGAGAAAAACATCCCGTTTAAAGATGAAATCTCTCGCAGCACCAGGCCTTAACTGGGTGCAGCAATTTCAACTCAATCAATTTTTTTCAGTTCTTTTTGCTCCACTATTCGTTCTACATTACAGCGATTAGAGCCCTCTTTATACACCATATTTATCAAATCACTGCAAGTTATCTGGCTGTCCCTTATTTAGTCACCTGAAAATCAATTTGTACCTGGAGCAAATGGGGCTGTTGAATAGAGCAGCAACACCCAGCTGGACTTTTAACAAAAGAAAAAAGGAAGTTTTTATCTATTTGGGCAAATGAAACTTCCCTCAGATAAAAAAAAGAAAAAATCATGAAATGGCTCAGTTAAAAAATACATTGATCAGATTAAATTCCTCAGGGTGAAATATTTTTTCTGCTGGTATGTTTTATTGTTATTGAAAAATATTTTTTGTATGTTGTGTCCATTTTGCTGGTACCTATTAGCCTTACTGATTTTTATTTATTTTCATTTATTGAGCATAAATAAATCACATCCAACCTGTTAAATCAACCAAGTTCCGCAGTTAGCATCAGCCAGTAAATGTTTCCCTGAAGTTAGACACATTTCTTAACATCCAAAGGTTGTTGCTTGACTTGACAACCGGTAACTGCTTTTAGTGACTGGCTGAGAACATGAAATTGAAAGTCACTGCTGATTTCAGAGCAAGAAAAAGGCTACAAAAGCATGCTGGAGTGCTTTCTGCTCACTTGTATGATGATGTGCCATTACGAAATGTCAGATTGTGAAACTAGTTAAAGTCAAACCTGAAAATCTTTCAGATAAAACTGAATGGCTGCTTGTCACCCCTCCCCTTATAGTACCGCTAAGACTTTTTAGGTACAGCAGGACGGACTACAACTACAAAGAATAGTACACAAACTTGAAGGTTGGCTGCTGAGAGAAGATTAACTCTTCTTTGGTTTGCCTGAACTCTTGCACAACACTGCCTGCAGTTCTCAAAGCGGGAGAGTTTTCTGTCTGTCCTCATTTCCTTCTTTCGATTGTGGCTGTGTATATTCAGGGGACGGCAGCATATATGTACCCCCACCCCCTCTAAACTGCTCAGAAACCGAGCTAAAGGAATTGACTCCTCGTTTCATTTTCATTTTTAATGCTGCTGCCACATCGGCGCAGTATTTTGCCATTACTGCAGTGATTAAGCAGCCATGCTCCACTTTTCCCATCTCATTCCCAAAGTACAGTGCGACATGTATTTAGGACTGGCTGCTCCAGTGTACAAGCGCAGATCCCGTTGGAGTAAAAGAAGCTTTTATCGTAAATCAGCTACTGCTTCATGCTTTTTTTTTCCCTTCCTTTTTTTCTATGTTAACCAATATTACTGCTGACTCTAGATTTCATTGTGAATGATGTCGAAGGTTTTAAGTGTGAGAAAGGAACTCCAGCTCAATATTGTAATGGCAGCAAGCCCAATTTATCACAGCTGCATGATGGGCCCTGTGCCTCCTAATATTCCATGTACCGAGCCCTGAAAGTATTTTTAATTTTATGTGCCTTAAACCTGTGCAACCTTAATTAAAAATGTAATACATCACAAAAGCTGGATTATTACTTAACTGTGATCACGCATCACACACTTTTGAAACCCACTGCAACTGTGTCCGAGAGCAGAAGAGACATGGAAAGACAGTAGGGTCATGCAACATTTTGTTTTTATAGCTCAAAGTTACAGGAGCTTACATAAAAATGGCACCTCATACTGATTTGTGTGTGTGTAATCTATCTACACTCATCTTGTTAATTATTTCTGACACTTGTCAGTTGTGAATTTTCAGCTCCTAAGACAATAAGAATACATTATCTGCACATTTTTACGGATAGCTGATAATGAAGACAAAAGAGGGGAGGGAGGTGTAAGGAGAAACAAATGCAGAGGACGTCATGTATTTTGTCCCTGAGGAGCAAAGACACACTAAGCATTCCAATCTGGAAAGTTGATTTTACTTTTATGTCAGCCGGTAACCTTTAAAAGCCACCTCACTTGTTATAATGTGTACAACCTGTGATATTGTAGACCATCTAATAAGGAAAAGAAGATATATTATATTTTCTTGCACATTTTTCATTTCTTTGAAGTGGCTCCAATGTGCTGCCTGAGTACTGTTGGCTAGCGTACTTGAGCACTCTGGGTAATAGCCTTTGCATCAGTGCTCAGAGCACCGTGCATTCAAATGAAATATCAACTTGTCGCGCGGCCAAAGCAGACGACAGCTGACTCCGCTGGGCCAGCCAGAACCCACTCCGTCCCGACGGGAGAAACAGTCACACTTTTATGGGGTTTCAGAAAGTTTGACATCAGAGGCTGACTTTAAGAGATGCAACTGGGGAAAATATGTGTTATATGATATACCATGTCATTTTTTACTTTGGTCTTGCTGATTTGAAAGCTCATCACAGTTGACCGTAAATTTAAGTCCAACTCCAGCAAACTACTTGCCTTTCGGGAAAGGTGAAGAAACGAAAAAAAGAGACAGAAGCAGCATAATTTTATTAGATCATAGTTGTGTTTAAGAGTTGTGTTTGGTCTCTGTTCGCAAAAAAGAAGATTCTGATGCTGGTTACAGCAATCAGACACCACCCAACGGGATTAACTACAAAATGGCTTTGTTAATTACAGGAGTTACGATCTTAAATTAGCATTGAAATTAGGCTTGTGAGAAGGGTATGAGTACTACTTTTGGCATTTAATTCAGAGTCAGTTTTCACGTTGTTACTCTGTTTTTTAATTTGCTTGATCAACGAAAATGAGTCATTTTAGTTTCCTAAATATTTATATTTGTCAAAGCCTCCTAAAGCAGAAAAACACTCATTATGAAGCACGAGTTGGTACCATCATTACAGTGTCAATTTGTCATGGTTACTCACGTTTACATGGTTATTTCCAATCTGTCACAAGGTGGGTGGAAAGTGGCCCATTTAGACTGTGTCCATATCACCATGCTCTAAAGTGGACTTTGAAATTATTCCAGTATAAAGAGGATGGTTCTCTCCAATACTAAATGGCAAATGTATCTGGAAGTGAGGTTGTTGTTACTATATTCAGCTTTTCTCATCCTTCTGTGTCCTGTGTTTCATTGGTTTAATCGTATTCCTCATGTTCTAAGTTCATTCAGTTTCTCTTTCTCTGTTTCATGTTTTAGTTTTCCTTGAATTCTCTTTTTCGGGTTCATAATGTTACTCCAGTGTACTTTCTTGTGATTTGTTTCCTTGTAATCTCATTTCTATTTCTCTGTGCTCTTCACTGTATCCTGTCTTCCTGTGTGTTTTCTTTTGCTGGTTGCGCAGTTCATGTATCCTCCCTCTGTATTTCAGCCACCTTCACGTCCCCCTTAGTTTACCCTGGTTCGCATCAACTCAGTTCCTTTCATTTGTGCCCCCTGTCTCACCTTCTCTGTGTCCACTAATCACTCTCCCCTCTATATAAGCTTATCTACTCAATTCATTCCTTGTCAGCAGCAATCCGTCAGTCGACCGTCTGTATGTCCTCTCTATTCCCATTCCATGTCTAAATATATATTTAATCGTCCATAAATATGCATGTTGTTGGACACTTAATTGCTTGAATGTGAGTGTGATTGGTTGTTTGTCTACGTGTGGCCCTGTGATGAAACAGCAGCACGAGTCCAGGGTATATCTCGCTTCTGGGATTGGCTCCTGCCTCTCCGCCCCAGCGTGTAGTGATATAGGGATAAAGACAATGAATGGACGATGAATGAATGAATGAATGAATTATTCATTGCACTGCATTTGTTCAGTTTTTTGTACTGTTTATTGAAGTCCAGCTCTTTTGTCCATGAGTCAATCAAAAACTGCTATTCACACTGTTACATATCAAAGATTATTGTTGATTATCTTTGAATCCCTGGGGAACTATTTAAGATATGCTTATATATTCTCCCCATGCATGTGTGGGTTCTGTCCGGGTTCCCAAGGTTACCCCCACCTTCTGAGGATACGCACTCTAATTTGCCCGTGAGACTGCTTTGGGGTGTGTATGCGGTATGGACAATGGATGGATATATTTAAGGCTTTCTGTTTATACTGTAAAAATCATATACCATGTAAATTATTGAACTAAAAAAAAAAAACTTCATTAGCACTAAAGAAAAGCTTGAACAGTTAATAGACTGTTTTAATAGGTATCTGCTGCCCTGAAGTTAAGATGTCATAACGAAGGTTTATGTTGGCTTATTTGCATCTTTTACCACTATCAGCACATACTCTAGTATATATGTATGAATAGTGAAAAAAAAACTTATTAACAGTTAAATGCTCCTATGAAAAACAGATCTTCAAGATGGAGCATAATTAGTTGAATAAATCATTTTACTATTCAGGCCATTTCACTTGCTGACTTAAGACCCCAAGTCAAACAAGGTAATCCTCAAATTTATTCATTCCCATGCAGGAAACATCCTTGAAACATGAGCAGCTTGACTTTTGCAATAATTACACTGATGTTCGTTTTTTTCGTTGTTCTGCTCTGTTTTTGGTCTTTAAATCTCCAAGATTAAAAAATATTTGAGATCCCCAGAACCCTCTGGCTGTGATTGGTTACGCTCTACTGAAAAGAAGGAGCCAGGTAAACAGATGTGTCTTGCTTACCACATTAGATGAAATCTTTTTTGAGGAAGTTTGAAGATACAGAATTAACAACAATACTTGCCTGTGGACAGTGTTTAATTTATAGTAAAGGGACTCCATTTGTCTCCTCTATTTTTTTTATATAGTATATTTTTTAATTACTATATCAAGACTGGCATCTTATAACGCAAAGACAGAAAGGGAAAAACCTTTAATGATTCCTCATCATCCTGCCTAAAAGCAGCGGAAAACCTGAGCCATGTCAGGACATAACACAAGGTTTAATGATTGGTTAATCAATCTGTGTTGAGTAAATGTCTCGCTTCATTCTGTCCTGCCTCCCGCGGGACCCCAGCGTGAACACATCCAGTTGCTATTTATTACTGTTCAGCCCGCACAGAAATCCATACCTAACCGACGTGCTAATTTAAGATGCCGTCATTTGAAGGCGTCAGAGTAACGGTGCTGGATATTGTGTCGATGTGAGCGCACAGTCTGGTGTTTCCTACCTGAAACCCGAATAAACCCTCAGCTGTGAATTTTCTATGGGCACACATTTGCAAAAATTCCAAAGTACTTTTAGCAGTGTGACATAGTAAAGCTTTTCTGAGGGTTTAGGTTAGACCTAGGGAATAATTGAATTGGATAAGCATTTGGGGGCAAAACTGATGGCTATGTGTGGTGGTGTGGATTCTGGGTATGTTCACAGAGTTGTTATTAAAGCTGATGGAAGTAGCGGTGCATCTATTGCTCAGAGGACTGAAGTGATTTATTTATAGCACACGTGTTCACAGTGCATTCATCTTCACCCATTCTCATATACTTGACATCAGACTTAATTCACCTCTAATCCTTGTTTTGCTTCTTTTGCTGCCCCTGTTTTTGCTTGTTTTTTTGCATTTCAGTGGACAGATTCACTCTTGTATTAGTTTTTTTAATTGTTAGTGAGAACCAGTAAATTCGAGGGAAATTCATGTGTATAGCTCATGTATAATACCATTTAAATTGCTTTACATAAAGTAAAAGCATAACAGTGGGGAGCAGAAGAAGTATTAAGGATACACAAAAGAATATAGAGAGAAACAAAATCTTAAAAACATTAACTCATTCGCTGCCAAAGACGTCTATAGACGTCTTTTCAAATCCGACCGTTCGCTGCCAAAGACGTCTATAGACGTCTTTTATGTTTTTCAATTGCGAGTGACTTAGGGGACGATCGGCGAAAGTTTTTCCGTAAATATCGGCTTCTAGACAGAGTATGGACTAACAAATTTACCCTCTAGGTAGCTGTGCCACTTTTGATGGGAGATTAGCATAGATTGTAAGCAAATAAAAACAAACGCAATGGTTCGCTATGAGAGAAATGGCGCCGGTGAGACGCACGTCGAAGAAGAACGGAATAAGGTAGAAACAAAATCTTTTTTCCTGATGAAAGAAGAGAGTCTGCTCTTTCTTTTGGTGTGTTCGGTGTTTACATAGTCAAAGCACAAACTATTCTGTGGCTCTTGAAAAATCAGTCAAAATTCTCAAAAAACTCTGGCAGTGAGCGACTCTCTGTTCTGAAAATGGCTGGCAGTCAATGAGTTAATTAACTATAATTAATTCAAATTAATAAAAACACACAACAGTATATGCATGTTAAAAGACACCATGCAGATTTCATGCATAGTCACATTGTCACGTCTGGTGTCTCGTCTTGTCTTGATTACCTATTGTGTACACCTGGGGTTCCCCTCCCTCATGTGTTTAAATAGTCCTCGTTTCCCCTTGTCTTGTGCGAGTGCGTTCTTGTCCGTCTAGTCCGTCTGTCTTTCGTCACCCCCACGCCAGGTTTGCTTTTGCCATAGTCTTTTACTTTGCCATAGTCACAGTCTTGTCACAGTTTTGTTAATCGTTATTTTGTTACTTTGCCACCGTCTTGTTTACTTATTGCTTTGATACTTTGATCACAGTTTTCCACAGCTTTGCTTTTGTACTTTATCTGGACTTTCACCGTTTTGTTACAATAAACCTTGTTTTCCGTCATCTCCGCACCTGAGTCCTCCCTTCAAAACCCACCCACATGACACACATGATAAAATAAATGTTTTTAACCTGGATTTAAAATTTCTAGGCTTGTATTCTCTGAACTTTTCATAGGTATAGTTTTGGCCTAAACATTCTGGGATTTGTAAACCATCAGTATGGTTTTCATTTCTATTGTCAGTATCTACAGTCAGTTTAAAACCAGTCAGCCATTTTAAAACTAGCATGATGTGTCTTAGTCATGGTTAAAACTCGAGCAGCAGAATTCTGCAGGAGCTGCAGATGTTTAATGCTCTTTTCTGTAAGTCCAGTTAAACGGGCGTTGCAATAATCCAGTCGACTGGAGATGAATGCGTGGATGAGTTTCTCCTGGTCCTTTTGGAAAGGATACTTTCCATTCTGTTGAAATGTTGGTGTTGTCGAAAAGCTCTCCTGATGGCAGCTTTTATGTGGCTGCTGAAAGTCAGCTCTGAATCGATCACCACTCCAAGGTTACAAACTTGGTCAGTGTTTGTAAGAGTGTGAGTCTCAAGATGTTTACCTACGCTGACCTTCTTCTCTTTGTGAACAAATAGAGGGATTTCAGTTTTCTTCTCCATTTGAGAGTGGAAAATTCTCTCTCACCCATGTTTATTTTTCCTCCATACACTGACATGGTACGTCTACTGGGCTGAAGTCATTTGGCGACAGGGACACATAAAGTTGTGTATTGACTGCATAACTGTGTTGATTTTGTTATTTTGTGGAATATCTGACTCAAAAGGAACCTACACGAGATGATCAGAGGAAGTCTAAGAATTGACCACTGGGGGATTCCATATAGTCAATTGAACCAAATAGTTTAATTGAAAGGGAACCTTTCCTTTGCAAAAGTTTTTCTTTTATCTGTTGAGCTGCAGTAACCTTGAATGCAGTCATCTATTGTGAGACTGTAATGTATAAATCAAGAGATCAATATTTCATGTTGTTGAGATAGCAAAAGATCATTTTAAATGACATCAAGGTAATGCCTGTTCTTTTTCCATGACCATGACTTATAATAACCTCCAGTGAGGTACAAAGATATCAGATTTATGAACATCTCAAGGTGACTACAATCCGAATCATTAGTTTGATTTTGTCCTTTTGCATTGCTTGTATAACATGAAATTAAAACATGTACGTATACTGCTAGTTGTACTCAGTTTTATTATTGTCTTTGGCAAAGCATAAACAGCATGACTGTTTATGAGAATTCAGTTCACCTCAGCTTTGTGCTGTCTAGTATCGCTCCTCCTAATGATAAAATTGTTTGCAGTGAAAGAAAAACTACATTTAACTTAAGAAAAAAAACATTATTTTTTGAGAAAATAAGAAAATTACCTTGTGATCTGGAGATTAATATGAGAAAATATTTATTTTCAAAATTTTCAAGCTACTTTACCGCACACATGTTTTTTGTTTCTATTACTATCTCATCATCAGGTAGTTTTAATGGGACTAGAGGTGTTAACACAAGAACTACCACGGAGGGGTCAATTGATCTTTTTACCTAAAAGCCCCACAAGAGGGTCATTTGACCCTTTGGACCTCCTGCAGACACTCCTTTTGTTGTGGAAATGTGGCTGTTAGCAGCTTATAGCTAGGGCATGTACCTGAGGATGGGCTTGGATGGGGGATGGGCTTGGTCCGAATGGCTGGAACCCGTATGTATTGGGAGACAGATACGCAGAACTCCCCAGTTGCTGATGTGATGCCCCGCAACAGATTCCAATCACTTTTGACAACATTACATTTTATGAACAATTCAACAGTGTCAGAGACTGAAAAAAGGGACAAACCATGGCTTGAGCGTCCAATCACTGCACTATGGAACTATTGATTACACTATGGAAATACTGACTTGAAATATGTCTCATTTCTTTTACTTCTATATCTCTATATTATATCATAAATGTATCTGTCAAGGGCGGCACGGTGGTGTGGTGGTTAGCACTGTCGCCTCCCAGCAAGAGGGTTCTGGGTTCGAATCCTGGGGGAACCAGGACCCTTCTGGGTGGAGTTTGCATGTTCTCCCTGTGCCTGCGTGGGTTCTCTCCGGGTTCTCCGGCTTCCTCCCACAGTCCAAAAACCTGCATGTTAGGTTGATTGGAGATTGGGGAAATTGTCCTTAGGAGTGAATGTGAGTGTGAGTGGTTGTTTGTCCTTGCATGTCCTGTGTGTGGCCCTGCGATGGACTGGCGGACTGTCCAAGGTGTACCCGGCCTCTCGCCCGTTGACCACTGGGATAGGCTCCAGTTCCCCCCGCGACCCCAACAGGGAATAAGCGGTATTGATAATGGATGGATGGATAGATGGATGGATGTATCTGTCAACACTCTTTCCTGGTCATGTTAATCTTGTCTGCCTCAACTGACGTAGTATGTTTTTTTGCACATTTTTTTGCAACTCATAGAATGTTCTTTGCACAATTATCTTTATTACTCTTACTTGTACATAGCCATTTGCAAGGATGTACTAAATGATTGAGACATGTACAAAAGCATTTGAAATTTGATGAAAGTTATGATAAATGCCATTCTGTTGTGAGGAACTGCAAATTAGTTTTGGGATTTGTCCATGTTTTGAGAATGACATCTCAATTTCAAGAAATGAGCCAAACCAAGGGAGAAAAACTGTAAGACACTGGGAAGAAGCTGTCTGTCCCTGTTTGTCTTGGCGTTACCACTGTAAGGTGTGACCCTCACCCCACAAACGGCCCATAACAGGCTCATTACCATGACAAAATGAGTGATTAGTGTATTCGAGAAAAGCTGCCGGGTCAATTGACCACTCTCTGGTAGTTCTAGGTAGGCAGAAAAATCCTGGTAGTTTTAGTGTTAAAGCTGCACGATGTTGTTTTCTGGTTATCAACTGATCCAAATTCACCTTTCAAATAAACTGTGTAATATGAGTTTTCACCATAGAGCCGGAAAAGTAATTGAGAAATCAAACATGAGCTTTAAACCAGGTTTATAAGACAAAAAATACAGTAAATATAATACTATCTAGAATTCAAAACTGCTCATTTACAAAACAGTGCTTCTTGTAAAATTGATCTGGAGTTACCTACCGTCTGAGGTGCAATTTTAATGATAGACTACAGATCATGGTTTACTTCTTTCAATGACAGGTAGGAAGGCTGAATGAAAAGTGAAGCAGCACGCATATTACAATTTACATGCACAAATAATGTTTACATGTATAAATATTAAAAATGAACTGATAATCAATGACAAGATTCACTGTGGTTAGCACCTCACAGCAAGGTTTGGATCCCCGGGGGCTTTTCTTTGTGGAGTTTGCATGTTCTTCCAGTGTCTGTGTTGGTTCCCAGCTATTTACATATGTTCAAACAATCCAAACAAGGGATTTCCAAGTGGCTTTGGTCCAATTTTTAAATATATTTTTCACCAACATTCATCTAGAAAAAATAATGTAAAAAGTTCTTAAATATCATAATTTATTCAAGGCCTCCCAGCATCCATCAACAGGCATGTTAGGTTGATTGAAGTGAATATGAGTGTGTCTGTGGTTGGTTGTATGTGTGTGGCCCTTTGATGGATTGGCAACCTGTCCAGGGTGTACTATCTCTCGCTCAATGTCAGCTGGGATTGGCTTCAGCCTACCCCCCACCCTCCCCATCCCTCGTGACCCTAGGAGTAGACAGTGAATGAAAGCATGAATAATTAATTCCACTGGATTTGTTTATACGTTTTATCGAAGTCCAACTGTGCTGTCCATTAATCTACCAAACTGTACATATCAAATATTTTTGGCTTGGAAGTGATTTGTATATCAGAAGCCTGTCTGCATTTGGTGAATAGAATTTTATAAATATACAAATCTAGACCTGCCAACACTGGTGTGGTGAAGGATTCCGGATTTGAACTTTTGGGGAGTCTTGCATGTTCTCCCAATTTATGCGTGGTTTCTCTCTGGTTACTCTGGGCTCCTTCCACCATCTGAAGGCCTACATGTTGGGTTGCCCATAAGAGTTACAACCATACGGTTGTTTGTTGTATTGGTAAAGCAGAATGTGACCCTCTTGCTGTGAGGTGCTAACCACAGTGAATCCTGTAATTGATGATTATTTCATTTCTAATATTTATATATGTACATGTATTATGTCCAAATAGACCGAATCCACTTTTGTTGCAGTTTAACACCTTTGAACATGAAGTCTTTGGACATTTCTGCCTGCCAAACCAGAGTAATACGCATAACTTTGTTTCTAGTCTTTGCTTGCAATCTTTTTTCACATGACTAGTGTTCACTTCCTCTGTTGTACCCATTCACATCATCAGTTCCTCACAGATCATGCAAATCATCTTCAAGTCATATCCAATAAGTTTTATACTCGGTATGGTTCCTCCAATCTTCTGTTGTCACAGTGGATGCAAGTTAAGGCAAAAATCCACTGCACTATTACTATTATATAGTGTCTGTGATGTTCTTGGAATTTTTCATTGGCCAGTTTTTCACCGTCTTCTTTTAAGCAGTCTTTCCCATCTTTCTGTTCACTGTCATCTGGAATAGTAGTATAGCCATTTGCACATCAGTTCCTATATGGAATACAAGTCTTTTCATTTTTATGTGTTGTAGATATTCATGCCTTCATGCACATGACGCATTTTAGAAAGCTAGTTCAAAGTCAATAGGTTTATTATACATGTTCAAAACAAAGCCCATCATTTAGAATATTTATTTCTGCTCTAGTATTTCTGATGAGGAGATTTTAAAGTCAGATTATGAGAGGGTGCTTTCATTTGAGACATAAAGGCTAAAGTTTTTTTCTCTTTTCTGTTTTCCACCATGGAATGGATTATTTCATTCCATGGTGGAGTATTTGTGTTTACTGGAAAAGTGATCATTTTCTTTTTGCTAGTTCTGTGCGTAGGTAGTAATAATTTTTATGCAAGAAAACAATCATGCTGACAGGTCTTTTAGAACAATTAACTTGATTTTCCTGCTCATCATCTTGTCAAATTGTTAACCCAATTCTTATTATTTTGTGCAACAAGAAATATTGAAAGACAACCACAACCTAATAATGTAATAAAAACACCATAAAATATACTATGAATTTGAAGAGCTTTTTGAAAGGGAATTATCTGCATGTTGAGGCAAAAAATCCTCGCTGTCCTGGCAAAACTTGTATGGGTTTTCTCCATTTACCTCCTTTTACCTACAGTCCTTCTTGTGGAAGATAGACAAATTGTACTTAGAAAAAAAGAAATACTTCAACTACCCAGTATAAGCTCTCTGCAGTAATCCAAAACGTTCCCTTATTGTTGGCTGTTATATAAGATGCAATGAAAGTGATAATGGATTTGAAAACACATCTGTTATGAGAGTTGAATGTCTTGAGCCTGAGCAGTTCACTCAGAGGGAGAAACGAAAAAAAGCCATGGGTCCTGCATGTGTCCCTTGACGTCGTCAGAATGTGTTAAGACAGTAATGCATTTTTTAGCGTGTTGGCTTTGTGTTGCATTATGTAGAATCTGAATCAAAAACGCCTGTAAGGTAAAGGGAGTGGCTGTCAGCTTTAATTTAAAGGTTGGCAGTCAAGCATTATTCCACATTTTGACCACAGAATTCTTGCTTTTGTTGTTTGTTAGGTATGTGGCAACCTGTTTGTACGACCTTTCAGTTTGATGGCGATCAGGAGCAGGATAATTATTATTTTGTAGCCCTAATCCAAAGCTTTTCCGGACATTATGTAGAATCCAGTCTTTACCAGGTCTGGTATAACACATGGCATATTACGCCTTGTCAGTAGTTATTGAGCGAAAAATAGAGCAAAATGCTTTAGCAATCTAAAAAAAAAAAATCCTGATAATTGCCTCCATCACAATGAAGAGGATAAGTTGCTGTCAAGGGCTGTTGATTGAGTGAATTTGATTATGTGATCATCGGCATGTATCAGCACCTCTGCCAAAGGCAGATGTTTTGCCAGTTTGTGGGAAATATTGAAATCCTTGTTGACAAATGAATGGTTTTAGAGAAGCAGTTGTTGCCACCCGTCAATCTGGGGTAGAATTAAAAAGCTTCCAAACAGTTTTAGTCAATCATTCTACAATGACATTTTTTCTTCTTCAGAGGAAAACACCCAAGGCTGTTGTTCATTTTCTGAGAGGTGGAGGTCAGAAAAAAAAATACTGCTACACTAATACTATTACTATTACCAATATTACTAAAGTTCATGTCAGTGGAAAAAAATATATATATAAATACATACATATATATATAATATAAATGTTAAAACCCAGTAAAAGAAGGTAGGCTGTACAAATGAACATTTGTGACAATGTTAATCATATTAAGGCAGTGCATAATGGGAAATTGGTAACACTTTATTCATCCCTCATTTTGGGAAAAGTGTTACAGATTATAATAACTTAAATTGAATATTTACCATGATTTGATATTAGAACAAAGAAGTCAAATAAACAAATGAATGAAGTAAACCAAAACTAAACCCAGGGTGTACGTACCTCTCCTCCCGCCCGTTGTCAGCTGGGATAGGCTCCAGCCCACCTGCAACACGTTGGAAATAAATGGTATAGAAAATGGAAGGATGCTTGAAATGTAGCTGGGAGAGGAATATGCGATCCTTCTACTCTTAAAGTGAATTAGGTACAACACCATCCATTAGTACATGGGATGAATTAATGAATTATATATGCTGTTAAGTGGAAACCCCTTGGATTGTAACTTTAATTACATTTGAAAATTAGGATTTGAATATAAAGAAGATAATAGATTTACACTGTTTAGCTTATGTTTATCAATTGTTTTAAGGTTCAAATGTATTTGTGGTTGGCACTGCCGACACTCGTTTTTCTTAATTCTGTAAGAAGAGTAATTCAGTAATTCACTCTGTAATTCTTCAGTGACAGTTACTGATAAATTATCTTCATACATGGGCTTGTTACCCTCCAGATAAGTCAGAGAAGCACACTTCATGTTGTGGAAGATTGGATTGGGAGAAATCAGATAAACCCAAGGCTCAACTGTTAGGACATATTCTGATCGGAGAAAGACCAGATGCTCAGCAAGCGAGCCCTTTAGGGTCAAGCATATTGGATCTCCTGAGTAAAAACTCCACTTTCTCTTCATTAAACTCTTATGTGACCCTTGTTATCCCAGCCAAAAGACCAGTCTCCAGTCTTGGCCACCAGTGATATTACTGAAAAACACTTTTGGAACCCTTGGAAATAGCATTTTGCTGAAGCTTACCTTACAAGAAGACTGTTTTTGGAAAGTCAGTGTACTCAGTCTGCTCAGGCTCTAAAAAACAAAAAAAACAAAACATATATACCATCCCTGTAAAGCTCATTCTTTAAAAAGGTAGAAAATAAATTAA
Organism: Menidia beryllina; assembly: GCA_013363375.1. Lineage (NCBI taxonomy): Eukaryota > Metazoa > Chordata > Actinopteri > Atheriniformes > Atherinopsidae > Menidia > Menidia beryllina. The sequence goes on from JABUIW010000124.1 coordinate 1,224,661, forward strand.
TTTGTGTGATCACATTAATCATGATTTTTATATTTCTGTGATATTGTGCACACATACAAAATTGTTTTAGCCAATTATCCCTAGGAAGACAATTGGCAATTTTGGCATTGGAGACTAATATGCAAAGTAGGTCAGCCGGTGTCAATCATAAAGGTCATTTTCTGACTCAGTGGTGCTGTTTTACAGGCCCCCATATGCATGGGTGAGCGAGGAAGGCAGAGAAAAAAAAAGAAAGAATGGGAAAAAAAAAATTCCCCTCATGCCGAAGGTGTTTGTGAGGGATGTGGCAGCCCATGATAGCAGCTGTGGAGAGTTCGTGCTGAGGATGCCTTTTGGCTACAGTGGAGAACATAGACGCAAAACTTAACTTACAGGACATCACAAGAGTGCTTTCAAACATATTGTCTGAATTCCTCAGTGCTACAGATACAGTAAACTAAATACAATTCAGGCAAAGGTATGCATTTTTCAAACCAACAGACCTCATTCAAAAAGCCATTTCTTAAACTGTGTTGTAAAAATGTTCAATACATTCATAATAAATGTTAGGTGGATCAAAGTTCATAAGGTTGATGAGTGCCCAGAAGGCAACTTAACATTTGTGTTTAGTATATTATATTTTTGTTAGAATATTAGATTGACAAAAGAAAAGAAAGACTGAACATGAAAAATTACCCAGTCATTTTTCAAAATTTTTAAGCTTCATAAACTGTATTTAAATTCATACTGGCTGAGCACTACTTAGTAACAACCTGCATTAATGATGTATAGGACCAAATATTGGGGGTACCTTTCTATGCCTGCTAAAGATTGCGTACATGATTTGTATTTTAAAGTTCATGATTGATAAGAGTTTCAACAAGAATCATCGTAATCTAGTTAAAGATTTGAAATAATTAAAAAGTGGTTGCATCTGTTCTCTGTACCTCGGCTATTGTATGTGAATTATGATAGTTCTCTGTTTCTGAGTGTTGTGCATTGCAGCTACACAGGCATTTTAGCCAGTGCCAGGCAGTCTGGAGTGAGCAACTTTTCTAGTTATTTTCTTCTGAATAGACTATATTCCTTTGGCTAAGAAGCCTCCCACACAGAGAGTGATCTATAAGCCGATTGAAGAACTCCATGTTCTGTTTTCAGCTCTTTTTGTTTAACACTTCTGATGATTTTGGAAAATCTGCTACACTTATTCTGGTTAGCCATATTTGGAATTACATTCTTATATGTTCTGTGAATACTTATGTAAACTAAGCAAAAACGATATATATATATATATATATTTTATTTTTATTTATTTATTTCTTTTTTTCTGTCTCTTTTTTGTTACATAAGCAGAGTTAAAAATCTTTTGTTTGCCTTTGCACACATTGCCATGTGAAATGATAGCAGCACTGTTCCTTTTCCCCTTCGTAAAAGCCTAAAACGGTGTGCCTACATTGCACGGTTTGCACTGCCTGCAAAAAATACAAACAGGATGCAGAAGCACTAAGCAGGATATAGAAATATGGATCTCTATCGACAGAAAACACAAATCATAACTCTTTAGATTTACCACTTTTTAAGATCGCAACTCTCCAGAATACTGTTAGCATGCCTTCTACATGTTTTAGTTTAGTATGCTGTACTGTTTTCTAAGAAATCTTCTTTGTAATCTTACACTTCATAAACAGAAGAGCGGCATTCAATTTGTTAATTCCTCTTAACATAAAAATCTGTCTTTTAGACCCAGAACACAAATTTTAGGACACATTTCCACTAGTGCTTACCATAAAATGCATTGTTTTAGACTTTTTTATTTCATTTTTGCATTTTGAACATGACAGTAATGGCACATTTCCATTAGTATCTAATCAGCACAGCGTGGCACGGCTCTACTCTGCACTTTTGCGACAAGGGGCTGGCCCCAGTTTCTAATTTGGCACCTCCTCAGCTGGGGTTCCACCGGGGCTGAGTAGGGTCAACAGCAGACTCCTTGACACAGATTGATCAGGGAGTCAAAAGCCTAGATAGCAGCTCTGTCAGGTAAACCCCACCTATTTTAAAAACAGGGCAACAACAATGGTGTAAGCTCATTATTTCTGTGACCATGAATGTTGTAAACGCCTATTACATGAACCAACACAAGGGTCCATCACCAAGGTTATGAAGGTTTATTCTTGCCACAAAGTTCTTGATTGTTGTGTCGTTTTTGTGTTGTGTATAAATGACATCACACGCAATCTGCTTGGCCATAATTTATAGTAGAAAACCACCTAAACTGTGAGTTTTTTCCACGTACTCCGGCTTCCTCCCACCATCCAAAAACATGCATGTTAGGTCAATTGAACACTCTAAATTGCCCCTAGAATTGACTGTGAGTGTGTGTGGTTGTTTGTCTCTGTTTGGCCCTGCGATGGAGTGGCAACCTGTCCAGGGTGTACTCTTCCTCCCACCCATTGTCAGCTGGAATAGGCTCTAGCCCCCCTGTGACCCCACTTGGAATAAGTGATATAGAACTTGGATGGATGGCTTGAAAACCATCTAAACTGCGTAGAGCCGAGCCGGGCAGACCCGTGTAGGGCCAAGTAGGCACTAATAGAAAAACGCCCTAAGAAGACAGATTTTGTTTACTGGGAAGATGTTGAAATAAATTTCTTAAGACTTTATGCCTTTGAATTTGAGTTATGTGTCTTTTAAAATATGTCAAATATGTGCACACATCAAACCTTTTTGATATTTTCTTCAAATTGTAGTATTTTCCAAATTTTCATTTAGCTTCTCAATTCATGTGATATAGGTGTTTTAGTGTCCTCTTTAAAAAAAAGTTGATAAATATTAAATATGACATTCACTCAGTTCCTTATGTTTGTCTTCATCTCTCTTATATTTCCTCACAGGTCCGCTGCTGTGTGATGGACGTCTGACATACCTCCTCTTTCCTCTGCTCCTTCTGTTGCGAGCTCCCCTCCTGTTCAGCTTTGGTGAGCGCACCTGCCCCAATAGCTGCCGGTGTGAGGGAAAAACAGTCCATTGTGACTCATCTGGATTTGTAGATGTCCCAGAAAACATCACAGTGGGCTGCCAGGGCCTCTCCCTGCGCTACAATGACCTGCATACCATGCTACCCTATCAGTTTGCTCACCTCAGCCAGCTTCTTTGGATTTATTTAGACCACAATCAGATCTCTGTTGTTGACAGCCGAGCATTCCAAGGAGTTCGCAGGCTGAAAGAGCTAATACTAAGCTCCAACAGGATCACATCCCTTCACAACTCAACATTCCATGGCGTACCCAATCTTCGCAGTCTGGACCTGTCGTACAACAAGCTGGAAATTCTGCAACCCGGTCAATTCCATGGCTTACGAAAACTACAAAACCTTCACCTGCGTTCAAATGGTCTCTCCAATATCCCAATTCGAGCATTTCTAGAGTGCCGAAGTCTAGAGTTTCTCGATTTGGGCTACAATCGAATTAAGGCTCTTACCCGCACCACCTTCTTGGGGCTACAGAGGTTGATGGAATTGCATCTGGAGCACAACCAGTTCTCAAGAATCAACTTTTTTCTGTTTCCACGATTAGCCAATCTTAGATCACTGTACCTGCAGTGGAATCGAATCAGAGTGGTCAATCAGGGCCTGCCGTGGACTTGGTATACGCTGCAAAAACTGGACCTTTCTGGAAATGAAATTCAAACTCTGGACCCAGCTGTCTTTCACTGTTTGCCCAATCTTCAAGTCCTAAACCTGGAATCCAACAAACTGTCCAACGTGTCCCAGGAAGCTGTGTCTGCATGGATCTCCCTTACCTCCATAAGCCTTGCTGGCAACATATGGGATTGTGGAACTGGTATTTGCCCCCTCGTAGCATGGCTGAGGAATTTTCGGGGGAGTAAAGATACCACTATGATATGCAGCAGTCCGAAGTATCTTCAGGGGGAAAAAATCATGGAAGCTACACGGAACCATGGCATTTGTGAGGAAACTGACTATTTTCTTACTGAAACGCCCTCACCAATGTCCGAGCTCATTTCAGACGCCACTGCTGAACCGACATTTGGTCCCACTAGCGGCTCTCCACCCATTGTGCCAACCAGCACCTTCGGTCCTCTCCCGCCTTTCAGACCTCAACCTATTCCTCATCCTACCTTTCCGGGGCACATGAGCAAAGACCCTAAGCACTCAGTGGTACGCACTCGGCCCACTCACATAACACCGCCAGAGATGGAACACATGACTCTGCACAAGGTGGTCGTGGGCAGTGTGGCACTCTTCTTCACCATGTCCCTAATCTTAACTATTATCTATGTGCTGTGGCGGCGCTACCCAGGTGCAACCAGGCTGCTGCAACAACGTTCCATGGTAGGGCGGAGGCGACGCAAAAAGAGCCCCGAACCCGAGCAAAACCTCAGCTCTCAGCTCCAAGAATATTACATGAGCTACAACCCCGCAGCCACAACTGAGGCATTGGAGGTGCTAGGCAATGGCACTGGTTCCTGCACTTGCACAATTTCTGGCTCCAGGGAGTGTGAGGTATGATCCATCGCATCAGCCTAAAAATAAAAACTCTAAATCAAAATACAAGGCTCTACAGAGAGGTAAATACTTTATGAAGTATGACCTGTGAAAAGACACATGTATTATACTCCAGCACCCTTGAATCCTCCTTCTTTAAACCCTGATTGTAGTAGTTAGATGTCTCCAATTATTCCAGTTTCTACTATGAAATTGAATATTTTTCATTGGAAAAACTGAAAACTTTTTAAATCCAGCTTGAAAACAAGAAATACAAAAAATGACCTCAGACAACCATAACTTACCATCACAAAATATATTTTGGTGTTATTGGATGTTAAAAGTGCTGCCTTCATGCAGCATGTACCCATCATTTGTCAAAACATGGTCCATGGTATGCTAACCTTATTGTGCCATGAATAATTGGACACTGTCTAACTAATTAATGGACCCACTCCACTTTGGCATGCTTAATTCTTTTGTGAGAATGGGTATTTCATATCTGTGTGTTTTGAGGGTGAAAAACCGACATGTTGCATATTTTTGCTTGCTGCCAACAACCTTTATATTCCTGGATACAAGAACTGAGTCTCACCAAGCTTTCCACATTACAGTATATCTCCTTAGCATGTTGCACAGCGTTGCACGAATAATCTAATATAAAGAGTAAAACTGTATGAAGGGATATAAACTAAATTAATTCTTTCATTTTGAAAAGGGTTGTTTTTTCTCATTGGGAAAGGCTGCTTTGAGGTAAAAAATGGTAAAAGTGAAATGCATTAAAGTGGTCTTCACAGGCCAAACATCGATGTTATGTTTTGCATGGTCCATGAATCTGTGTGATCTAACGGCCCTGCAGTTTCCGAGAGGGTGCAACACATCTCAATTAGGGAGATTTATGCTAATTTGCACAGAGGGACGGCAATAAAACTATCTCAAAGCTTACGATATATGTATGTGGATCAAACTCCTGTGATAAGAACTTTATTTATAAAATTACAGTAAGCTTCTTTAGACTTTTTAAATCTGTGTTTGAAAATTCTGTTCCTTTACAGACTGATGTTTTGAAAGTTTTGGCTCTACATAGATAGATATTTTTGTAAATTATACAAATAAATAAATACATTTTTAATGAGCACAAAAAAAATGGAATAAGTAAGTACCAAAATTAGTCAACGTAAGGTATAACCATGAAAAATGGTTCAATCCCCTTGGTCTTGAGACGTGTGGAAAATGAGTGGAACAATAATTAAACCATATCCTTACAAGTTCATTGCATTGCACAGTGAATATCCAGTCGTGCTCTGCGGCATGTGTTATTAAAATGCTGTGCAGGTCCATCTGATTCTGATTTTGTGTCTACATGGCTAGAGGAAAAGATCTAAGGGACTCTGATTGAAGGCTCAAGGTTTGGACACGGATGGCAGGAGCTTCAGTCACAAAGGCTGGCCGACTGTCATGTTTTTGAAACAGAGATTTAACTGAGGCAAGGTTAACCCCGGACAGATTGCTATTCCGTCACAGGCAAGAAATAGTTATGGGAAATAGTTAAGGTCAACTTTTTTTGTTAGAGTTTGTTTGTGAAACTAGAACATTTTGTGTGGTGGGTCAAAACAGCTTTTGCAAGTTCTGGTTTGAGGTTATTGGGTTCAGTACTCAAACAGGCCATGCACAGTTAAAGTCATTGCTCAGGCTGGGTACGTTTGTCCCTGAAAAGGTCTACGTAACCTCTTCCAAGATCCATCCATCCATTATCAATACCGCTTATTCCCTGTTGGGGTCGCG
>JABUIW010000124.1:1258776-1326820 GCA_013363375.1 Menidia beryllina
AACTAAATAAGTTTTGAAAAACTGGAGTTAGCAAGGCTAGCAAAAAGACACGTGAGAATAATTAAACTTTGTTGTAAAAATAATGTATTCATCACAGGAAAATGCAAATTGTCAAGTAGCTTAAATTCAGATATTTATTATCAGAGAAAATAAAAACGTGAAATAGACTAATAAGATTTTTTTTAAATGATAAGAATCACAATATTAATCCGAGGAGAACTTATTAAAGCCTTATGGCTTGTGGAAGAAAGGGCCTCCGGAACTTCTCAGTCTTGAGCCTCTCATGACAGCTGCTCCCCCTGCCAGCATGTTCATTCTTCTCCAACACAGAATATACCTTTCTGACCTTGGGGCCATCTAACAAAGAATAAGCACCATACAGCTACATATGGTGGGTCAAGTGACCATGGCATACACCAAACACACTCCTACCCAGCAAGATATGCAAAAGTGCAGATCTTGAGAAGTGAAGCGTGAATGCTCCTATGAGAAAGCATGAGTTTCTTTAATTTCATGCCTGTTTATGTTTTACAAAGCAGAATGTGCAGGTCTGAAGCTGATCAATCAGTTGATTTCCATAGTTTTAGAACATAAACAAGCTATCAACACCACCCCGTGCTCCATCACTGGCTACCCTGTGGTGAATGACGTCAATGATTATGATTCTGTGGTAAAAAAAAAAAAACTTCTACTCACAGGTGCACAACTTGATCCGCATTGCTGTTGTTTTTCATCTGTCGAGACTATCAAAGTACTTTTCAAAGTGTGAGATGCACCTCCCCAGGGGGGAGCTACTGAACGTCAGGGGTGGTGCCTGAAGAAAGAAGAAAGACAGAAAAGATTCTGCCAAACAAAGGATTTGCTAACATTTGCTTTATGGTTGGCAAAAGGGATTGCATGCTCACAGTGAAGGAGAACCAACCAAAGAATGTATATACAAAGTTTGAATTTATTGGCCCCTCTGATGTGTCACTTTCCACCATCCATACATTACTGAAGAAGAGGTTTAATCTAATAATAGTAAAAGCCCTTCTGAACTCGCTGTCTTGGTATTACCACACATCCAGGTTTATTGGCTAAACCTAGAAAAGATTTCTGACATTAAAAGAACTTATCAATCAAAATGATCACGATACATTTAGAACACAAATCCCAAGAGATCTGAAGCATCATATAGAATGGCGTTAATACTGCTCAAGCAAGTAAAACCTCACAGTAGTAAAAATCTAACTCCTCCCCATGCTGTCCCATTTCTGACAACCCCATGCAGTTCCACATCGCAGACGTGACATCGGATAAGCCACATAACAGAAAATAAAAGATGCACTAAAGACACGCTGTTCACAGAGGTGTGCCAGCGAGCTTTGACGTTTCTGCATGTGCTTTGATGCTACAGTGCCATGAGAATCAGTGTTCGAATTTGAAATCAAACACACTTGGAGCTGTGATTGGTTTGTGTGGGACACAGCATGTGGACATCCGAGGAGGGAACAGAAGCGAACTTTTCCTATCTAAATGTGTGTATGGGTTATATTTCAGATCTCAATGTCAATAGGAAGTTGTTTTTTTTTGCTCTATTGCTGGATATGTGTTGATGGACAAAGAGCAATGACAGACCATCATACAGAGGAGCGAACTAAGCCACACCCAAATAGCTATGTGCAGGCCTGCATGACTGAGTTAGAATATAAATATGATTAAATCATGTGTCATCCACGCCCTTCTCCTCTTGAGCTACTGTTATGAGAAAGGCGCTCAGTTCCAGCAGCTGAACTTTGAGCCATAATGGGTTGAGTGTTTTTAACTCACTCGTAGGATTTGCGCCAAAATATTTTCCTGTTCTGCTAAATCACATCTCCACAGTGAACACATATACATGTGTAGGATATCATCGGCCAGATAAACATATTCAATACCTCTGTAAAGAATTGTTGAGAGAAAGGGATGTCTGCAAATGGGCTCTAAAATAGGTGGTCATTACATATTTAACACTGATGTGAGAATATTGTAGATGAGATTCTGACAGGTTCCCCTTTCCAGTGATGGAATGACCTTGCAAGAGGTAAAGGCACCATCTGACCTGAATTCTAATGCAGACTTTAAACAAATGATAGGTGATTCTTTTCTCAAGCTCTCCGGGCTGTTCGTAGACTGAGATGCCTCGCCTTTCCAAAACAGCTTATTGTAATGCTCATCCTTTTTTTTTAACGTTCACTTACCTGCGTTAGCACAGATTTTCCACACAAACAATGTTAAAAGCAAGAACCAGTCACGGCGGCAAACAGAGGACGATCCTTTTTAACAGCATTTCCCCACATAAACTGCATCAGCGGGTAACAGACACAGATCCATTTTTTACGCTGGAGAAGTGAGCATAACGATGGGGGGGTTTGAATGTGGAAAAAAACTACTTTTATCAGTTAGAACTCATATAGATAGCGTTACCACACTGCTTCGTAGCAGTAATATAAAAAGCTTCCCCGTTCAGTTCACACAGTGGTGATTTAGTTTGGTGTCTGACTGACTGGCTTCTGAAAATGCACATTTAAGCATCCCAGTGTGTAATTTTTCTTGATTTGAGTCATTTGGTTTGGACTTTGGGACAAATGACACTTTCTAAAAATTTTTGATTGTTTCCGTCGTTTTATTCCAATCCTGCATGGAAAATATAGGCCTTCGCAGGTTTAAATAGCAAAGAAATGCTTTCAGCCGTCATTGCAAAACTATGATAGATGTCATTTTCGTTTGTTTGATTGCTTGCATGTTTGTTTGTTTGGGTTTAGTTTTTCTTAAGCCTGAATAGAACAACAATATATTGGGAAGGGGACGAACATGTCTTTATATTCTGAGGCTTTCTTACCCACAGTACAAGAAACCTTTCATCTGATGGCTGGCCAAATAAAATGCAACCTGCTTTTAACTTACCCCCCCCCCTTAAAAAAAAGAAATAGACTAAAAAGTTTACTCAAGAAAAGTTTACTCCAAGTTCTGCACAGACCACATTTGTATGAGTTCTGTGTTAAAGAGCTCAATATCGTGCTGACAACTGCGGTGGCTGAAGCGAAGAAAAAAAAGAAACAGTTAGTTTGAGCAGATTTAAAATTGCTTTGTAGACATGACTCGAAGTAAGCCCAAATGTACCTGGAGCCACTTTGCAAATAGACTCTTAAAGGTTAAGTCGAAAAAGAAAGAGTTTTAGGGCATGAATACTCAGATGGCTGTGTGTGTATCTGCATATTTTAGTTGGAGATCAACTTCAAATACACCGTGCATGAATTAGGGGAAAATGTCAAAATGTCGCACAAATTTGTAAACACAATTTAACAAGCTTGAATTCACTTGTGGGAAAGCCTTAGTAATAAAAGGTCTCTGTAATTTACTCTCTCTGGTGAATCTAATATGCTGTGTTTAAAAACAAACTTGAATGCATGGACAATGGTTTCAGAGGAATGATTAAAAATGACAATAACATAAATTACCTCTTGAATTTAATCTACTGAAATATATCATAATGTGTTTCCTGCATGACGTGTGCATACGCATTTTGTTAGGTATGTCAATATTAGCATCAAATTCAAAATTTGAATTTTAAATATGCCTCTAAATAAGCATAACTTACTGTACAAATCCATACAGGTTGAGAAATTCTTCTACAATAAACCAGGACATTTAAAGCTTGTTCAGTTTTTTTGAATATCAAAACCAAAGGGTCTGGTTGAAATTGATCAAAATTCCAGGTCAAACAAAATTAAAATTAAAATGAGTACTTTCTATCATCTTCTATATTTTCTATCATTTATTTTTCTTACATTTTACAGGGACATTATGAGGTCCCATGACGTGGATGACATGCATGCACATGCGTGTGACAGTACGGTGACCTCTTACCATATATAGGAATTTCAAATAGACATTAGACACCAATAAAATAGTAGTTTCATGAATGTTTTAGTAGAACAATCCCAGAACTCATTCTGCATGACTTAGAACAGTGTGGAATTGTGTGTTTGCTTGAATGAAGCCCAAAGGTTTTATTTGAGAAATATGGTTTATCGTGAGAAATAACAGTCATGGACTGTTGGGATGCTAAAATCACAGGTTTCTATAGATATTCCTAAAGAAATAGTGTCCACAGGTCTCCAAAATTACAAAATACAGTTACAAAAAAGGTAAACATGGCTCCTTCTCAACTTTTGTAAATCATTGAACCCTCTTAAACCATTAATTTACTTAAGTACATTAAAGTAGTTTGTTTTCAATAATTCCTTAAATGACAGTAAGTAAGTACTTAATTCAGATTTGCATAAATGTACTTAATAGGGTTCTATGTTGGGTTTTCTCTTTGTGTGTATAAAGCATGAGTAAAGTAACTCTGCTTGTTGCAAGATATCGCACCACATGGGACTCTGTCATCTGCTTAATTGCTTACCCTAATTTGCTTTCCTGGCACTGTTGCAACCCAACTGTACGGTTATTAAATCACTGGACACTGCAATTAGCTTCACATTGTAACCACCTACTGTGTTAACTGACACAACTAACGATTAAGTAAATGTTGACTTGATTGTCTTGTTTTCTGCTTTTTAATGTCTTTCAGAACGACTATTCATGTCCACGTCCCCTACCTGGTGCCTGGCTGGGAGACGTGCCCACTATCCACTAAAAAAAAAAAGAAAAAGAAAAAGGAACTGCTTTGGATGGTGCACAGACAGGAATGAGACAACAGAAGAAACATGTGCAGACAGTCCACCAGGATCCAATTTCTTTAAATCAAATTCAAGGATACGCTCAAATTCTGCTCCAACTAACACAGTTGATCTTTTTCTCTTTAGATTTTATAGTGTTTCTCTTCTCCTTTTTTTTTTTTTTGTGGCCTGTGTTTTTTGGTTCTCAGCTTTGATTCATCCATGCTGCCACAAACGATGGTCCAGCAGAGACTTGGATGAAGACTGGATGATGATAACCAATATGGAAGCTTACTTTAAAAACTAATGGCCTGTTATTTCCTTCAGGACAATCCGGCGGTGTATATATTGTGTGAGAGCAATGAATCATTTAAGAAAATGCACAGGACAGAGCAGGACAGATGCGGTTCGACTTTTCTGCTAACACAGCTATGTATAAATAAAGATGATTGGCATATTTGGATTCCTGATGAAGCATCACTCTGCAAAGTTTCGGTATTTTTTTAACAGAAAGACTAATTGTACGCTGTGATGGTGCCTCAATGGAGCAGGACATTTATTTGTTAGTATAAAGAAATCAGTTCAGCAGCAATGGAAAGCAAACTGTCCCCCTGCCACTGAATGTTGGCAGGGTTTTTTTTGTTTTTTTGTTTTTTCATGCTGTAATTGCAATCAAACCTTGGCTATCGAATTTGACTTTGAGTTCCCTGTAGAGAGTGACATTCTCTCAAGTGTAATTTTCTGAAATTCTAATGTTGTTAATGTTGTACCTTAATAAGATGTGTTTAAGCTGGTTTCAGAACCAAATACCATAGAGCCGAACGGGTTTCCCTTGGCTTTTGGCTCACCCCAAACTTAAGTCATAACAGATTCTGGATTTGTTCTCCATAAAGAAATCCATCTAAAGAAGCCTCAACCCCTTTTCGTCCAGCAGTGCTCTTTTTTGTCTTTGTAATGTGTACGTCTTTGTGAACTTGCAATGGCAAAAGATCTTGTCTGAAAGAGAACTTTGAGCACTGCTTTATATTGTGTAACTTTTGTTCAATTCATAATTCACTTTCCTTTAAAAAAAACCCAACAACTAATAACTATAATCAGACCTCCCTCCTCCCTCGAAAAGACAGTTTTGCGTGTGCTCGTGTTCTGTTTGTTTTCGATGACATTTGAGACCCCCTGACTTGTGGATTGTCGGTTTGAACCTTTAAACATAGTCTTTCTACACGGGACAATGATAATTTTCTATTGTAAATTTCTGATTTCCCCCCTTGAATTTCTTGATATTTAGTAAACAGCTGTATTATTTGTTCACTTTCAACAGTATGTTTTATAATGAAATAAGGACTGTACTGTTGAGAAATATCAATTGGCCAAATTAAAACATTCATTTATCAATTTTTTTCTCCTTCAAGCTGTATGTGGTTATGTTCTTTGCTGTGATTTAATAAGCTTGTGTTCTGGTTTATGTCTCCATTCACGCTCTCTGATATGTGCCATGTCCCCCCACAGATCTCCTGTGACAAGGCTGTCACATTCACATTAGCTTCATTAATTTAGAGGGCAGAGCATTGATCTCTGCTCAGCTCACGGTGACGTTCACCACGGGCCCCAACAGCCCTCTAATTATACTTCCTGTGTAATGTGTTGGATATCGCAAGAGGGGACCATGCTTGGTGAATCCGCGCCACATTTGCTTCACTTGGAGAGCTTCAAGCTGTCGGGGATCCAGATGGCCAGTGAAGCCGGCACTAGCTCCAGTATTTCCCATACTCCTACTTACCTATCTGTCTTCCTCCCCTACGACACATCTCAGTCCATCATTTCTCTCCGTAGGGTTCCCACAACTCAATCAATTTGGGTTTCTCCTCTTTTATATGACATAGTGTCCCCTGGTTTTACTCCCATTTACTGTTTCTTGCTTACCTGTCAGAAAGGGTCGGTTCATCCATCCTCTGAAACAGTTCTTCTATGAATCTTACCATGCAGAGGGTTGGACTCAGCTTCAAATAAAGTGGCGGACAAACTTTAATATGACATACAAGTCCATTGAAACAAGAATGGAATAACAGCCTTTGAGGTAAAAGCAAATAATATATAATTATAACTAGCTGGTATTTCAATCTATAAATGTGAGCATCTTAATGCTTAAACATAGCGTAAACCCTTTTCAAAATACCTTTATTTTAATTTCTTTAAGTTGTCTTCAGGAATAGTTGTCCAGGCCTCAGAAAGGACATTTCAAAGCAGATCTTTGGATGTTGTTTTCCGGGCTCAGGATGATCCTACACTAATGTTGAGGCAGGGGGCTCTGGGGAGGATTCATTCCTCCATAAGACCTGTTGCCACTTCTTGAATAGATTCAATTTTTGGGAAACCGCACATGAAAGGCCAGATGTGTCTCTCAGGTGCTACGTTAGGCCTTTTTTGGATTCTGACCTATTTCTTAAGAATATTAATTTAAAATACTGTCATTGCCAGTGTAAATTTTTTTTAATCATTTTTCATAATCATTTACAAATACATTTTCCCTGTCTTTTTGGGGATTATTGTAGTTTGACTTGATTGCAAATTTGACTGTTATCATTCCATTCCATTTTGAATGAGTTATCTAAAGTATAATTAAATTTGAGGACATAAGTTCCTCAATAATCTGTCATCTCTGCATTTGTCTCGTCCACTACTGTTCAGGATCAACACAACTTGGTGTGCATGAGCACTGGCAGCACAGAAAGGCCTGTTTGCCTGAGAGCAGACGCCATGCATTATTCATGTGACTTACTCTCCCTGTTGACCTGAGTCCAAACAGTTGGCAGTATACAATACTTGCACAGAAAGGCCCCAGGAAGGGGAAGTGAAACTATAAGGAAAATAAACTGATGTAAGATTCATCAAGCAACTCCCATGACAGAGTAAACAAAGCAACTCTCAGACATCATCTCCATCCACCATCTCGGGAGGGGGCACGAGGGTGTGTGTGTGTGTGTGGGGGGGGGGGGGGGGGGGTTCCAAACAAAAGTGTAAACTTGCCAGTTAGGTCAATGCATTTAAAGATAACATTAACAAAAGGATTGAAATGTGAAAGATGGTCGGATTTTATGGCACATGACAGAAAAGATCACAATAAACTGATCAGAGGCTTTCTTCAAAAGGACCATTTTAGACAGACGTGTGTTGTTGGAGCTGGAGAAAAAGGAAAAAACAATCAGTAACCCTGTTGAGCCTTGATGTTTCTTGCTTCATCCCCTTTTTTTTCTATTCCCGTGTTCCTTTGCCTCCCTCTCCAACTCCTTTGTCTTTAAACACAAGTTCCATAACTATGCCTAACGTCGCAAAAGTGACTCTCAACAAAATTTCTCTTTTTACAGGAGGTATGATCATTTGACATGGTATTCTAATGCTTCTAATTTACACACTGAAGGGTGGGGATTTCTCTTTAATGAAATGTTTACTGCAGTTAATCTGTATGCATTACAGTGTAGTGCAGAAGATGATACACATGCATCCATCATCAGACAAATGGGCTATTCTTGATCAAAGCACCAGTCATTTGAAAACCATCACATCGCAGGAATTCTGTTCAACAGATCATCTGTTTCAGCCATCTGCTCTTATCATGGGGGATTGTAAGGTTCACGTTGGGTTCACCTCTGGTACAGTCATTGCCAACTGCTGGTCTGATGCTGTCTTGTGTTTTTGACACCTTTTTTTTATAAAATCTTCAAACAGAATTATCTATCACTTAGCTTCCACAGAAACTACGCAACTCTTTGCTTTTGGCTCAATAATCCGGAGAAAGACACCTGTAAACATGTGAGAGTGCTCACCATTTCTCACACAGAAAAACTGCTTCACCACATTCGAATGCATTCATTTCAAGAAGCAGAATTTCTAAACTATAGTCCCATGAAAAAAAGAACGCTTTTTAAAATGCACTTTGAAGCAATCAAAAGTGATAGCTGATAAGGTTTAGATATTAATTGCTGTGTTTCATCAAAATGATTGCCCGATTATTTATGAACCACAACAACACCATCACACAGAGAATTTGTTTGAGTATACTGTATTTTGCATCAACAACTTGAATAACTTTAAGTGTCATGAAATGAGTTTTTGGGATAATTTACTCTTACGTGACCTTATCTAAACATAATTTTATTATTTTTTCATGCTAAACAGGTTAATTTAGTCTTCAGAGTAGTTAATGGTGAACTGAATAGTTAAAAGGTTTCCAGGTTTCATACGTCTGCAAAACAATCCCTGATCTCCAGCCCCTCCACCATGGTGTTAAACTTTAGTTACTGTAAGATGAGTTTGTGCTGATATTTGTGTATAGTTTTCCTGTCTATGTTTCCTAAACATGCCATTGCGCTAAATTACCAAATATTGCCACCTCTGTTTCTGTCTTGTGGTTTTGACGATTGTAAGTCATTAATGATAAAGACCTGAGGCTGTTGTGCCAAACCCTTTTAGACCAACAAACTAATGAGTTCATTTCTAATCGAACTGCCATGAAACTTGAGCCTGTGCAGGGCGAGATGTGGCAGTCTGTCTTTGAGTAGATGCTGCACAGAATTATATAGTTGTATTGAATATTTGTCCCATGTCTCACCCTAACCCCCCCCCTGCTGAATTGCCTCGCCAAAATTGCTGATGCCCATATTGCCTGGAATTATGTTAACACAACTGAAATTGTTTTCTTTTTTGAATGTGTTCACAATTAACTGATGAATATTGTGGAAAACGGGGGCACTTGTTAGTTATTACTTATTAATTTTCACATCATATTTATCTAATTTTACAACCAGATGATGTATTTCTTGTGTCCTGACACATGATAAACCTTTTACCTGACTGTGTTACCATCCTCACATTAATGTAAATTGAATCTGCTATCGGTTAGCAAATCGCAAACCTGCAAGTGACCACTCCCACTCAAAAAAAAAAAAAATCCACACACTGTAGGAAAACTGCTATCTATATTATCTTGAGGTGGTAAAGATAAATATAAACCAAATAATCCAACTGGTATGAAACAGCGGGAAACGATAGTTCAGTGGCTGATGATTATCATGTTACGGATATCTGCAATTCATGCCTTGCGGCAGAAAATGTCTTCTCATGAAATTCCTGTAGCCATAACAAGCAGCAGATGACTCTGACCGTTCAAGCATGAGGATAAGGTAGGTCATCACTGCGCCTGAATGGAGCACCAATGTGCATTTCAAGGGGATGTATATGAGGAAAGCCCTCTCATGAGCAAACTGTTTGGATGTGGGATGTGGGATGTGTCCGTGATGTTTCACAGAAATGAAGCACAGGCATACAATCTGAATGTCTGTAGCCCTCCTCTGACAACCATATTGATTTTTCCTTCCGGAATCATTTAATACCGGAAAGTCATTTTGTGCAAGACTGCTGTCAGGTTCACATGCAGCCGTCACACAACCTTGAACTGGACCCTCAGATGAGAACAGCCACAACCGTGCACCTAAAAAGCCCTTAAGAAATGGTTTTGCTTGCTTGATATTGAATGCGCCTTATTGCCCAATTTCAGCAGGAATGGAAAATGAATAAATGAGCTAAATAGATGCAACACAATGCATGCAACAGTGCAAGTAAAGAGGTTTGTCATTAACATCTCTGCTGAGGCCTATCTGTGTGGGTTCTCTCTGTGTCTCTCTGTGCAGCTTCATATCACATTCCAAATAAATTACTTACATTTTCATGAATGTATTGATACCTGTTGGGCAGCCCTCAGTTCTGGGGTGCACAGCCTCTCATCATTTGACGCTGATGCTTTATTTCACTGGTGTGACATGACCACTATAATAAACTTCGCGACAAACTTTCCATATTTAACCAGATATTTGCAGTGTTTAACACATCTGGACAAGTACACATTTGTACAGACGATGTGGCTTGAGCATCTTTGTTCTTATATATATTTATATATATATATATGTGTGTACATACTGGTTTGGTGTTGTTTTGGCAGCATGAATGAGGCCCTGCCACATAACTTGCTCCTATGCCATTCAGCATTAATAATACGTTCACAGATGTGTATTTTACTCATGCCGTGCGCATTAATACGCCCCCATACCATCACAGATGCTGGACTTACAACTCAGCAGTGATAACAAGCCAGATGGTTCCTCTCATATCCAGCCCAGATGGATGTGGCATCCATGAGTCCAAGAAATTGGGTTTTTGAGTCACGAGACATCTGTATAGGTTTCCTTTTTCGCCTCATTTCATCTTAATATAACATCATCCCTGTGAGAAGGAGTAGGACAAAAGTACATTTGAAGTCCAAAATGCAGAAATGCTGGATGATGAATAATGTTCATTAAAAAGGTATTACAGATTAAGTTATGTAACCTTCTGTGTACCACAAACAAAGAGGAGGCGACTTTCTTTCATGAGATATGAGATCCGGTGTGAAATGGAGAGTGGGCAGCTACAAAGATTCAAGCTGAAGAGCATTCATCATCAAAGACAGGAATGTAACTTTTAAAGAATGATAAATGTAGGTCTTACATACATTTGCATTCAGAAGCTTTGGTGTTTACCTTTTGACATGACTTCGGATCTCCTTGGAGAAAATTACTTCGACCATAGCAGTTAGTAACCATCGTTAACAGTTTGTCACTGCTAATTTCACACATATGCAAGGAAATAATAATAATAATATCACTAACCTTTTGCTAATAGTCAAAGTTGAACGGTCATTCTTTAATTTGTTTATTTTTACTTGCCTTCTGTTGATCTGCTCAGAATTCATATATGGTTTCTTTGAAGACCAATACAGTTTCAAGTGATACATTTCTTTGATTATAGAGTAAAAGAGGTTTTACTCATGTGGCAACATTCATGTGATGGTTTCTCATATACGCAACAGCAGTTTCTGACATGAAACTAAATGCACTGAGATTTCTCTTGAATCTATGAATACTTTTACAAAATCATATACTCCAGATGTTTAAGAAACTAAAGCCATTTCAGAGAACATTTTCTATGATAAGTACTCTATTTTTATTGACCTGCGCCTGTGAGCCTTTGGTGAATGTTCTTACATATTCAAATCCTGACAAACTCACCTGTCACCAAAATGGCTTTGCTTGACTTCCTAATTAACTTTTCTGTCTTTTCTTGGCTCTCCCAGCCATGTTGACTATGATGTTATTATAGAATCCTATTTTGTTTATTTTTTGTAAAAGCAAATAAATGAGTACTTGTAGTAGTTGTTTCTGTTAAGTAAAGGGTCAAATGAATTATCATAGTACAGGTTTGACCTTTAACTACTTTTTAAAAATACTTTTTGGTAAAAGCTATTTGCTTGTATTTGTCTTTTCATTTTTACAGGCATTGTTTCTATATCATATACTATATACTATTACTTGTGGTTTGAAAAGTGATTTGCCTTTAGTCACAAACAGAAGAAGTATGCGTATGTGCAGCACTTGGTAAACGGGAACCTATTACATAAATCTTTCAAATTGCAGCATGATACGGATCTAAGATCCTTGAACTAAATCACACAGGAAATTGCAATTGTCTATCGGGCTGCCCAACTCCAGTCCTTGAGGGCCGCTGATCAAAGGAAAAGCATGTTTCAATTCACAAAGAAACAAAACTGTTGAAATCGACAGATGTTGCAGATTTCAATTGCACAGTAATAATACTGCCACTCACAATTTTTATCTTGAATGATCAATTTAAGTAAGTGGTGTTCTCGGCGGGAAATTTATGGAGGTTTGGCAGATCAGCTGAAAATGGTAGAGTCCTCAAAATTAGAAGATGAAACCAAGAAGTCAGGATACAGAATTTGTAATTGTTTTTCTCAGAGACACAACAAAAAACAATGTAATTCTTATACTTCAAGGGTATATAGCCCCACATGCAACATTTGACTCATCATTTGACACATTTTGTTGAGAAATACACTTCAATTTGTTACAGTGTGGACATTTGTATTCTGTATTGGAAATACATCTCCAAGCTTGAAGCAGCAATGTTGAATAGTCCCACAAACAATGGATCTAATGGCACTTTGTTTGCATGGCACCCTGACTCAACTCAGCCTAAAAGTAATACAGAGGTCCTGGCCATGGCTATGAATGCATCCAATATGTTATATAAATATACCATACAAACTAACATGATGCAGAGGATATTTGAAAGAATTTGACTAAGATAAAGCTATTTGTACAGTCATCTAAAATCTTAGGATCTGCTTTATATGGATCAGTAATTTACAACTTCCTGCTGTTAATGTGGAAATCAATTGAAATGACTAACTTGAATCTGGTTTGTCCATTTTGCTTCTTCTTCAAAAATCCGAAGGAAAAATGTCAATACGAATTTTCTTTTGTAATTCTTTTTTCATTTATTTGCTTTAGAATTCTGACATTTGCGTGTAGTTTCTTGCTAAATGCCTTTCTCAGGATTATTTAAGCAGCCAACCACCCATCACGTCGCTTTGTCGATTTTTTTAATTTTCTGGAAATTAGGCCAGCCACTTTGTATGCTTCCTTCTTTAGATGAGCATGTATGGCTTCATCTTCCATGATGGTCCAGAATCTGTCATCCAGGGTCTCACATGTCAGCAGCTTCATATGGAACATGGACTTAATATGAAAGGCGCTTTCTCCAGCAATTAGACCAGCAATGTTGTGAGCTTCATTCTGAAGGTGTGTGTGTGTTGCATCATCTTCCATAATGGCCCAGAAACTGTCCTTATCCAGCTTTTCACAAGTCTGCAGCTTAGCCCTGGACTTGGTTTTCTTGTGTCCGTCCCGTTGTTTTTTAGTTTGATCCTTGTAAGTTTTCTGCCTCAGGTGTGTGTTGATAGCTTCATCTTCCATGCTGTTCTCATCAGGTTTATCACATGTCTGAAGATCAGTCTTGCTTTTGTCTCTTTTGTGAATGTCCCACTTCAAGGAAATTTTATCAGAGACCTTGTGAGCTTCTTGCTTCAGGTGTGTGGACATGCCATCATCTTCCATAATGGCCCAGAAGCTGTGCTGATTAAGCTTTTCTGGTGTCTGCAGCTTAGTCCTGGACTTGGTTTTCTGGTGTCTGCCCCGTTGTTTTTCAGTTTGATCAGTTTCCTTGTAAGTTTTGTGCTTCAGGTGTGGGTTGACAGCTGCATCTTCCATGCTGTTCTCGTCAGGTTTATCACATGTCTGAAGATCAGTCTTGCTGTTGTGCCTTCTGTGAATGTCCCACTTCAAGGAAATTTGATCAGAGACCTTGTGAGCTTCCTGCTTCAGGTGTGTGGATATGGCATCATCCTCCATTATGGCCCAGAAACTGTGCTGATTAAGCTTTTCGCAAGTCTGCAGCTTAGTCTTAGACTTGGTTTTCTGGTGTCTGCCCCATTGTTTTTCAGTTTGATCAGTTTCCTTGTATGTTTTGTGCATCAGGTGTGTGTATATGGCATCATCCTCCATTGTGGTACAGAAACTGTCCTTATCCAGCTTTTCACAAGTCTGCAGCTTAGTCCTGGACTTGGTTTTCTTGTGACTGCCCCGTTGTTTTTCAGTTTGATCAGTTTCCTTGTAAGTTTTGTGCTTCAGGTGTGTGTTGACAGCTGAATCTCCCATGATGTTCTCATCCGGTTCGTCACATGTCTGAAGATCAGTTTTGCTTTTGTGCTTCCTGTTTATGTCCCATGTCAAGGCTATTTGACTGGAGACCTTGTGAGCTTCCTGCTGAAGGTGTGTGTGCAACGCTTCATCTTCCATGATGGTCCAAAAAGTGTCATCATGTTTCTGACAAGTCTTGATGTCAATCCAGAAATTAGTTTTGCCCGGAATTCCCCATTTGTTTTCAGTTTGATCAGAGACCTTGTGAGCTTCTCGCATTAAGGGTGATTGCTTGGTATTGTCCTTTGGGACAGTGCAAATACTTTTCTCGCCCAACGTTTCACTTGCCTTTTGATCATCCGCAAATTTGGAAAACTCCTGATCGTCCCATTCCTCAAGAACCAGGTCTGATTCCTCACAGGTTTTCTGTTGTAGATGTTTTACCTCACTGCGGATGGTGGCCCAGAAGCTGTCCTCGTCAGTGTTTTTTGAAGTTCTCTGATCTATTTTCTCGAATGCTGTCCTCCTCTGATTCTCAAAGAAGTTTTCAAAACTGGGGGCTGCAATAAAGGTTTCAAGTTTTACAGGACCGCAAGTGGCTTCTTCTACCTTTGTAGACCCGTAACTGTCAATTTCAAAGATTTCCATAGGTTTCTCCGCCTTGTTGACTTCAGTTAAGTTAAAATTAACTACAACATAAAGATGAAGGTGTAATAACTCTGGGTAGCATTTCTTGGAGGGTTGACATTCAATTCTTAATAAATTCTATGTGATGTCACATTCTGAGAGCATAAGAAGAGAATTTTGAATAAACTAACAATTCTGTTTCACTTAAGATCTACTAAAGGAGGAACATTTACTGTGGGCCATGCTGATATTCAGTGCTTTAGTCATTTTGAACACAACAATAGGAGAATGTTTTCAGAATGTTGTCGTAAAACATTTTAAGGAGCAGGTTGATCAATATGCCATGACACAAAAAGTATTTGCTTGCACTGCACTATTTCACAATAACTGAAATATGTTATTTTTTGCTTTTTTACATCACCCGAGCCATAAGGTTACAGGCTCAGATGCTGCACTTCGGTTTTCTCAAAATTCTGGGGTGATCATTCAGATGAAAGTATACATATATAGTACTAAAAAGAAACTCATATCTGCATGCCGCTATGCCAGGAAATTCTTTTGATTACGCGTTTCTTGAATTTGAGGAGGGAGCAAAAGAGCAGAGAATGGATGCCTTATAAAAGGAAAGACATGTGGTCTAACCAATGCTTCAACATAAAAATCTTTTCATTTGAACCATTTTCTATAAACGTGTGCACCTTGTACGTTCTACAGACCACGCACACGGGGATGGCAGGTTTTTAAAAAGGATTTTTACTTTGGTGACCGCTTAATTTTAATGCAGGTGCTAAGTATAAAGCATGTTAGCACTATGGCTGAGAAAAACCTAACAAGATAAAACAAAGATTCTCTCATGGGTTTCTGCAAGGCTGTTTAAGAAAACATACCGTGATCCATCTCTGCATCCCTAATGGTTATCTCTCAGCAAGATTGTAAAGGTTATGCATCCATTGGTTGCATATATAACAGAAAATGTTAACTGATATGTGTTTTGGCCTCTGATCCAACCATTTAAATTTTACTTTGCAGTATTATTAAATTGAGAAACTAACTTCTTCAATTCAGCAGTTTTGCTCTGTTTAAGCTTGACACCAATAAAAAATGAAGTTACTTATCTTTGCTTTGCTGTATCAGTCATATATTTGGTAGGACAGCACTTCCTCTTATTGGTATCATCATCATGCCCTGGATGCCCTGACATGGAAAAAGCTAATTGGGAGAATGGGGAGTTTCCTCATTTATTCTTGGCAATCAATGGGCGCAGTAACAGGGTTCATGCTCCTGACTGTAATTTTTAATGACAAAGATAAAAAAAAGGGAATCATACCCATGCACAGATTTGGCAGATTAGGAAATCAAAATATCTATTTTTAAGAGTTTTTCGAGGCAACAGAAGCAAATAGCCAAGACCAACTTAGATAAGATTTTTTATTTTTATTTTTTATTTTAAATTAAAGCAAACACTGCTGCCTTATCTTGCAAGTAAAAAGTCTGAAGTCACATTGGATACTATTGAGCCATATTGCACTCATTGGGTGCCCAGCCACTGCAGCTGGCACTCCTCACGGAAATTACCAAGTGCATACTAATGAGTGGGAGGATGCTATCTTCACACAGCTCAGCTCAGACATTTTCTGCCTTTAGCTATTTTAAGGGCAAGGAAGGCTTATTTTTAACCGATGCATTAACCGTGCTTCTGTTTTGCTTTAACACATCTTGCACATAGCTCACGAATAAATGGCCGTTTCAGTACACAAGTAAGCAAAGTACCCATGTGCATACAGACCAAATGAGCGGGCAGAATGTTTTCATTTGCTTAGTGGTGTTTGGCATGAACAGACTTTTAATCTTTTTTACCAGCCCCAGAGGCGACTGCATCCATATACAGTCACTCAGTAACTGTTTTGTCACCCTCTGTGAATCGTATTTTTTCAAATTTACACTGAAGATGATGATACGCTTTGCATGAATACAGTTGATTATTTTTGCTCGTATTACTCAGCCTGGGTAGCCTTAAATAAAATAAAAATAATCATGTTAATAATGAAAAAATATAACTATTGAGTCACTGATTAGGTTGTGCTCAAAAAGCTCCACAGGACAGAAATTGGAACTCACCGATCCTTTCAGTCAACAGTGCATTTAAGCGATGACAATACTATTATTTTGCCTGTTGCTTTACCGCCTGATTAATATTTGCAGGTATATCCAGAAATTGAGCTCATTGAAAGTCTTTTTAACCTCATCGCTTCTCAGTTAAATTTCATAAAGGTTTAATTATGCTTCGAAACAGAAAAGTGGCTGTTGCAATAAGCCATTTGAAACAACAGTGTACAGAGTGTAGCAATGAGTAAAAAAATAAGCATCTGGACAGATGAAACCCACCATTCACAGTGAAAGCAAACCATGCTCTAA
The DNA here is from genome assembly GCA_013363375.1 of Menidia beryllina. Classification (NCBI taxonomy): domain Eukaryota; kingdom Metazoa; phylum Chordata; class Actinopteri; order Atheriniformes; family Atherinopsidae; genus Menidia; species Menidia beryllina. The sequence continues at coordinate 1,276,091 of JABUIW010000124.1, forward strand.
AAGGTACATGTTGTTCACCGTCCTAATGCCCTGTCCTGAAAGTGATTCCTGACACAATAGGGGGTTTGCTCCTGGCAGCAAGTGACAAGAATTCAAAGTTTTCAGTTAACTCACAAGATATCCCAGACATCATGTTGAGCACAATTCCTTTCACCCAGAGACAAATGAGACAGACAACCACGAATGCTCGTGCTAGTAATATTACTATCTTGACCACATTTTTGAAGGCCGCCACATTTCATGCCAAAGTGAACGTAAAGTTTTTCTCGATGGCTTTGACTTGATGAAAGAAACAGGGATCCAATTGGTTTTCATCATTGCTATCGCGGCAAAGTATAAGACAGCTTTTGCAAATCTGCTGCCCGTTCTCATCGGATTGACAGATTTTTCTCAGCCTTTTGCAAAACAGTTAACACAGATGTCACTCCAACAGTCCAAACCAAATAGAAACAACCAAATCCTAACTATTAGAAAACTGCCTAAATCGTTTCTAAATCACTGTGGCTATCAGTCTGGCCTTAGAAGGTGCCATGCCAGTACAGATGACATTAGTATGGATCTAAGGTAAAAGGCAGAGGAGAGTGAGGGTAAGGCCACGCTTACACTGCAGCCTGAAGCAACCCAAATTTGATCTGTATCTGATCTTTTCATGACAGTGGGAACAACACAGATCGGATTGCGACCCAGGCCACTTGGATATGTGGTCCTAAGTCCGATACATATCCTATCACAAGGCGAACACTAACACAAGTGCAGGTATTAGAAGATGTCTTGGTAAATATAACAGCAGTTTTTAGAGGCTTTACAGAAGATCTTTTATTTGATGAAAATAAACAGCCAACAAAATAGAAAGTTCACTGTGCAGAGTACTATTTTACAGCAGAAAATGCTAAACTCTTTGTTTTTAAACTCATGGACCATAGTCTGGGCTTTGAAACCTTCATGGTCTGAAAACTTTATTATTTCATTTCATCCTAATCTTTCTAGCATCAGCGTATCAACAAAACAATCTTCCTTCCGGATTTTTTTTAGGAATCATATCTTTTTCTATTTTCATGACCCGGGGCTATGGCAGCCGTCTCTGTGTGCATTTTGCACAGTGAAATAGAGCAAGAAAAAAATAAATCGTCCGCAGTAAGAAATAATCAGTTTAATTGTTGTTTATTGTACTCTAACCACTGTCTTTGTACCTCTATTCTTCCCACTCTATCCTTTTACAGTTTTTTCTTTAATCCATATGGTGCACAACCCACATTCATATCCTGCTTCCATTACAGTACATGTGCAGAGTAATTTAAGGTTTTCTACTAAATGGCCACCATTTAACACTGCTCGCATGTTCCTCATTCAAACTAGAAGTAGATTGCCCTGGATGTGAAAAAAATAGCAACCGACAAGGCAAGGCGCCAGTCTCCCAGATGGTACATTAAGTGCATGTGTGCCTGGAGCTTGCGTTGATAACAGGGAACCTCTGAACAGAGCTGTAAAATCCCTAAATAGCACACCAGTTGAGTCTTTTCTTCCTCTCGTAGGGACGTATCAAAAAATAGAGATATATTCCATTTATCTGTATTACATGTAGGAGACTACAATATTACATATAGAAGACTAAGATCTGCACAAAAACCATTACCAAACAACTGAATTGAGAGAATCATGGTCTACATGTTGCAAAGAATTCAAGGATAATTACAGATATGTTTGTTGGCAGTTTTTCGGTCTGAGCAGAGACAACAAGCAGTTGATCCAGTGTTAGTGAGTGATAACAATTAGCAGGCCATGGCAACAGTGGAGGTGCAGACTAACATGCAGAAATTAGTGAGCTCTTTAAATCCTCTCTGGAAGAGAATTGATGAGTGACAAAAATCCTTTCAATCTCGTGTAAACCTAGTGATATCCATTTAATCACTTATTCTAGTTATGTTTTTGTGTAAATGGATCATCTATCTAAGGGTCACTAAGACATCAAGTGGTGGCTTCGTATGTAAATACAGTTGTGGTCAAAAGTGTACATACACTTGTAAAAAATCATAATGTTATGGCTGTCTTGAGTTTCCAATAAGTTCTACAACTCTTATTTTTCTGTGATAGAGTGATCGGAACACATACATGTTTGTCACAAAAAACAGTCATAAAGTTTGGTTCTTTCATAAATTTATTATGTGTCTGCTGAAAATGTCACCAAATCTGCTGGGTCAAAAATATACATACAGCAACAAAATATGTCAATTTTGGTGATGTAGCTAGTTGTGTCAATCAAATTAGCTTCATGTCATGGCCTCTTCACTTCTTCTAAGTGATTCTGATTGACTACAGCTGTTGACTTATCATGAGCCCATTTAAATAGGGCTCATTTGACCCAGTGGTTAGACTCAGCTACAAAAGCTACAATGGGAAAGTCAAAGGAACTCAGTGTGGATCTGAAAAAGCGAATTATTGACTTGAACAAGTCAGGGAAGTCACTTGGAGCCATTTCAAAGCAGCTACAGGTCCCAAGAGCAACTGTGCAGACAATTATACGCAAGTATAAAGTGCATGGAACAGTTGTGTCACTGCCACGATCAGGAAGAAAACGCAAGCTATCACATGCTGCCGAGAGGAGATTGGTCAGGATGGTCAAGAGTCAACCAAGAATCACCAAGAAGCAGGTCTGCAAGGATTTGGAAGCTGATGGAACACAGGTGTCAGTCTCCACAGTCAAGCGTGTTTTACATCGCCATGGACTGAGAGGCTGCCGTGCAAGAAAGAAGCCCTTGCTCCAGAAAAGGCACCTTAAGACTCGGCTGAAGTTTGCTGCTGATCACATGGACAAAGATAAAACCTTCTGGAGGAAAGTTCTCTGGTCAGACGAAACAAAAATTGAGCTGTTTGGCCACAACACCCAGCAATATGTTTGGAGGAGAAAAGGTGAGGCCTTTAATCCCAGGAACACCATGCCTACTGTCAAGCATGGTGGTGGTAGTATTATGCTCTGGGGATGTTTTGCTGCCAGTGGAACTGGTTCTTTGCAGAAAGTAAATGGGATAATGAAGAAGGAGGATTACCTCCAAATTCTGCAGGAAAACTTAAAACCATCAGCCCGAAGGTTGGGTCTTGGGCGCAGTTGGGTGTTCCAACAAGACAATGACCCAAAACACACATCAAAAGTGGTAAAGGAATGGCTAAACCAGGCTAGAATTAAGGTTTTAGAATGGCCTTCCCAAAGTCCTGACTTAAACCCCATTGAGAACATGTGGACAGTGCTAAAGAAACAGGTTCATGCAAGAAAACCATCACATTTAGCTGAACTGCACCAATTCTGTCAAGAAGAGTGGTCAAACATTCGACCTGAATCTTGCCAGGACCTTGTGGATGGCTACCAAAAGCGCCTAGTTGCTGTGAAAATGGCCAAGGGACATGTAACCAAATACTAATGTTGCTGTATGTATATTTTTGACCCAGCAGATTTGGTGACATTTTCAGCAGACCCATAATAAATTTATGAAAGAACCAAACTTTATGACTGTTTTTTGTGACAAACATGTATGTGTTCCGATCACTCTATCACAGAAAAATAAGAGTTGTAGAACTTATTGAAGACTCAAGACAGCCATAACATTATGATTTTTTACAAGTGTATGTACACTTTTGACCACAACTGTATATCTGCACAAAGAATTGGACAAAGGTTTTATGGCAATTTAGGGAAACGGTTCAAAGCATTTCGCAAGGTTAAAGTGGAGATGGTGGCAACAAACCAAATCTGGAGGAGCGAGAAGAAACAGCTGGAGGAATATGTTACAACTAATCAGGAACCTGATGCAGGCCAGTGACAGAAATGAGTGTAAAAAGAGCACCTTGGTGAGGCAGAGTCTCTGAAGCAGAGGTGAGCAGAGGTTAAGTAATTTATAATCATATACTTCAATTTAAAATTGTGAAGACTTTGAGTATTTCATCATCTACAGTTCAAAGAATCATCAGGTTTAGATCATCTGGAAATATATGTGCAAGAAATATGGCTAAATAATAGATAAATTAAGTGCTCCCCCCCCCCCCCAAGTTCTATTGTTTTGCTGCTTTCTTAGACATGCAACAATCAACACTTTAAATGGAGTACCAAAATTCTATTACTTGATCATTTTTCTATGTTTTTATGTAAACAAACTACATATTCATGGGATTTGCAAATCATTATTTTCTGTTTTCATTGAATTTAGACTTATTTTGAATTTTGATCACTGGAACCTACAACTCTTTTGCTGGTTTTCATGAAAGTTTAAATATACCAAGCTTGTTCGTTGAGAAAGTATTTGTCAAGTAAGTTTTGATTGTCACCATTGTATTTGGATTCTTAACCAGGAGAACAACAGCACTTGCGGTCAGCACTGTTAAAACCACGGATTTTCTGGTGAACAGGAAAAGAGGCTTTAACGACGGTGTGTCCTTTGGAGGATTCTCGACAGTTTGACCGTGCTTCAGCGCTTTCTGATCCTCTGCAGTCAGAGCATTGTAGTGGACTTCAGCCAGAACCTCCAAAGCTGCTCGTTGACCGGCTTGTATTGCACCACTTATGTAGCCACACCACTGCGTGGCTGTCTCTGTGCCTGCCCAGTGGATCCTGTAAAGCCAGAAAATTTGTTAGGCAAAAACTATGATTAAAGTTGCATTGCAAAGTCATATGTGTTGTCACAGGCAGCTAACAAGCAGCCTCCTGTCTTCATTTTGACAAAGAGTTAGCATGACTTAATGAAAACAGAACCTGTTCATGCAAGTAATTGAAAAATTGAATTATCTCCTGTTTCTATAAGTGGCCCGATATAATACTAATGCATTGGACCATCTTCCGTCACATTTTGAGAATTTGAACAGTTCTTATTTTCGCTACTTAGTTCGCAAGGGTTCAAAACACATGTAACTATTTGATTAGACCTTCAAGAGTTGAGATACCAGAAATACTCATATTGGCTACCCTGTGAGCAGCTGCATTATTATACTGAACATAACACCTTATAAATGTATAATTGTACTGTATGTGTCACATGTTTCGTCAGAGAATAATGATTCAAAATGTACTCACGCAACCTCATATTCCTTACATTACATATCCATGCTGCTAAAAACAGCAGGGCATACTTTAGCTCATTACTCACAGGATAACGAGTACATATGTGCGGACATATTTATTCACATCACTCAAGCCTAAAGGTTTCTCTGAAACCAGACTTCATCTATGTCTACCAATTACAATAATTGAGGGAGACAACCCCTTAGCATCCTTGCACTGGCTAGCATCCTTTATAAGTAATTTGTCTTGAAAAAGTGAGCAGCAAACATTTTTCCCCTCGACTACAAATACAGTTGCGCTCCTGGTGCAACAATCCCATATACGATATGCTATATGTGCACTAACACCAGTGAGATGAACATGACATCAGAATGACTGGTAATTGAGGGGTCTTTGTTCCAAAGTCGTAGAGAATTTTTCAAAGTATCCTCAGTTTAGGAAAGATAAACATCAAGATTTTAGGCTTAACTGAGATGTCAACAAGCTTGGTGTTGATAATTACCATATACCTCTGTTAAGAAACTATAATTTAGAGTATAAATCATCACTTTACTTGAGCTTAATCTATGTTACCCACACAAAAGGTAACTTCCTTTATCATATACTCATTTTAGGGTAATTTATAATGGATTTATTCATATCACTAAGAGCAAATAATACACACACTAATATGGGAAGTGAAAAAATGCATCCATCATGTAAAACAAATATAGCACTAGAAGAGGAGATCAGAGAAATCAGTCAACACCTCGGTGGCAGCTGCATATGTAACAAGCATCAGTAAACAACATAATGAGCCACAGGATTATAATGAGAAAAGTGAGAGCTCGTCAAATAAAAACATAACCTTGAAATTGATTACTGTCTTCTTTAAGCCGTTGATGGTAACCAAAAGAGTTTCCTTTAAAAACAGTGGGAACTTTATGGACCAAAAACCTCACTGTGAAACGTGGTTACTGAAAGTTTGTGAGCCCTGCAATTAAATGTCCAATTACACACTGTGCAACAAATTTGTGGACTTCTAGGATAACAAATCAATCCAGCCAGCCAGGCATAACGCATCAGCTGTTATCTACTCAACGCTGCTTATAAGTGGGTGCACATGGCAAAAAATTTAAAACTGCGATTCACTTTCAGCAAAGCACTCAACAGTAACCACAGTAGGTGTTATAACCAGCAGAAAAATTAGACGTAAAAAAAATAAATTCACACATAAGCATGAAATGGAAGAGACTAGCTCAAAAAGCCTCTTGGTAAAACGCTCATACATATTTCTTGGGAGAGAAATTATGAATTCATGACTTCTCACCATTTTGTTAAGGAGAAGCTGTTGCAGTTTTATGCAACCGGCATCTGTCCTGTGTTTCACTTATTGTGTTTAGCAGGTGTAGTTTACATAATAACATTGGTGGGGGATAGTGATGAGTGTCCCTTCCTGTCACATGGAAGACTGGTGTTCGATTCCCCGACAGGGGAATATATGTTCTACTTTTTCCTATCCCAACTCTTCCCCATACCTCTATACTTCCTCCACTATTCTTTCTGCACTTCCCTCTCTCTCTTGGCTGTCACCACTGATTCTGACAAGGGATTTTCCTCTAGAGATCTTATTGTGTCTACCTTGTAAGTCGCTTTGGATGAAAGCGTCTGCTAAATGCATAAACATAAACATTGTTGATAAGAATATTTCAGAATGAAGCTGGAGATGTTTGCTGTCAACCGGAACCTTGCTTGAGTCTGAAGGAGCTCCCGTATATGATCCGCAAGCTTTAATTACCTCCAAAGCTTTTAAAACAGTAACTGGAACTATCTTTAGACATACTGATGCCTTCATCTAGGACGGAAAACGTGTTGGCAAAAAAGAAACATCCGATCAAACCTTAAATGTGTTCAACTATTTGGAAAAAATGTTGAGGATATGTCCAAAAATACAATTTTCAAAGGCAATCCTTAGGTTGGTGAAAAGCTGGTGCTACAGATAATTGGCTAAATGAAATAATCAGCAAAGATGTGGTTGTTGTTTTTTTTAATAGGCCATATGTCATCACAGAATCTTATTATGGTCTGCGGTGTCAACACACACTTTAGCCTGACAGCTGACAATGTTTTTCTCCTTTGGCCAACTAACATATGTCTATTTTTAGCTGAAAAGCATTGTTTTTAACAATGCCAGTTCATAAAGTTTGTTGGCCTTTCTGTGAAGAGACCATTAGGTAGGTTTCTACTGAACACCTCAGATCATATTGAGATGTTTACCACTTGAACCATGTGATGCACTGGGGTTAACCATTTTAATGAACCTCTGCAGCAGATGTTAGGTCCCCTTGTCCTCCTTAGTCATTTCAGTTGTATTTATTTTTGCAACTTTACTCAAAGACACAGTTAAATTATTGCTTTTTTTTAGTGAGTGTCAAAAATGTCTTTAAAGGCATTTTCATACTTGAAAATATGGTTTTCTGGAGATACTGCAAACAATTTGATGGTGTTTTTCCTGCAGTTGCTATTCACACAAACACAGCAGGAAGCTTTGTGCTGGGTATGTGCTCCCAGGAAGGAGCGTCTGTCTTTGAGTGCGCAGGAGGCAATTTGTGATATAGAAATTACACTATGGAAATAGCTGTTTTCTTTACAAGATGTTGTGAAGAGCACATGAGTCGCTATATTATGTTGTTATGCGTGCTACATCTATCTGTGTTTGAAACAGCGGGGTCCAACGAAGAAATCAGCATATAGATCCTCTGAAAAAAAAAGCTTAAAAAGCACACACACCCTTCAGAAAAACGTCCCTGACACGATATATAATCTCACCTACTGAATTTCTCAAGATTTTACAAAAAAAATTAGATAAATTAGAATTAGATGATTTCATAGTTTAAATGTCTACCGACTTGTTCTACAGTTCAAATTATGAAAATAATGCACAACTATTAGACAATTTTACTCCATAGATGATGAGTGTGATACTGGTGAGTCAATTGATTTAATTCTCTCCCCTTAGAACTTTAATAGCCCAAATCTGATAATAGTTCATGTATTTCCATTCAAAACATTAAAGGAAAGTGCACTGCCAGGGGATGAAAAAGTCAGTCACTGAAACGAGGAAGGGCAATTAAAGACTCCCGCTGGGTGTGTGGAACATTGTTCTGACCTCTACTGTAATCAAACTGTCCTTCTTTATTCAGTTTCATCACATTTTTAAGTAGGTTGTCCAAAATAATTTACGAGCAGATAAACTAAATTATTCTTTTGAAAAAAGAAAAAAAAATCCACATGATATCATTTAGCACAAATAGTCTTTTAAAGAATTCGCTCTATTCTGGGACTGACATTTTTCAACATTGTGGCCAGACAGTTAATTCTTCACTGGAATAATGTGGGGTAACTCACTGGACTGAATGAACTAAATAGAGAAATGTGCAACATGAACTGTGTGGAAAGTTTAGGAAGCAAGATTAAAGAAGACTAAACAGAGGGAAGAGAATGGTCGATTGAGGGCAAAGACCTTATCCTACTTTCAGGTATTGTTGAAGGTTTAACGGCAAAAGATTTTGGAGTTATTTTACTTTTGACTGTGAATTCTCTGGACACCACCTTTATGTCCGGAAAGGAAGAAGAGATGAGACACCTTCCACTGATTGACATAAACCAGCCGACTGTGAACTCGTTAGGTCTTTGGTCAGCGGCCTCAAGGGAGTCTCTCTCAGTCAGAAGTAGACGGATTGGTTTCCAGGGGCCTTCACTGTGTCTGGCAACTTGGGGGGTCTTCTTTCTCTACAATGGTTTTTCATTAACCAGATAAATGAAGGTTTGGGTGTTCAGACTCAACCATCAAAAATGAAAATAGCAAATTATGGGAGGTGTGTCCCCTGAGCTTTGGAGTTAAGTTGTTGTTTAGTCAAATAACCAACTGTGGCTAGGTGAGCTTCATCAAGAGTATCTATAAATATCTATGTATCTTCTGGATTGGCTTTCTTTACAGGACACTTTTCACGATGGGTTACGCATAGTCAAAAGCATCTATGTTCTTGTGGGATCAGGAGTCTTATTCAAGTATGCGGGGCATAACGTGGCCTTATCGTTGAAGAAATCGGGGAAACAAGTTAACCTGATTGGTATTCCCGACCGCTTAATACTACCAAAGTGGAAAAGGGCGAATATAGAGTTGCAGATTGATATTTGAAAGCCAGCCATCAGATTGATTATCAGCTTCTGGGAGCTCCCAACACAGTGCAAACACAGATTAACCCCGCCCGCTCAAAACGTCTAACGAATCACAGAACAGTTCTCAGATACCCCGCGAGAATTTTTTTTGTCTGTGTGTCAAGAACAAGCAGGACTGCGAGAATAAGATAATTTGTTCTTGCAGCTGAAGGAGGAAGAACAAAAGTCTCATTTTTCGCGGAGTATGCAATAGCCTGTAGTAATGGAAAACAAAAAATGTCAAATCTAATCCCTACAATCTACAGCTGGCACTGTAATTTGTTCTGTTATTAAACATATTCTGTTTGAAACATGCACCATTTTTGTCTTCTTTCCATGTGCTGGATGCGTGTCAAGGTCATAGCATGTCTTTGGAGATCCATTTGCTGTATGAGAAAGGAATGTGAATAAGGAGCTACCGTCCCCTTGCTGCTGTTCCAGTCCTGTTATATAATAAGCTTCCCCTGCTCCCAACAGATTCAATGTCATTATGGAAATGTATTACCTGAATCCCGTTACCGTCCTCTCACTCACATTTGTTCGTCTTTGTGCATTTCTGAACAGGCCATTAGAAATTAGACACACACACACACTCACACACACACACACACACTCACACGCGCACACACACACACACACAGACACACACTAACACACACAGACACACAAGCAATCCTGCAATTCTTTACAACTAAAATACTATGTAATATTAAACGTATAATACCTCAAATCAGTCAATACGTAGCATACAACAAATGTACAAATATACAATGTACAAATATGTACAAATATTGTTTCTTTGGTATAAATATAGAGTACACCCTGCATACACTGATATCTGATAACTTGTCTTCCCAAGCAGAAAGACGCTTTTCATGGAAGTATTTACTCCTGAATTTAGAGCTATGAAATATATGTATGAAATATTCGAAAGCGCAATACCAGTTTGCAGGATGAAATCCTGTTAGATGGCTTTCACTTTAGAGAAAATGTCGAGGAAATGGACTTCAGTATATCATTTTAAAAAAGTGTGATGTGTGTTTGTCAGCAGACGGGTGATTACCTGCCACAGGGCTTTCTCAGGCTGGGATGGTAATATGTTAAGAGGCCCGGTGCCATGACATTAACGGGGCAGCCACCACTGTAGTCCTCCTTAGCCCAGTCCTTCAAGAGAAAATGGCTCATGATGTAACTCAGTATTGTTTCATGAAACAGGACAAAAGGAAAAAAAAAAGCAAAATGACATTTACTCATGAAGTCTACAGCTTCACCTCCAAAGCAGGGGAAATGCATTGCTCCATGGAAAATATTAGTTATATGGAAAAAGCAAGCAGATTCATTGTAATGTAAGTCTGCCTATATAAATGTGCCAATTTACAAAAAAAGCTTCAAATGTTTCAAAGAAAAAATAAGCAACCTCAATAAAATGTCAGAACAGATATTGTGCAATTCATTGTAATCCAGTTCATCGTAATCCACATCAGCACAATTAATATTATTTGCATTTAAATAATGCCAATTCACACAAAGTGGCCTACTCAAGGGGATAAAATTTAGATGGTTTTACAGCATCTCTCAAAGGTAAAGTCACCTGTTTTGAAAGTTGGGAACATTACCATTTACTGAGCTGAATTTAAGAAAAACTAAAGAGCAAGGGGGTGTAACGTGTCTAATTGCACATTCTTCAGAAACCAGTCAATGTTAGGAGGGTACATTTCCTTTGAAAAACTCCTGATTAAATAGTATACAAAATCCCTCAGTACTGCTGACTCGAAAACTGGTGGTTACAGTGAGATTAAGATCGATGTATGTAGTGTTTCTATCGCACACTTTAACGGAACCAATTCCATCATATCCACTTAGGGTCAAGTGTAGTTTGACTACGCTTTAAAACAGACCAAAGATCAGAAGGAATTTGACAAGGTTGTGGTGTATTTTATTTTATTTTTCACTTGACAGAAATAAGATGTCAAATAGTCGAAAGACTAATAGAGTAAACAGAGGGGGAAGGGAGTAGAAAAATAAAAATAGCAGTGATATAGACATTAGAGAAATGGAGACCACAAATGAGACAAGAAGTCATCAAAGACGTTAATGGACATTAATTAAGTAAAGAAAAGGTTGAATCAGGATGAAGAAGGAGATCATGAGACTGAGACAGATGGTCCCACTGTAGAAGATAATGGTGTGACTTTGTTTATTTGTGTGTAACTCCAGTGGGCTTTGGCCACTGATTATATGCTCACACGAAAAATAAAGCTGCTGAGAATAGGGCCTTGAATGTGCTGAACCGGATAGGATTAAAGCACTTAGAAGCAAAATGCTTTAGACTTTGTTTAAAGTAAATCTGCTCAGATCTGACAGATAAAATGAGTGGTCTGTTCCATCATTGAAAAAGAGGAAGAACTCTGCAGCAGTGTGAAGTGAAAGTTTCAGGTGGATTTTGTTTTTTTTAGCCAAGAATTTTAGGGTCAGGATGTCCATAAACTGCCATACAACCCTTGCCACCCATGTAAAATGTTCTAGAGCTACCCCCAACCCCAACGGCATGCGCATTATCTTCCAAAGCAGTCAACCTACAGGAAAATCTGTACTTCGTAAATATTTGATTCCCAAACATCATCCTGCACTTATCTTTTTTAATGGGGATGATGGGAATAAAAACCCCTTCAGCACATCATGTGGATGAGATCACGATATGATGTAGGATTTGCATGGAAATTATGTTCATTTCAGATTTTCTCACATGCCTGTTACCAGAAATTGATTAGGACAAAAGGTAAACACAAAATAGCCACCAGTAAATCCAACCAAAGCCTTCACAACTGCTTAATTTATCATTCTTTCTGTCATCACTAAGCTTAACAAGATATTGTATGTTGAAAGGGTGTTCCCCTTTCTTTTTGTTGCGAGTAAGGCAGAATCATAATGTGACTTAATGTTGTTGCCTCAAGTTTCCTTGAGGCATTTTTCCATCACATTTCAACAGCACTGAGAATATGAACCAGCTGAAGAAGCATAATCATATTTCTGCATGATTAATGTAATTTCATGTCATAGAGCTAAATAGCTATTCTGTTTAGTAGTGAAACGCTTTTCTCTGTAACGCACAGTAAGCGTGGTGGATCAAGTGTCTCTCAAGTACAGATTTTGAGGCTAAGCCTTACCTAAATCAATTTAACATGGTTTATCTTATTTGGATACATGGTTTAGCTTAAATATATTTTAAATGCTTGAGTTTTGCTCCATATATTTACACTTCTGCTATCCAAGTTTAATAATCTATGCATAAAACAACTCAAATATCACTGTTGAGATGGCATCTTCGGCTTCCAATTTTTCACCAATCACATGCCTTTTTTATTACATGCAAAGAATTAGGATAACTCATCATCTGCAGCTTATATCATAAAATTTGAGCATTTGGCTTGAATCATGGATGGCTCCTTTATGAGAAGCAAAACAAAAATAGAATTAAGCTAAATTAGACCTGTGCCACCAATACTGGTCTTCAAAACCAAATACTTTTGTTAAGACAAAAGTATTTTTGTCTAAACCAAACCAAGCAGTTTTGATTATAAACCAAAGCACAACCTGTTCTTCACAAACAGTTAAAACAACAAGTAAAATAGTGTCCATCGACGTGACAGTTGCATTGTAGAAACAATGCATTTTAATTCAAATCCTTGCTTTCTATCATAGCCAACAGTGATAACAGATGGCATATGATGGTCTTAAACTATCCTCCTGAGATAGAAGGTGCACTGTTCAATATGGATTAGACGTGACTCCTCCATCCGTCTCCTCTCCTTCTTCCCAAATCGGCATTTATATGACTGGCATTTCCCCCCTGCTATGTGCAGGTGTTGTACATTATGAGATACCATTACGTGTCTTATTTAAGCATATGGAGGAAAAAAAAAACAACATGGTTGTTTCAATTGAGGACTTGCTTACCTTTTGCAGAATGAGCTGAGCTACCAATATACTGCTTCTTATTTGTTTTGCCAAGAAAGACACAGAAGTCTTTTTTTTTTTTTTTAAACACACACTTCAGGCCTCAAAGTACTTACTTTCTCCTCATAATGGATGAAAGTTGCTGCCTCTGGACCAAGATATCTGACCAAACTGGAAACCACGGCGTCTCTTCTTTCTCCAGGCTGCAAACAGAAAAAACAGCCTTTCCCAACTGGGCACCTTCAATGCATTCACTCATCACTCCAAAGTTCAGAAGCTCACTGCTGAATCATGAAGCAAAATTTGCAAACAATGTATTGTAGTGAGTGAGTAAGACATGAGAAACCTTAGAAAACATATCTAATCAAAAATAAAACTGGAGGGAAGGTAATTGAGGAGTTTGCATGTTCTCCCTCTGTCTGCGTGGGTTCTCTCTGGGTTCTCCGGCTTCCTCCCACAGTCCAAAAACCTGCATGTTAGGTTAATTGGAGATTGGGGAAATTGCCCTTAGGAGTGAATGTGAGTGTGAGTGGTTGTTTGTCCTTGTATGTCCTGTGTGTGGCCCTGCGATGGACTGGCGGACTGTCCAGGGTGTACCCTCGCCCGTTGACCACTGGGATAGGCTCCAGTTCCCCCCGCGACCCCAATAGGGAACAAGCGGTATTGATAATGGATGGATGGATGGATGGAAGGTAATTGATTTAAATACTGATTCCTTTTTTGTCCTTTTTTGTCTCATAGCAACTTGTGAGGCCAAAGAATTCCAGTGAACCTAAACTGAAGTTGCTTTGGAACACCCAGCTTTCAAAGTTGGGAGTTGATTGCTGAGGTTGTGTCATTACATTCAAGTTTTTATTCTGATTGCTCTAGAGATATGAGATATGCGATTCGTTTTAAACACACTGATTACTTTGTATTTAAAATTCTGATGGTGAATCAGGGCCGACGAAAACATCCCGGGTCAGGGCCACAAACAAACATTGCTGCAGGAGTCATCAGTCTATGGAGACTGGGCATGAGTTGAGGGATCAATTGTGAACTCAGTTCTGTACCTCTAATTAATTTCAGCATTTCATTGGAAACTTTTTAGAAAATGCCTTAAAGGGTGAGGATTTTCACATCCTCCAATTTGCAAAAGGACTTGAACATAACATGCCTCAAAGTGTGTATGCATTCCCTCACTAAATAAAACTCCAATGACACAAAAACAAATGGTATTGTCTCCAGTGTTTAAATCACAGAGCAATAGAGATGTGACTGTTTGAAGGCCATTCAAAATGAACATTTTATTTTTTAGGTGGCTTTAATTGACTCAGTTCTCCATAAATAAGGCCCAGTTTACTCAGCATTATATTTCCTAATGCCGGGTTATCACCCTACATTCAATCAAATTGACTTTTGACCATATGATGCTTTTTTGACGAATGACAAAGCTACTTTTGAAGTTATACAATTCACTTCATAGTAATGACAATAATTCCTGCACTAAGGGGATTTGAGCAGAGAGAAAGAGAGATTACATCGAAAATCTCTACAGATTCTAGAAATAAATGCAAAAAAACACAAAAGAGTCAATGTGAATATCTGAAGCCTCTCTGCTGTTACAGCTTACACTCTGGAGTTTAGAAAAAGCAACTGAGGCCTGGGGACCAAGACAAAAAAAAGAAACAGATCCTCCTAAAGCATGTTGACAGATGTCGCAGACTGAACTTATTAACATGTCACTTTAGCTGTTGCCCCTTTTGAGCTGGAGCTAAAAGCAAATGCAAATATCTCTACGTTTGTGTACAATTTAAAAAGCTAATTGGCTTCAACATTTGTGTGCCGGTTTAACGTTGGCACTACAGCTCCAGAAAAGGAACCAAGTACATAAAAATCAGAAATGGAAAATCATTTTGGGTATTAACAGCTAAGGCATGTTCAAACGGCACACACTGTGCATGACTGTAACCCTTATGTCCACTTAAATATCAACTACGTTTTTCTTTGGTGTAGAAGTGGAGCGGAAAGTAGAGGTTAATTATTTAGTACTCTGTGCAGCGTGGCCCTGCAGGGTGACAGCTACTCCAGAGAATTTGTAGCGAGTCAAGATGATGACTGAAATGCCACACAAATCCTGGGACAATGTAAAGTGTTGCTATATAATTTTAACAGCTAGCGTGGGAGTTTTACCGCTGTAAAAAATGATTTTGTTAAAGGCTAAATGTCCCCTTAAATGTAGTGCAACTGTTTTAATTGAATTAAAAGATTAATGAATAAATTGTCGTTCTTTGCATTGTCTTCGTAAACTCCTGATTCGCAAAAATGTCTGGGACAGGGGAATTACAAGGTGGTATTGAAAGAAAAACAATGAATGGGTAGTATAGAGAAAAAGAGTCTTTTGGAAGCTGGGGATCAACTTCAAAACAATGTCCCACAAGCTAAAATAGAAAATATGTCATTATTCCACTATCTTAAAATGAAAAGAATGTAGAATAATATGTCCTTCAGACAGCCCAAAAAGTTAAATACCTGTGATCTATGGGCTATAGAGGGAACTGCATTAAAACAGGAATGCTTGGCTGCATGCTAAACAGTGGTAAACATAAACCTTTTTTAAATGTGCTGATCTCATCAGTTCAGCTCATATTTTTCAATAAAATAGACAATTGTCTCAATTTCAAGATTTGATCTCTTTTTATGTTCTTTTATTAATGATTTTTTGTCAAAAATCTTATTGCGTTAAAGGCCAGGTCCCAAAAAAATTTTACAATCTTCATGGTGTCAGTAATTATTTCTGTTACCTCTTTAGGACCCCAGTGATAAGCCTGCTGGCCGGAAATGAAGCCTACAAGAGCGGCATTGCCCTTATGGCTAGTGGCGTCAAAGGTAACGCAGAATGGACAGTCAGTGGAGGAACCTGCCACTATTTCCCCAGAAAAGCCATGCTCCTTCCAAAAATCCTGCAGATGGATAGAGACAGAAAGAAATATTTTGGATTAATTGCTAACAGTGTGAGTGGGCAGTCCCCAACATCCCTGAACAGGATAACTGTGGAAAAGAGAGAATAGGCTGATGGATGACACTCTAACAACACAACCTGTTTTGTCTCTGTAACAAGGACCCCTTTGAAACTGACATCTGTGTGATATTCAATGCTTACTCATCGGCCACTCTTACCCGACCTTCTGCCAGAAAGGTTGGAATTGCTTCAAAGCCTGACCAAACCTATTTACCACTCGTTCAACAATGTTGCTATAGCTTCCTTTTTTTCTCAAGGGCCAATTACCTGCCATAAGCAAGTATTCCATTGAGCTGTGAGTGAGTGTGCAGAGATTTTACAGCAAATCAAAAATGATTTCAGGTCCTTGGATGACACTTGACACAAAAACTGTGTGTTTTAGACTGAAAAAAAATGTCATGTAAAATGGACTCACTTGTGTTGATGTAGTGTGAGCTTAGATTTGTGCTGACTGAACAGCTTAAATAAGTCATGTAAGGGAAACAGACATTCTTCCTCTGCTTCGGCTTTGAAACAACAAGAGAATTCAACACAGAGAATGGGTAGGTTGGGTTCTGCTTAGCACTTATGGGGAGAGATTCTGTAATAGTTGTGATGGGGGTTACCTGGCAGTGTATTGAGGATACAAAGCCTTAATGCAAGGAAGGAAGAGTGAATTGACACAGGTGAATTGATGAGGTTTTATGATCTCTGGAATAATGAGAATCCTCTGAGCTGTTAGAGACTAGGAGGGTGTCAGCCTGTCAACTTAAGTAGTCACAGTTACCTCTCCCATGAGACAAACAAATTGTTATACAAACGTCTTATACAAAGGAGAAGAATCCAGCCAACTTGTGCATCTTATATGTACCCTGCTGGCAACCTCATGTAATGTTTATGCCTTACATAAACCACCAGCAGCAGCTTTTGCTTTGTACACTGCTTTGTATTTTCAACGAATGACACGTTTCATGTCTTTACAACCCCAGCATCCATTAAAATGCGGAGTGTTGGATTTACCATGACATCAGAGTCGAGTTACCTCAACCTATCACCCATGTCCTCTGTAACTTTGGCCTCTTCAACGTGTGGTTTTTAAAGTCCCGGCTGCTGTGCACATAAATAGATATTTTCATCTGTTTCCATCCACAAGAAGCTATGGAAGCACATGAAACATTAACACAAGTTCTTAAGGCAATATAACATGGATGATGTTGCATGACTGCAAGGAGTTTGGTGTTACTTTACTTCATTGATCACTAATTATCCTTCCTGCATGGGATTCAAAAGGGCTGAACTTAACAAACCTTAGTTTCTTCAGGTGGTCTTGCAAATAAAAATTCTTCAGAATGTTGTCAAAGGTAATAAAAGAGACAGATGCAATGGCTATCATTTAGCTGCCGGTACCTCTGAGGGTTCAGATCTTGAGAGACGAGAGGTGGCACGTTGAAGATTATCCTCCAACACAGGGACAATCCAAAGCAACAGCACAGACTTGACTACTCATGCTGAAAATGCTAAATCCTTGGGTATGGATAAGTGATACAACCAAGGAATTCCAGGGAGCAGCTCAGCGGTACTCCTAGAAAGAAGTCTCCCGCCATCTGTTATCAAAGTGTCTCAGAGAATTCTTCTGGTCATGAGTTTTAACGCAAGATTGCTTCTTAACATCACACGGAAATCTTTCCACCGGGGAGTCGGGCAGTACGATGGGAGCGTCATGTAGTAGGAGTCATTCTTTTGCTCTCGTCAGCGGGGATGGCTGGTGGTTCTTAATGTAATTTTAAAAGAAGCAGCTGGTATTCTCTGAGCACTTCCCTTTCAAGCTGTTCTAAGTCAAAACTGCAATGCTCTTTGCAAATGCCTAGTGGAAAACGGTGACCGTAAAAAAGATGACAAGACCAACTACCCCACAGTACTACACAGGCTGAGACTTTTGCAACTCCTCAATGATTAATATTTCAACGAAACGGGTCAAATGAGTAACCAATCCTATGCGGTCTCAAACATAAGTGGTATTCAACAAGTCTGGAAATTTGGACTTTTCTCACAGTGTACAGCACTATAAAATCATTCATTTTCCCGAACAAAACCTTTTTGAAATGTGTCTGTATTTCTCACACACAAAAGAGTATGTTTTACAGATCCTTTATCCTTTTAAATCAGCAGAATTTAAAT
The DNA here is from genome assembly GCA_013363375.1 of Menidia beryllina. Classification (NCBI taxonomy): domain Eukaryota; kingdom Metazoa; phylum Chordata; class Actinopteri; order Atheriniformes; family Atherinopsidae; genus Menidia; species Menidia beryllina. The sequence continues at coordinate 1,294,450 of JABUIW010000124.1, forward strand.
TAACCTATCATCTGTGACTGCAGGGGGTTCAAGTTTGTTTTCCTCACTCTCTTGTGTAGAGAGAAAGCCATATCTGTGTTTTCAAGCATTAAGGCCTTGTTCTCAGGAGACATGGGCCAAGGTGAAACACATGCAGGCAAGCAAAATCTGCTCTGCTGAATCACACACTTTTTAACAAGCTAGCATTGATCATGGACAGTGTCTTACTTTATCTAAGACACTGACACCATGGATTACTTCAACCTCAGAAAGATATATACAGGAACTTCCGGAAAACAGATTTGACTGTCAGTCTGTGCATCTGAACAGCAACTAATCAACAGCATTAATCAGATCAGAAATTTTCTTAATTTGTCCTGCACCACTGTCTTTAGCATTACATGTACACATACAAATATCTAGACTTTGCAATAAAGATCCAGATAGCTCTTCTATGGAAGGCAAGACTGTTTAGTGACCTTTTAAGAGAGCTTCTTGAAATTGATATTAGGCTATTTCATACAAAAGTGTTAAGAAAAACACATCAGGAATTGTGAGGGACACCCTCAGGAACCTGCACTGCTTTTTCTTTTTCACATAAAAAAAACAAAAACTTTTTTAGCATTTTTATTGACAGGCAGTAGACAGTGACAGGAGACACATGGAGCGGAGGGGTATGACACACAACAAGATGCAGTCATGTTGTCATTCCTCAAACCCTCGAGCCACCAGAGAGCTTTGTCTTTACCTGCTTGAATCGATAGTCAAGCTTTTTGTCAGTTTTGATTCTATTTAACCTGAGTAGCAGATGCGAGTCTGCATTATAAATCTTAAAGAGTGCTGTATGAGTAATTTTCTAGTATTTCTAATACACAACACTCTACCTTTCCACCCTAAAATCAGAAAATCTATGTCCTACACGTGGGACCATTACAGTGGACTGCCTCATAAATGCAATTAGTAAAAGTATGTTTGTCAATCATGTGATAATGCTGACTCCAATCACTGGAAGGAGATGAGTGTCAAATAAACCATATTCGAAGTCAGTGGGCAATATTCACGGTGTTTATCAGAATCAAAATGCTTCTTGCCAAACCACAAAGGCACAGATCAAATAATGTTTGTACAAGCGTTAACGATTCTGCTTTCATTACAGTTGACAAATTTAATATAGTATCAAGGTGCACGAGCATTTTGTTAATTAACCGTGTGGTTGTAAAATGTAAAATGAAGATGAAACAAATCAAACAGAATATGTTAAAAGCTCTGGTGTACAAAGTGTTGAGATCTATAAATGTGTGTCGAAGTTGTTAATTTGCTGTCCGAGCCTGCTGCGTTACAAGTCCTTATTTGCAAGCAATTTTCCCCAGCCTAAGATGCTGCCACTGCCACAGTGAAAGCCTGTAAACTTGTCCTCAAATCATTGATGATTTAAATTCAATTATCCATTGCATCACATATCTACATAATGTGGGATTGTTAAAGAAAATCAACTGAAAACTTGTGACTCATGCAGCATGAGGGAGACTTTTTTTTAGAAAAGGACAGTCCAAGCTGGCCAGCTCAGTCACTTCTACCTGAAGTCGCCAGATTGTAGGTTTCTGTTACCTTGCAATCCAAGGTAACACATTCAAAACCATTCTTTCTGTTCCCATCTGTTTGTCTAGATCTAACCTGTCTGTTTTTTTTTCTCTGCTGGTTAACCTTATCTGCTTGACCTGGATCCAATATTCTGCATGTTTGATTTGGATTGTCTGCCTTCAACCTTCTGCCTGTCCAATCAGAGTACTTGGATCTGCCCTACCTGTTAACCTGGATCACCTGGACCTGACTTCTGGCTGCCCAACCGGGAGTATCTCAATAAAAATGAATATGATGGACTGCTAACTGCTCAGTGTCTGTGTCCAGCCCTGCCTGACAGTGTGATAGAGGTCCACAGATGAGCCAATTCATTTTAGAGCTTAATCAAGCTCTTAGTCGCCAATGTTAGTTACATGACTCAAGAATCGTGTTGTTCAATGGTGATACAGAACGACACAGGCTAGGTTCTGTACGTTGAATCTATAGCCCGAATTAGAATAGTAAACTCTTCATAGTTTTTTCCATTAGCATTTTGCCCATTGCAAGTACAATGTCATAGATCCCTGTAGTCACACCTATCACAATCGTATGGAGGTCATGGTCATCTCACTGCTGGAGAGGACTCAGACACAAGCAGAAAAAATCCAGAACGTTAAGCACAGAAGAAAAAACATTGATTTGGTGTCTTGGTACACATCTTATGTGGTCCACATATAATAGACAATACTATCATGTCTAAAATCAAGTTATCTAATTTAAACAGAATCTCAGGATTTGCAAACGACAGGGCATTTGTGGGACCTTGAAAGAAGTTTTGTCTCTTTGATCCCAGAACATCTCTGGGTGGTGGGGCAATGGCAGTGATGTCTCCCTCGACTCCCTGCAACTGGCCCTCAGATTCTTAGTTTCCGAACCTTTGACTCTCTGTCTGAACCCTTGCTAAAACGTACTTCTTAGCTTCCTCACCCATTTCTCTGACTGCCCTCTTGTGTACTGACCCGGCAATTCCAAAGTTAAGTAGCTGCTGGGTGGATATTCAAACCAATCTTTTGCAACTGACTTCCACTTAAATGAGTGCCTTTTACCCTGCTTCAGTGTCCGATGCAGCAAACTCAACGTACGTCTCTTCTAATTAAACTGTACGTTCTACCATGGTTACTGATTGCTTACTAAATGTCACATTCTGGTCTTAGCATGAGTCACATGGGTCCTCCGGCTGGTGTTTTCTGCTTGTCTGCCAAACTTTAAGCACACATTGACAGATGATGGGTTTGGTTTAGTTCAAAACTGCATTTCCCTAACAGTGATTTAATTTCCAATAAAGAGGACATAAAAACAAAGAGGGAAGTTAAAATGTTGTTCGTTTTATGCATCTGGGGAAAGCGTTTGGAAATGGGGACTTTTTTCTGTACCTACTGGAGGCTTGTGACCAAAGCACATTGCATTGTTCTGCTGTGATACTACTATTTTTCTTAGACTCTTTTGTCTGACTTGACTAACAAAGCCATAACAACAAAACAGAAGTAAGACGCTTACTGACAGAAATTGCACAAACTCAATCTCTGTGTTTTTCTATTCACTAGTGCAGTTACTTTGCTTTGAAAATTCAATTACATTAAATGAAAATCAAAGGAAGCAATAAAAGAGACGTGGATCAGTCACATTCCTAATGAGACATTTAAAGAATAGATAGTGGATGATTTAGCTAAATTGTCAGTGCTTATAATTCAATAAAAGAACTGTTAAGATTTGAGACAAACCATGAAAACGTGCAAAATTACACAGTTATTTCATTCAAACAAATCTTTCTTCATAACTTCAATAACATTCAAGTCCAATGAATCACAATGTGCTACTCACCGTGTGGTAGGTAATAATGAATTTTATCATATGTCCCAACGGCATGTTCTGAGTGAGGAATTCCCTCATGCTGGGCAGGGCTGGCTGGTAGTGGATCTTTGCTGATGGGAAAGCAACACTTGAGCATGAATTTCAAAATTAGCATTTGTGTAAGGAAAAAGCAAGAAGAACGATGGCAAACTCGAACTAATCCCACAATTGATCAGGATGACATTAATGGTTTTGTGGATAAATCCCCTTGAGCTAAAGCTACTCGGCCTGTTGCCTGGCTCCAGAGTACTAATCATAGCACCATCTACAGTAAAAGCTCCATCTCAGTGATTTGAGAGCAGTTAAGTGCCTTCCTCAGTGTCTTATTGAGGTAGTGTGCCGTACGTCACATATAAAGAAAGGCTATACTATTTCTGTGCTTCTGGCAGATGAAGCAACATCTGGCCAGCGGCCAGGCTTTTAACAAATGAAGCAGCAAAAGATATGAAACGTAATTTTGAAAGTGTCAGGGGCCTGTCAGCAAGCTTAAAATAATGCCCATAATGCTAAACAAAATTCATGACCAGCACTAAAAATGAAAAAACATTGACATGATAAGTGGCACCAAACTAATTTGACATGGTCACTTTGATATTCAAATAGCAACACAGCATCCATGACAGAAGAACCTGTCATTTGATGTCATGTTGTTCATCCTACAAGTATTATCAATTCATGTTAAGGACAGCTTCTTACTTCATTATTTTACAGGCAGCTAAAATTTATTCCAGTATCATCTAGCAGTGTTACAGTCAGGGACTTTGGAGTCATATTTAAACAGGATCTGATATTTGACTTGCACACAACACATTTTTCTAGAACTGCCTTTGTTCACCTTTGTTGTTATGCCAAATTGACATCCTGTCTCAGAGTGATGCACAAAAACTAGCACATGAAGATGTGACAATAGATTGGACTACTGGGATTCTCTGTTACTGGGCTACGACTAAAAAGGTGGGAAAAGCCTGCAGCTAAAATGTTGCAGTCGGGAGCTATGATGGCAAGATGCTCTCTTTCAGAATAGAATAGAAAATTCTCCCAACACACATACAAAAATCTAAGTTCCATCGTCTCTTAAAGATCTTATTATGCACTATTTTCCCAAGAATCAGAGTTTGTGTTTCAGGCTTATTTGTGTATTTGTGTTTGCTTGAGTTTCTAAAAGTAGAATGGGATTCAAAGCCGTCAGTTATCTTGGCCCTCCCTGTGGAACAAGCAACCAGACTGGGTACAGGAAGCAAGATTAGACTTAAAACAATCATTATTTTTGCAAACTTACTGCTGATGGTTGGACAGCTGAAAGATCTCCTTTGCACGCTTTCAGATCCTGCTCTCTTTTCCACTTCATGCACATGACTTTATTGCTGCCTTTAAGTTGTATTGTATACTTGATCTGGTGCTTTGTTTTTTATATTTGTCTGTCTTTCCAGTCTTTTCAATCCCAGCTTGTCAAGGCATGTGGTCACCTTCCCTGAAATTGAATATGCCCAAGTTGTCTTCCTGTTATAAGGCAGTTATTTGTTCTATCTGTCATGTTCAAAGTGCAAAGTGTACACTCATAGGTGATTTCATCAAAGATCATTTATCTTAAAAGGTTCTGTATGAATTTGACCAATTTAGACCTTATTTATTTTGATTTGATAATTGTTAATTGCTTAACCATGGTTATATAAAAATATATATTTCCAATAAAGATTATCGTCATTCGATCTAAAAAAAAAAAAAGAAGTTTTTATCACCCAAATATTCTCTATACCTGATGAACTGTCAATGCTGGTGGTCGATGGCCAAAAATCATGATATGCACTGGAACCAAACATGGAGGATAACATTAGGTTCCCATCTAAATTGCATGCTGTTCCTCAAAAGCTTTCATTTGAAAACTCATCTTTCCCAAACAGCTGTGATTTCTAGAGCATGTGTCTGCACAAATGCTGGTCCCAACCTGTTAGCACTCAAACTTCTGAAGACACTGCCTCCCCTGGAGTGCTTGTTCATCATGTCTCTGTCTGTATTCATATCATCTTTTTCATTTCTAGAGACCACGGCACTTGATCCTCCTTGACTTTTTCTTTTTTTTGTGAATGCACCACTGGGTCTGGCCCTACTTTCTCAATTTCCCCTGTTGCTGACATAAGAGTAAAAGCTGAGCAAGGCCGCAGTGAGGGGCTCGAGTATTTCCATTTATGTCTCACTCAAAACCTTTAGCAGCGCATTCAAGCACGTTTGAGGCTGTCAGGAGGAGGAAAGTGAAACATGAAAACCAACTTGCATCAAGATTTAACATCAAAGAGATAAAGATTCACAGCTTTCGAACGGTCATTTTAAAAAGACTTTAAAATAACTTTAAAACGCACTAGAAAAGCTACAGCTATGCCTCGTTTTACTTTATTGCTGTCTGTGCATGTTGCGAAATTAGAGTAATCTTTCTAATGGCAAAAAGTGAGTAAGACTGCTGTAGTTCTAGATGTAAGGCCTCCATCGCCCACGGGTCCTTCTGTATCAACTACTTAATCAAAACAAAGATATGATGGGGAATCTTTTGGGTTATAACTCAGAGTGTGTATCTGTTCCCTGGCCAATTTTAAAGAAGCAGGTAATATGGAAAAATAGATTAATGTTTCAAGAAAAGAAAAGTCTGTCTTAAACCATCAGAAACAAGAGTCTTCATCAACTACTTTATTAAAATGTTAAGGACAAGGGTCTGTATCTATGGGTACCTTACATTACTGACCATTTATTGAATTACCTATGCGGCCCCTTGACACTTATTGAAATTGAGAGCTGTGTAGCTTTAGCAGACACCCTCCAACTCCCTGTACACACTGTCCTTCCAACATTAGCCAATAGTGTCTGTTGCTGCTTTCAACAAAGACAGACTTGAGGAAGAAGACCTTTTTTGGCTTAGAAAAGGTTTAGAAATCAATTTAACCATATGGGCTTTAGTCTCCCATGAATTAAATAGCTGATTAAATGTTGTTGGTGGAATGAACAAAAAGGATGAGCTCAGACTGCACACGAAAAAGCACTCTCCCATGTGAGCTGGTCATTTCGCATTGGGGAATTTGTGTCTCGTCTTAATAAGGTCAGTGCTAGAGGAGGAGGATCCTGGGATAATTCATCTCTATAAATTAATCATAGTATCAGTGAAAGAACATAAAAACCATGACAGAAATAGAGCTGTTAGCTTTTGTCTCACATTCTAACTTTAACAACACCCACTGTGAAGTTTCCATCATGCGCACATATTCTATCTATTATGAATTATGAAGGCAAGCCAGCTGCGAAAGCTTTGTAAAGTGCTTTGACAGCAAATAACCAGAGACAAGTAATGTGACGTGTATAATTCGGGGGATGTATTTGCAGATGTTGCCAGCTTCTGCTCAAACCATGCGACACGCAGTTAGTGTGAAAGAACTTTACGCTCATTGGGAAGTCAAAGGATGTCAAATTCTCAGAAAAAACTGTGAGCAACACAGATTAAGTGCAAGTCGGAAAATTTGTAGCCCACTGGTACATCTATAAAAAATGATAAACGTAAAGAAAAATGGCCTGAGGCATTCAAAACATCTTCACAGGCAGAAGAGCATCCTATTGTCGAGGGTTCCCTGGCTGCCTTCACAGGTAGAGCCATGGGGGCTCTAGCTGGGAGAGACTGCCTGGTTTCTCTATTCTTCTCCTGTGATGGATCCTGCTGGTTTCTAAGATTTGGGGACCCTTCCTTACTGCTCCTGGCCTCTTTGGTGAGAAGGTTGTGGCTTGCTTCTCCCATTAGTACGCACAATTCAGGTTTATTTAGGTTACGGTTAGGGTGGAAAACATGCCTAAACATCCGATCGCTCACTTGCATGCTCCCTCCACAGTTGTCTTTGTGGTCTGATGCATTTTCAGTGATCAGAGTTAAGTTTTCACTCGCTCATGGATGGTCAGAGGCTCCTGATGGTAATGCCTATAGCAGTTTTGTCTTTTCTTGTCCTCCAAGGATGAACCAGCTGGCTACATTCCAATTTCCCCTTCACTCCCATTCTTACTGTCTTTCCCTCCTTTTTCTTTAATAACCAATTAATAAAAAGATCAATTAGAAACAGTACTTCAATCCATGTTGAGAATACTGGCTCTGGGGCTCTCGCTTTGCTGATGCCTGTCTAATTGATTAATTAATTCATTGATTGAAATATTAAAACTATCCTATAAAATCTTTTATAGATTTTGAAGCCTTCTGATAACATACACAACAATCATAATTTCAATTCTCCTTCAATTTTCACCTAAACCCAATGAAAGTGCCATCAAGCTTTTGGCATAGTCCCTGTTTAAAACATTTGTATTTTTTCCCCTTGTATGTTTTAACATCAAAGCGTTTGTCAGACTCTTTACAAAAGTCCCTTCTCAAGTCATTTGTATTCTTTTGTCTGTTGTCTTATTTAATTGTCATAAAGCCTTTGAGTTACACTTGTGCTTGAAACGTATTGTAATAGTAGACAAGAAAACAAGTCTTTGGAAAAATGCTACCTTGACAGAGGAGGATTTCTTCATAATTTGTGTCAGGCATAATTTTTCTGCACTTCTAATTTTTAGACAATGCTTTTTTCTACTTTGACTTCTTTAGTTTTTTTAAAAGCCTTCTCAGTGGCATATGTGTTTGAAAAGTCGATAAGTCGATAAGTGTTGCTCTCTTGATGTCTGTCCAGGTGGGTTTCAATCAAGGCACAGGCAAATTAATTCTTGGGACTTGTTGTTGGGTTAAGTTTCCACCAAGTCATAAACTTGGTTGAAAGGTCAGAACATTTAAACAGGATAAAATTGACAAAAAAGAATATTTAACTATTAAAAACTATTTGTTTAATGTCCATGTCAAATTACATGTTTGAGAACTGTTAAGGTTTTATATTCAATGGCTCAGTAAGTACTTTAATCACGTATTCATCAGCGTATCAGCATGTCATGTATATGTCACATATATTGTATTTTATTCTCTTTGTAAGGACTATCATGTATGTATGTTTTTTAAAGCAAATCGGAAAAATTCGTAGAAGGTTTTTCAAGCTTCAGTATCTTCCTCTTTTTCGATCAACGAAAATCAGTGTAAGTACGCACACTTTTAAAAATTTCAGAAGCTAATCATGATATCCAGATACCTCCTTCTCTGTGTCATTCAGACGCACATCAAAATAATACCCAAACATTGCTGTGGCAACAAACATTCTGTTTCATATTCCCAAATCTAAAATAAATTCTTGAATCTTACTCAAATTAATTTGGCTGCTAATGTAAAATCAACAAACAGTATTTTTATTGATTGACAGCAGAGCTTGAAAGGACTGGTCAAGCTCTGGGAACGAAATCTCTCTGGTCTTTTTTTTTCTTTTTAATGGTCAATGGAGCATTGGTGAACCCCATTGAGAGTATTTTTCTTTCCTTCAGCACTTGCTATATTACTCATCATGAGAGAAGCAAAAATGCACACTGGAGAAACTGAATAATTTTTCACTTTGTCCTGAATGGTTGTTAAAAGAATCACACTGTGTTAATTATCCTCACAATCCCTTGAGCTCCCAGTTCATGTTTAATCCCTAAATTAGGCTCCATTAGTATCCCTAAGAGCGCAGTATACACTTAACCAGAATTCTGACTCACACCGTGTCAGTGGGCAAATCAATGCTAATGCACTGCTTACCATTTACTCACAAGTGTAAACAAGGCTCCGGACTAAAGCATGAGTGGCAGATATAATCGCTCTGCCACTGCAGCCCAAGTTTGCTTTCATTCTGAGCGGCTCGTCTTCCATGAAAAAAAAGTCTGGATTGAGGTCACTCGGCTGATTGTCACTTTCAGCTGCAATCAAATTAAAAACCCTCTTTGGTAAGGCACATTGGATCTTGCAGGAGTTGTTAGGAACCTCAGTGTTTTCCACTCTCGACAGCAGAGACACACACACAAACAATTGTGACACAGTGCTTGACGTCCTATGTGACAAACGATGGCAGGAAAACACTATCTCCTACATCAGCATGTCTAATTGCATCAGAGACTCTGTGCATGCTGTGGAATGCTAACATAATGTTAGTTTAAGAAGCCTCAGAATGAGTAAACATGGTAAACACTGTATACTTCTTCGTCCAAAAACCAAACAACTAGTAAATCATTCAGGTAAGCAGGGGAAGTGACACGAAAAAAAGAGGATAAAGTAAGAGGCAGAAGTCATTATAAACGATGGGTGGATGGATGAATGGACGGGGAGATATATATAAGAACCAAAAACAGGACAAACATGATGAATTGGGAACACACAAGTCATAACCAGAAATCTGCTCTGGTGCCAGGTGACCCAAGGCCCATAAAGTATATTATCCTCTTTAATGTGTTTGTTTATTCATCCATCTGTCTATTAGGTAATTCAAGCAAGGGTATGGAGACTTCATATGAACATTTGCATTTGACTTTGCTGGTCAACAATGGCTTGGGACCATGATGACATTGATGCCATGCTCATCAGTCTTGTTTCTTCACTTCCTGTCAAAGAATATTAAAAATTGAACAAGTCACTCAAACAACTTTAATCAGCAATCTACTCTTTAATGCATCGCCAACTACTTTTGGGAGAAAACTTAACCGCTGGCCAAACTTTGGCTTTTTTGGAGTTCTTGTCGACCTGCCCGCACTGATTTAATGCCAAGCAGCCATACAAGCTAAAGCAATTCACGCTGCATAATTCAGCATTGCTCTCAGACCTGTCTCATTAAGGATCCTGGCTGTAGTCCATAGCTCTGCGTTTAAGGCTTTGAGTGACAGATCTGTTGACAGCTTTGTACAAAAAGGCACAGAAACAGCTCCAACCTCAGCTCCGACTCTACTTTCAACTCTGGTCTCAGAAAACCCTTATCTCATTTACCAGTTTGTGCGTCCTCTGTTCTCTTTCCATCCAAGGTCTTCCCACCTGAGATGCTGGCAAAGGAGGTGAAGAGGAGTCAGGGGGAGGAAAAGCTAAGGTTACAGGCATTTAACGAAATGAGACAGCCTCATTTCAAGTAGTTTTTTTCATCAAACACTCACTTCTGAGGTGAGTGTTTGATTTTCGCTTTCTTTTAAAAGGGAAACATCTTAAATTCCTTTCCAAAATTTTCACTCTAAATGTAAAAAGCACACTAAAAGATCACAGCCTGATACCAGAGAACAAATCTAAGAAGAAGGTTTACATCAAACAGGCATCTTTGCCTAATGTCATGCTAAAATGACATATACAAGCACAAAACCTGACAGGCCCATATAAAAACCCCTTTCTAAGAAACACTCCTGACTCGTATTTCATTCTTCCTCTGCATGAATGTAACTGAAATCCAGTGTTAGAAAAACAAAGGAAAACTTTATTATTTCAATTCGAAACCAGCAAATCAACACCAAAGTGAGGACATTTCGCTACAGGTAGCTACTGTGAACTACCACTTCAGTAAAAATCAAGGTCCTCTGACGCCAAAAACACTGCTTTATATCTAAAAGTAATGAGCAGTCTACTGCCACAGTGTTTGCATGTCCAAAAATAAGAAATGCTAGGATTGAGAGCACCAGCTTTAAATAAGAAGTTATTTCTATTCGCACTTAAGTCACAGTTAACACTATTTTGATTCATAGTTGATTGGAAGCTCAAGTGTCAATCAAAACTTGAGGGAAAAAAATCTGATATGGATTCTGCTGCTCAATAGTCATTTCAAATCATGTTCTCAAATTGGAAGTTCATTTTCCAATATGGCCAGCCTTTAAATGTTATGTGAAGCAGAAAAAAGGGGGGTAGTATTTTTCGCTCTCTGGTAGTTTTATTGCAGAGAAGTTGGTAGTGACGTGTTTATCACTTTCAGCTTCCCACAACCCACCATAGCAAATGTTGCTTTAACCCTCGATTTAAGGTTTGGCCTGAACTCTTCAGCTGATTTTGAAGTAAAAATCCGAGCAGTGCCCGAGCCCTGGACCTGTACTCTGCCAGAATGTACTTAAACCTAAAGTGATTCTCACTCTCCGGTGGCAAAAAAAATTAGGAAATTCATCAATTTATCTGCATGGATGCACAGTTTGCCACGTTTGACAGACCTGATGAGAGAGCAGGATATTTGCCTTCTGCACCAGTGAGAATTTCATTTAGCGACTCGACGGAGGTGGGAGACGCACACTGACCTGCTAAATGAGGGGGACAAGTGACGATCACGGCTCTGCACAAGAAAGTGTCGCTGCTTGTCGTCACCCTGGCCCACTCGGAGTCCTAAGCAAACATTTAAACACAAAACAACTTGATTTACGATTAGCAAGATTCTCGGGTTTTGTCCGTAAATTCCATGACGCTAGGTGGGATGGTGCAGCTTCTAATAGTAATTTGAAATATTGCAAATAATTTGACAGGTGGATATTTTAAATTACATTTGCCGGAGTACTCAATTTTTTTTCAATCAAAATGATCTATTGCGGGGTTATGAAGGCATTCAATTTAAGTACTGATGCATAAACTAAGCCCTCAGCCCACAGAGAATGCGTTCATGAGATAAAACAATAAATGGGAGAGCTCTCTCTGTTCATCTAGTATGCAGGAGAGAACAACAAATAAATTCTCCAATGAGGTATAACTTATAAATGTGTTGTTCTGAATGTCACTTCTGATAAGAGACACGCTGTAAAGAGAGCTTTAAAAGGCATTAAAGCATTTCAGTGGCATTAGGTTCTTTGTTATATAACTGTCTCAAAAAACTTTCCCCTCATACTTTCATCGCACTTTGCTGTTTGCTCTCCTAACCCAATACCTAACTTAAAGGGGACAGGCCATGGACTTTTCCAGGTCACTTTTTTAGTGTCAGATCAGGAACACAGAAAATGGAGCCTAGTTCAGACTGCACTGGATTTAAATGTCAAAACAGCCACTTTGTCAGATTAAACTACCATAATCATAAATTCTCTCTGTGGCTGAGACATGCTGTATGGTAGGCATGATTGTTTGCTTTACTGTGTCGCAATGGCTGATAGTTCCTCTGATAAAAGAAGAGCTGTAGTGAAAACAATGGCATCTGAAGTTGTGAGTTTTCCACTGGAAGAATCTGCATAGGCACACGACTTTGAGCCACATTAAAAGAGTGTTATTTGATTTTTCTCTCCTTGTTGCTCGTGGAAATTATCCCATGCCTGGGAGGAAAGCACCTGTTACGTGTCAGTCACACAAAGCAGCAGCTGACATTACATGCAAGACTGAATGGGGAAAAAATATGCCCAAAGGCCATGTTCAACCTAAGCCCCCTCAAAACAGATAGTCTGAACCTGTCATCACGTGGGTCCTCCACATATCGGCTCTCACTGGCTTTTGTGTAACTCCTGACTGAATAATAAATTACAAGGTGACTCTCAAGTCATTTGAATCTAAAGGACTCCAGCATGCACATGCTGAAACACCGTTTCTAAGCTGTCTTCATTTCCCGTTTCTTCATTAACTCTCCAAACGAGTTCCACTCAGACGGTAAAATTATACATCGCCAGGTTTGTGACCGATTTATTCTCCATTTTGCTGCTTTGTTTTTGTCAGTTTTTCATTACTTGTGACAAAAACTTAAATTTGGTCAATGTGTATTAAATGTATGTTGAATTACTATGGCCAAATTATGGCTTTTCTGAGCTGTTAGGTTCCCTATAGGCTGTCCGGCTTCCTCTCTCAGTCCAAGAACACGCATGTTGGATTAACTGGTTCATTCTAAATTATCATTTTTATATTACTCAAAAAATGTTTCCATGCTTTGCCATGAGTTATTTTATCACTCATGGCTTGGTAGAATGTCATTGTAAGGGACCACATTGGAAGAAGTGGACTCAGATTTCTTGCCCCAGAGCTATGCAGCTCTCTGGAGACAAAAACACTGACTTTGACAATGCTTAGATTTCACCAGGCAGCTCTATGTGCCTAGGCTGGGATCAGAGATAATGGTGGTTTACCCAAATTCTTTCCAAATTCGTTTTGCAAATTCAATTTGCAACAAAAACTTCTGATATAGATTTGAAAATAAACAACCTCATCTGTATTGCTTTTTGGCTGTTGGGATATCGAAAACTATCTTTGACGTTCTTTTGTTTCACTGCTATTTTACATTCAAGATATATTTCTGAAGGTTGCCAAGTTGACCAAGGGAGATCTTACTTAAAATATCCAAGACTTGCACATGTACCTTATATTTACCAACATTCCTTAGGTGTGTTTTTTTGTTTGTGTTTCACAACTCTGTGTCCTTTCAATAAGTATGAAAGTAAACTCACCAAGTGGGACAACTGTGTGGGTTTTTGGCTGACTTTCAGCTAAGGTGAAGTGGAAGTCTCAATGGCCTTTAGCTGTGAATGCCACTGTGAATGTGTTTGTCTATCAATACAAGTAAGCACTTGATAGACTGGCAAACTGTCAAGGATGTGTTCCATGTCTCACTCAACTCACACCACACTAAACATTACAGTTTCCTTTAATTCAGCATGTGATAAATGGGAGTAATGACACTAAATCATTTTAGTTTTTTCTCTGTTATCTTATTCTTATTCTTAGTCAGTTGGCCAGAAAGGAGCTTTCATCTTCCCTTTTTTTGCTTCCTCAAGAGAAGATATAGGTATGTATATAAAGGCTATAAAAGTCAACTTAAATATATTTATTTGTATAATAATTCGAACAAGTTTCAATAGTTTTAACTTATTTGCTATGCCAAGTTAGTTAACATGAGTTTTGATGTGACTTAACACAATTTAAATCTCCTGAGTGTAAAGTTAAATCTCTGAGTATAAAGTTAAATCTCTCTGTACATACTAATTGTTGTTTTAATAAATAAAACATCTATAGTGAACTCTTGCAATGCTCACATGTAATAACTGGACATAATATATTAAATTAATACAGACATAGTTATGAATAATTAAACTAATAATTCAATAAACAACTGAAACATCTTTATGAATTAATCTACTGATAAATCAAAAGTACATCGCTGAATTCAAATGTCAGTAAATTTCTGTTTATTTCTGTTTATTTCTGTTTATTGGTGATTGTCTTATTCAAAGCATAGGTAGGTTTTATCTTGGGATCAATAGCCATTTTGATTGCAACCAAGGAAAGAAATCAACAGTTTACGTGCGTCTTTTATCTTTTGAGTTTAAATGTTCAGAAAGAACTTTTGTGAATCACAGATGTGCACCAGTTCTGGAGGTTCATCTGTGGATTCAGTGAAAATGAAAAAGTTCACTGTTTTATTTGATATAGCATACAGACATTTTGGATTGCAATGTATGGTAATTAACCTAATTTGTAAAACAGTGCAGGCTTGAAGATGTAATGTTGTCAAAACTGCATGTTTTTTCACTGTGATTCAGAGTTTTTGTGCTTTTTTCTTCTGTGCCAGTCTGTAAACTGACAAAAAAAATACATTCATAAGAATGACAGTACATCTGCTGGCGTTTCCCAGTACTTCAATCAATCAGTACGCAGTGAGTAGAAGAGAACACAGTATTGATGAGGAATGCTACACCCTAAGCTGTGGATAAGGGAGACATTCAGGCGGAACAGACTGTTCGTTCACAGGAGACGGCCTGCTTCCCCAATGAGGAAGCTGTTTTATCAGTGTTGCACCCCATCAGTCCCTGAGTGAGACGTTACTGTACTCTACCTGCCATATGGCCATCACAGCAGAGCCAAGACGGACATTCTTCCACCCAACACCTTCTGCTAGGCACTCTGAAAGCTGTTGGGTGCCTCCCTGTGGAGAGACAGATATGACACCTCAAACTGGTCTTAAAACACATTGGTGACCCCAACTGTAGCCTTCATTCTTACTTCTGTGTTGTTTAGAAAAGTCAGTTGAAATTTGTTTTCAATCTGAGTCACTTTCTCATGATTATAGTAATTATTATTTATGGGTTTTTTTCCTGAACGGCTTATCAGCTTTTTAGTTTACATATTATGGATGAATACACGGAATCAAATAGGTGCTAACTGTTTACATGTATTTTTCAAAGTGGCCAAAGGACAAAGACAAATGGATGAAAACACTACAGAGGTAAGCTGTGGAAGCTTCTTTGTCAGCATTGAATTCTTTAAGCTGAGGCGAAATGGCCTAGAATAAAGGCTACATCTTATTCACATTTATAAAAATTCTATTGCAATACTGAGGTTTTGCAACGCTTACAATAAATTGCTAAGGCAATATCTGACATGAAATCATAAGAAACCTGCTGTAAAAAGGAAATAAAAAGATCATTTTATGCAGATTTGAACCAAAAGCATGCAAGCGAGAACGGCCCCGTCAATCCATTCCATTTCTCTTTGCTTTTCTTTTGTTTTTTTCGTTTTTTACTTATACATTTACAATTCGCAACTGTGGGTGGAGAAAAGACTCTGATGCAACTGAATCTGAGCAGATCTGACTTAAGACATGCTGGAAAGGGACACAGAAAAACAGGAAAATCCAATAAAAGACCGGAGCCTCAGGTGCCGAGATAATCCAAATCAATGGGGACCAAGAAATGCAATGTCAACACAGTACTGTGCTGGCTGCCAATGGTAACTGACCAGAGAAGAATATCCAGCGTGATTTCCATTATGAAGTAACACTTGACTTCACGATATTCAGTCATGAGAATGACAGGTGATGTGTACCTTTATCTTGAACTCCTGAGCTCCACCTGGAGTGCTCTCCAGAAGCGCAAGTAGCCCCCCAGCTGCTGCAGCATACATGAGGAAGAACAGGAAGGACATCTGGGATGGCTCCATGCCAAAGACAGCTCTGCTGCACACTCCAATTTGCTCTTTTATTTCTGCCTTGTAAAAGATGGATACATACCACAGAGTTAAGACATACCATAATCATACACATCTCACTGCGATGGCAAAGCTATTCCGCACAAACTGGAAAAAAACACCTGCGTGGATGATTATCGTATGTAATCATTCTGTCAAATGGAAAATAAATAAGTTTTGTGAGGCAGTGAGTCATTTTAGAGCTGGAAAAACATCTGATCAGGTCAACAACACTTCCTATTTAGTCAAAATGCTGTTTGGTAGATAGATATATGTGTGGAAACTGTGAACATTATGGCCACTCAACATGAAATCACATTAACATTAGTGATGTCAAACATATCTGTATTTTATATTTTACAGTGAGTTCATACTTTTCACACCAACACCAAAAACTGTATCAAAATGTATATTTTCTCACAATGTTTTGATTTTTGAAGTTATTTTTTTGGTTGTATTTTTTTAAGGACTAGGTATAAGGTGTTCCGCTGACCAACACTGTGGTTTTCACTTGGCAAAGATAGTGGAGTGGAAGAAGAGTGGCAAATGTGACAAATTGAAAACCTGACCTGCAGTCCAAGCATGTTGCTCTAAGTACGAGTGCAGGGTCATGCTGTCAAGTTCTGCAGCACCTGGTGTCTTTGAAGGATCCTCGATGCACACTGTTCCACAAAGTCTGTCAAACTGAGTGAAGAACACAATCGATCATGAACACGCATGATGACAAACCGCATGGAATCCAATGTTTCACATAAAAAAACAGACGAATAGGGGTTCTTTTAAGCCAATTTGCTCAAGATTCTTCACTGTACCTTGCTGTGTGATAAAAGTTCTTTACTGATTCACAGGCATACTTAAAAACATGATCACCACATCAGTTTAGGAAGTCTTGGAAAACTGACTTAATATAAACTTATTCTTAGTGTACATTAAAAAAAATGTTCCCACTGCAAGCCAAGGCTATTTAGATAATTCTTATCAGGCATTGCCAGTACTAACAAATAAAGCCAGTCTAAGCCCAAAGTACAGAACATAGATATGTGTCTGTTGTCTCACCTTCCATAGGAGCTGGGTGAAGTCCAGGAGCACGATTGGGGACAGAGCAGGGATGCTGCTCCTGTAGACGCGAACCTTGGAAGTTGCCTCACCCAAATGCAGCACCTTCTTCCCGGTGTTGTATTGCGGGTAGACCTCTAAGCCCAACTCTTTGATAAGCTCCAAAACATGTGTTTGGGTGCTGCAAGAAAAAATAGGCTTTTTCTTAAGTTTTACAATGTTCACAGTGCTGTGAGAAAAAGTGTCCAGTCAGTGCTATTTAATTCACATTTTGCTTCCTAACAGCCAAACATCCATTAACTTGCCATAGTACTTATTCCGATTAGGGTTGACACCATCCACACACTCACATTGAATCCTAGGGACCCCCCCCCCCACACACACACGCATACACATACAGTCACTGTTGTGGGCAATTTAGAATTATCAATTAACCTAACATGCATAGTGGAGGAATCTAAAGTGTCCTGAGAGAACTCATACACACAGTCAGAACAATGCAAAACTCAGAAGGGCCCCCAGGTTTTCATGCTAAACTTCTTTAAAAAATTACCAAACGAAATTCAGAGTATGGTACGGTTATAAGATTTAGTGTGATATAAACACATTTTTATACAGAATTTTCACTGCATTCCAAAGCATAAAATGATGACTTCAGACATCATTGAGATTAGTTGAGTGAGTTTTAACACTTGAGAATTTTTTTAAAAAGGGTTAGAAGTCTCCATGAAATATTTCTCTGTGTTAAGAATGCAGCCTTCATTTCAGACTAAAAATCATTTGAGAAAAAAACATGTATTGTAATTCTACATACCATACAATGTAAATACCAAACCTTTGGAACAGGTATTCGGTTGAGGATACTTCCATGTGACAACCCATCATCAACTTTTAGACCACTCAAAGTCACACTCACAGCAAGGAATCAAACCCATCATGTGTAGCAGTATAGTCAGAAGTGTACTACCAAACTTATAAGAACCCGGTGCATCAGGATGTACCATCACACACTTGGAAAAGTACTGGAGTGGTCCTTAACTCACCCTCATTAGGGTACATGTGTGTATTATTCAAAAAAGGGGAAAAAAGCAATACAGACAACCCAGAAGTTTGTGTTTTCTGGAAAACTGGCAAAAATAGAGCAACTGAAATTGTTCTTCACCTGGCATATTCAGCACGAGGGAATCCTTTAAATTGTTGTGAAAAGGAATGGCGACTTTGCAAAGCGGTGAAAGGTTTACTCTCAAAACATTTCAAGGAGTATTTTGCCAAATGTGCACCAGCACCATTAACATTGCATTCAAAGTCTCACCAATAATTATTTATATCCAGCAATAGAGATGAAGTGTTCTCAAATAGATAAGCAGTTGAGAACCTAAGCTGTTTATCTGTTTGATATTGACATTCTTCATCCTCACTGAGTCTGAAAGATGGTGTTTGTATTGATGCACTTGTTTTTGGCACAAGGCTGTCAAGAAACTCTAGTGTGTATTCACTGTTTATTTATTTATATCTACTTGTGACTTATTTTGCTAACTAGGCCCTGGTCCAGCGAAAAAAAAAGATAAAAATGCACTTTTAATTTTAAAAATGCAAGACAAAATGTGACAAAACAGATCAACAAACATATAATTTACACGTGTTCTCTCAATCTAATGAAATCATAGGGTGTAAAAGGTTTAAGGACATGAAATTAATGTACCTTCCGACCCACTGTCCTCCAAAGTCCCAGCGATCAACCCCATTGGCTGCTGGGATTTCAGCTGACACTGTGCGACCCCCCACTCGATCTGCGGCACAGTCAAACTTGACATTAGGCAAATTCAGTGTATCTTCCGGTTTTAAATTTATCCTTCATTCTTTATAGGTCACATACCCTTTGCTTCCAGAATCAGTATTCTCAGCTTGGCATCCCTTTTCCTGAGCAAATGAGCCGCACTCAGCCCAGAAATCCCTGCGCCAACAATAATTACGTCCCAAATGTCCGCAGTCATTTTAGGAACCCGCGAATACGTTCATTAGCGACAGTGGTGAGTTTGTTTGTAAGTGGGTCTGCAATGTAAGTTTCAACAGCTGGTGACGTAATGCGCAGGTCGAATACTGATTGGTTAAAAGAAGCTATTGGGGGAAAAGGTTACACCGGAGCCAACCGAATAGCCAAAGCTACGCAGTTTTATTTTCTTTCCATAATGTTTAACTCGACCCAGTCACCCATTCTGTGTTACTGAAGCTAAGGACCCAACAGCAGCGTCATGCCCAAACACTATGTCTGGCTTCACCGCCGGTTGTTCATCGTATTGACTCCGTGCCCCGGTGAGAGCAGTGCTCTCTACCAACAGGAGGCGGCGGACCCACCGTGTGATGGCAAAGTTTGGATTCAGGCCGACAAATCCGCCTGGTGTTCGCATACTGCGTCTTATCGGCGTCAGGCAGGTTATCACGCTGTGAAAGCTTGGGCAGCTCTCGTAAGTGTGCACTTTGCCCCCAAACAGCTGAGCCTGTGGCCTACTTGGCAGAGAATAGGTTGCTAACGAACGACAGTTGAGATTTGAACAGTTTCCAAGGAAACGTCTTCAACTGTAGACTGCTTATTTATTTAATTATGTTTTTAATTGATATTTTACCTTCAGTCTTGACATGTCTAAAAATGAAAGCTAAAAAATTTTTCACATTCCTGACATTCATATTTCACGACGGTTTGCAGTGTAAGTAACACCATCCGCCGTCCAGGTTATTAATAAATCAGATTGTAGCCATTAGCAGAGGAACATGGGACTTCCATGGCACAAGAGCATATGCAGATTGAAAAAAATCTGTTAAATAATGAGTTTGGAGAAAATCTGAAAGGCTGAGACTAACCAACTTCGTTCTAAGAAGCAATACTTTGCTGGTAGATTGTTAACGGTTTCGGGGAAAAAAACATCTAAAACCTCTTCTAGAGCAGTTATTCAGAAAAACATAGTGAAAACGGGGGGAGTCTGTGGTCAGTGAAGGGTTTTGGAGATTTTTTTTATCTCTCCTACATTGTATATTAATTAGCTGGTAGCAACATTAAAAGTAGTTTAAGGAAAATTTCCAGAATATTGGGAAAAACATGGGCTAACTCATTCACATGAAGGTAGTTGGGTAGATATTTGATGTTAGAACTGGAGTGCAGATAAAGCTCTTTATCTGTTTCTTTCTTACCCATTTTCTGTGTGCGTCTTCTTAAAGAAATGCTAGTGTATCTGATTTATAAAGACTCTTTGCCTGTAGTGGATGCGGCACATTGACAGACCTTGCAGCTTTCTCTTTCTTTCTGTCTTTTCTCAAACATCCTGGCTATGTGGCCAATCCAAGGCTTGTTGCCCTGTGTTTTTGGCTGAATAACCTGTTTCTTGTCACTTGAGACCTTGGTTCTCTTCATACCGTTCTTATTGTTTTGTCCTGTCACACAAATTAAGGGTGTTAAAATGTGTAGGGCATTATGTGAGAGGGAATGTTTTTCTGCTTCTCACACAAATTCTTTTATATCTTTATCTGGATAGAAATAACAATCATAGTCATGAGAGTCTAACAGAGACAAACAAGAATAAACAAGTTAACCGTGCCAATATATTTTGCATAACAAAAGCAGTTTATATCAAATTTTGCCACCCTTGTCTCCTCGCCATTCGCTTATTTACAAAGATGCCACATGGGGTTTTCATTCAGCTAGTGCGGATGCTCATTTCCTCTGGGACATTTTTATTGGCTTCAGAGTATTTCCTTATTCAATTATGTTGACGAATTGAAATTATTATGGGAGGGCTAAAAGGTGTGAAGACAGTTTTAAGAACTGAGTGGCTGTACCAAGTTTCTGAGAAACAGGTCGAACTGGTGCTGTTCCCATCCAATTAAAATGTCTCATTTTGGTAAAGAAGTAAAGAAGGAGCTAACCTTGAAGCAGGAGCATCAGGTGGTAGTGCCCCTGTGTTTGTTCCTTTGTATTCCATGTTGGCGTTGCTGCATTCAGGTAATATCTGTGGTATTAAGCTGATCTGCCAATAGCTTGATATCCCATGATTAGTTTGTGTTTTAACATGCGACTGCTGTATTTCCATGTAGGGGCAACATGTTCGTACGCTGTGCTAATCCGAGACGATCTTTCAAGCTTCGATGCCCAACTCGCCTCTTTGTCTTCTTATCATGCACTGCAGCGCTCCTGAGCTCAGGTACCACATCGGGTTTATCAATGCAACCAGGCCGCAAAACTCCTGAGCCGTCCCTAATTTCTTTAGAATTCTACCATGGAAAGGAACAATCAGGAAAACTTCCAAACAGAAATGGACATACAGTTTGTAGAGGCAAAAATATACCACTCTGTCACTGATTAGGGAGATTTTTTATTTTATGCCTGTTACTTTTTTTTTTTTTGTCCACTCGGCTAAGAACAATTTGGGAATCAGAATGTTTGATGCAAAAATACTATTTTTATGTCCTTCAGACTGTGTTTTTGTTGGTATTTCACATAGGGTAAAAGGAAAGAAATTATGTGGCTCTGCAAAGGGCTGGGTTTAACAAAGAGTCTGACGTATTCAAGATGAAATCTGTTGTCTGTGACTTTGTACACACAACACTGCCATTCCTTGAGCTATTTTTCTGCTTGAGCGGTTCATGGGTCAGTGTCAAGTGGCCTAACAAAAAAACAAACACATCAATAGGAAAATTATTAAATTAATACACAAAATATGTACTGCTTCAAGGTTTTAAAGTAATGAAAAAGCTAGAATTGTTTTAAAGATGCGACACAGACACCACTTTAAAACATCCCAAGAAAAGGTGGCTCTTGAAAAGGAAACGTAGAAAGATAAAGGAAAAATAGTCGTGACCTACGCGCAGTGCCAAAAAAAAGTGAGAGAAAATTGTTATCTTTTATTCTATGCTCAGTTTTTTATGGTGTGGTGCTGAATGCAACCTGACACAGGATTCTAATGGCAGCCTCAGCTCCTCCAATGAAGCTCTGAGATATAATTTCCAAGATTACTGTTTACTCCCCTATGTTTTTGGGAGTGAAGTCTGCTTTTTCTTGTTGTTGTTGTTTGCAATGAGCAGCGCGCCTCAAACTTTGGCTCACTGAACAGTCCGTGCTGTGAACCAATAGTTATTTATTATGCTGTTTCATTTCATGCACATTAGGACAGACGTGTAGCCGTTAGAAGTGGAACAAAAGCATTCTACGGATAGTTATAATAAAACAAAACAAAACGCTCTAACTCCGGAGAAGCAGAATGAATGTTTTGTATCCCATTCTGCTGGAGGGATGTTGAATTCTAATCTTACCTTATAATGTGTGCACTTGGATTTATTATAAAACATAGAGTTTTTTATGCTCTATTAAGAGTTCATCTGCCTTCACTGTCCTAGTTAATGTAGAACAATGCTATTTTATCTACTTTATTGATTTACTATTTTTCCATATCATAGAAGTTAATTGAGATTAATGCATTGTGTCTTGCTGCAGAAGCAAAATAATGCCTGAGGATTGCTTATGCTAATAGCGACATACATGCTTGTTTCCTGAATCTAAATGTTTTGTTTGTTTTTTTTGGTCTTCTTTAGATTGCGGTCTCTTTGTAATGCGACTCCCACAAAAGTAGCTCTCATTTGTGGTCCTTTAAAAACACAATTTCTTTAGAAACGATTGAGGATATAATTGTCAGCAAAAATGTGCACGATGAAACAGTAAAAGTGTCGTAGTTTTGGGGAGTGGGAAAGAAATCCCTGCCATTTAAAGGCAAGACACTGTGTTTGCAATTGATTTGAATGGGTTTTTCAGAAATTGAACCTACACAAGGGATTAGGGTGACATCCACGGGCCCGCACAGAATCCAGAAGGCTGAGGGAGAGAGTGTGACCCTGGGCTGCACCTACTCACCAAGTCCTTTTGACACGGGAGAGCTTGATATCGAGTGGACTGTGGTCAGTCAAGACACCACGCAGAAGGATTACATGGTGAGTTGCCCCTATAGGATGAAGAAGATTATGTAAAGAGATTTAACCTCATTAGGACACGATGAGAAATAATTTCCTCATTACCATGTCATGAAAGTGGGAAAAGGGCAACCTCAGAATAACAGTGTATAGTATTTATTTAAGGACAACTAAGTCCACACTTGCTGCTTCCATGGGAATTAAAAAGGGAAGATGCTCATGTTAATTTCTTGGTGGGTACCTTAAGAGAGCTGTGCTTGACCTTCAAACCTTAGCAAACTGACGCGTCAGTGTAACGAGTGAGCCCAGCATCAACAGAAAACTAATATTTCACATTTGTGCTGCTAAGGATGGTTTTGAGCCGTTGAATCATGCGGCGTTGTTTGTTTTTCACACTGCCTCTGCCTTTTCTCTCTAATGAATTGTGACATGGTATATGATGTGTTGTTGCTCATCCAAGGTTGCATTTAACTGATTTTAAAAACAGTAATTACCAAGTTCTTAATTAAAACTTTAGAAAAGAGAAGTAAAAAACAAACATTTGGCTCGCTTATTCCAATGACTCTGCAGTATATATAGTGGGGCATAAACAGGATTTACATATCAGTCATAAAAATTCCCCATTATCTTGTCCTTGAGCAATAAAAACTATTCCTGATTAGATATTGTGTCTACAAAAAGACCGCTGATATGAAAGCACTCGCATACATACGTTCTGTATGCATATTGTGCTTTCAACTTGCTTAATGTGCACTGATTATAGACACGCAGGTTACATAAGCTCTTTACTTAAGTGAAATTAAAATTCTGTCCATTACTCCCTTGAAGTTGTACCAAGCTCTCCCTGGAAAAACAGTCTTTGAAATGACAGGCAACACATTTGGAAAGCATGCATCCATGAAAAGAAGCTCTTCCATCTGCATCATATATTTCAGGGAAACGGGATCCAGGCCAGCTTAATAAACATTAATTGCTCTAAGTAGCAATTCTTAAAAACTTGAAATCTCCCAACATTCTTTATCTGCTTTTACAACTAACCTTGTGGTGTGATTATGCTGCTGCTTGAGTTCTGGAGAGGAGATTAGAGAGAATGATGAAATTCTCCTGTTTTTCTTATTACATCCCCATTTACTTCATGTTCAAGGTGGGAAAGGATTTTTTTCTATTAATTTCTGCCCTCCAGTAACAGGAGTCCATACCAATACTGATCATGTTCTACTATAGGAAAGCTACCAAAAGTGGAACAGGTGTAGACTGAATACTATTCACAATAAAAAGAACACTTTCTTAAATGTTTTACACAAAATTATTCCAAATATTTGATGAGGATTAAAAAGAAAGTGCCAAATGTGCTGTTTTAATAATTTATGAAACATTCAGAAAGCACATTTGTCGACGTAAGGCATGTTCCTGTTTGGAATCACTTTCGGAATCTGTGTCTGACCTGCAGTTGTTCTCAACTAATTTTGACATATGTAACTGCATTGTTCAGCAGCTAGTTTCAAACTGTGCTGGTCTGTCTGGTGGTGCTTGGCAGAAGGCGCATACTGAGTCTATCACTTATTTTCTTTCTTTTTTTTTTCCAGCCGCAGCAGCCCCCTGCTGCGGCTGGAAAAGGGCCAGTGGGAGTGCACGGTCTGAACCACCGCGTAAATGTGCTGTTAAAAGCAAAACAATGAGCTTTCAGAGATTTGAAAAAGGTTCAATGAAGCCCCGTAGCCCAGAGCTAATACGCAGTCATGGCTATAAATTTAGCATTTAGTCCTCTTAATTTAACAATTGCACAGTTTTTAAAACAATTTTTTGAGTTATTCAGGGTCATTTGTGTCTCCGCTTTGTGTTCATTTCCCTTCAGTTCTTATCGTACAGCGGAGGCTCCCAGTTCCGCCACAGTGGCCACGCTTTTGCAGAAGGGCTCAGCTTTGCTGCTGGTGACCCCTCCAACGGTGACGCCTCTCTCTGGATCTCACTGCTGTCACCTGTTCATAGCGCTACCTACCAGTGTAAGGTGAAGAAGTCACCTGGGGTGGACACACGGAAGATGTCGCTGGTGGTAATGGGTGAGAGCGGGCATGGGGCTCTGAACTGGGGTTGACACCTGTCCCCCTGCTGCACTATTTGTGTCAGTCACTTTTAACTGCTACCGAGTCCAGGTGTTTGGGAGGGTTGAAAGAAAAGTTCACTTGCCATTGTCACATGTCGCGTTGGTGTGCCTTCACATTTAGTCCAGAAGTATTAGGACTGTTACACAAACACAATTCTGGCATTTTGGTTGTTTGAACCTGTTCGGTAACATACTCACAAATGATTTGTTCCACTCATCTTCGATTTCATCATCTGTTCGAGTTGCTGTTACAGTTTCTGAAACTTCTGAGCCTTCTCATTCTCCTTCCTGAGGTCACTGCCATCTGGGATTTACAAGACTGTCTCAACTTTCGTTTCCTGCTCCAACCAGCTACTTGTTTGTCTGGAAGTTGAGGTCCCACAGGGTCTTAATTTAGCCGTCGTCAGCCTCTCAGTGTGGGTTCCCAGTGGGATTTTGGGGACTTGGAGCACATATTTCACAGAGATGCTCCAGCATACTTCAGGCCTGTCTGTGGACCCTGTTTAATCTGGATGTTTGCACACCTTACAATACACAGCTTGGGTTCAGCAAATTTTGTCACAACTGCATAGACAAAAAAATATTTAAGGGTGGCTGAATCTGTGATATTAACACTGGATCCTTTGGGCCTAGCGCAATGTAGGGTGGAGGGTTTGCAGATTAGGTCTTCTACTGCATGTGCTACTGATCCCATCAAACTAGTGGTTTGGGAGTTTTAGGGATGACAAAAGAAAAAGGTATGATGGCTAGTAATGTTTTAGATTTCCTAAAACATGAGCAAACAGTCTTAGACAGAGACAGTTAGATAACTCACGCTCACTCATCATTGACTCTGTTTTTTCAGCATCATTTAAAGACAGTAGTGTCATGTCCCGTGCCGTAGGACTCTGACAGCCATAATTTCAAAGTAGAGATTTACCTGATGAAATTGCCTCCCACTTGCAACAAGGGCATCGCTGAATAAATATTCATTATGAACCTTGTGCATCAGCATGTCTCACAGGCTGGGCTGAGAAGGAAAGCATCCCTTTAAAACTTGTGTTCTTAGTTCGTCGTGCAAATGGAAAAAGTTGTTCAGACAATGCCTTGAGCTCTTTGTATTACTTCTGTTATTTCACAGTCGGTAAGCTCTGTTCGCTCTTCCTCTTTAATCTCTTTTGAATTAGGACTGCCCTTGCATCTAGATGTTTCAGCCTTGTGTTTTTATTCAGTCAAACTTGAAATGCGATGAAATTTTGTGTTCAAATATTTAGTCATTTGTTATGTTAGATGTCGTTTATGAAATATTTATTTTTTGGAGCAAGAAAGTAATTATTTTAATGTTTAGAGCTAGAACTCATTTTCCATCATTCATTCATTCAACGATCATCTCTATTTAAGCTTAGAATATTACAAAGCTTTTTCACTGTAACTTGAAAATAGTCCCCCTAGGTTCATCATTCTAAAAGATATGCATCTTTTTTCTCTCTGAACTTTGTTTTAATTGCATGGCAAGGTAAAAAAAGAAACCTTACATATATTGTATGATTGCAGTGAAGCCGTCTGTACCTAAGTGCTGGGTCAAAGGTCAGGAGCTTGTTGGCGAAGCCGTTTCTCTGCACTGCCTCTCAGCTAAAGGCTCCCCTCCATTAAGATACAGGTGGAGGAGCCAAAGTGCACAGCGTCTGCCGGCTGCCACCATGCAGAGTAAGTCTGACCTCTGTTGACGTCACAAAGCTACTACATATCAAACAGTGTATGTGTGTGTGTTTGTGCGTGTGTGTATGTGTGTTGCATGTGCGTGTTGGTTTGAGGAGAGAGTAGGAAGGCTCAGTGTTACTTGAAACTGTGTGCAAACAGCAGACTGCACAGGTACTTATTCACTTTCTTTGTCTTGATTTATTGGCAACCCTGTAATAAACCCAGGAAAAAATATTAAGAAACAATGACTTCATACAATTGATTGAAAAGTGTATTTTGTATTTGTTGAGCAAACTGAAATCAGTTTTTCCTTTTGTAATAACGAAAAATATTCTGAGCTATCTCAGTGCTGTTTACTGCAGTCTGCATTTATCAGGGTTGTTTACCAGCATGAAATACCACAAGAACCAAATTGCATGCATATATAATAGGCAGAAATCTACAAAACCCAAATCCATACAGAGTACAGAACTTTTCTAAAATGCCATGAAAACATTCCTCTGTGTTTCGCTCATTTATTTCCCAGACACGAGTTATATAATTTGCAAAATAAGAATAAATGAAAATCTCCCCACAAACAGCTCGAGAAAGTTTTAAGAGAGGCAATGAAAGGCAAGTAAAGCTGATACAATATACAAGTAATAGCTTTCAGATTAACTGAGGTGAGGGTGTCAGGATTGGGTATAAAAAGAGAATTAAAAAATGTCGCTCACCCAAACCCACACTCTTTTATCAACTCTATATAGGAACACAGAGTCTTTGGTGCTTAACACTTTAACATCTACACTTAGAAATAAGGATAGAAAAATAGAAGAAAAATGTCCTAAATCATGTTTAATGTAAGCATCACATACCTTAAACTTAATTTTAGAGCTATCTTACGTATGACCAAGTAGAATGCAAGAAAAATGTGCTCTGTGTTGAGAAGGATTTTAGAGGGTTAAGCTCGTCTTTGGCAGACACATGGACCCTTGTTACGATTTGAAGTGTTCCTGGAAATAGTAAAAAAAGAAAAGAAGAAGAAGAAAAGACCATCTTCTACCTGGTCTTGACACAGATTCTTCTGAAAAAGCTTGAGGCTGAATTTGTGTGACTAAACAGAGAGATGTTTTGCTGGCGTCACCTTTTAAATCATAAACAAGCGATTACAGACTTTTCTTTTTGCCTCATTCACACCTTTGCTGGATATGAAAATAGCTGGAACATTTTTTGTGCACGCATTTACAAACTGACAACCCGTTTTGCCCTCATTAATGAACTGATGTGCACATTCTGTCAGACAGTGGGACGGGAGAGCTGAAGATCAGCAACCATTCTCCCAGCTTTGCCGGGATGTACCTTTGTGAGGTGAACAATGCTGTTGGAGCCGAGCGCTGCGAGATCAACCTGAAAGCCAACAAGCGTAAGATAATACACTCTCTCACAGGATGTTCTTGTTCACACACCACGCATGACGCACACATGAGATCAATAACAAGGCAGCTTTTAGATTTCATCCTCTTTAGCCTCATCTCTTTGTAGCTGTGCCACAATCTCCTGGTTGCTCCACTTTGCAAACACCGGATTTCAGCTGCCGTTGCCTGTGACATGTGTGCGTCATTCTTCAATATGACAGCGAAAGCATTGCATTCAATGGCTCGAAACAACCATATTCATGTAGGGGTTTTGTTTATTTTTTGCTCCCTGCGACTGCCTTTCTTCTGTTGAATCACTAAGTTATACAAAAGTAAATCACAACACTGTTCAGTGTGCTTTCAGAATTGCAATTGAAGTGGGAACAGAGGAATATCAGAGAGAAAGGGTGCTCATCAGGTTGTTTTTGTGTAGGCAAAATTCCCTAAAACAAAAGCAGTCTATATATATATGTATATCCAATAGGGCTCTTAGTGAGACTGGGAGCAGATGTATAGCAGAGCTGTCTCATGTGGTGACTGTGAGATAGGCAGAGAGTACAGCCAGCTATTCAGCATGCTATTAAGGAGCAGATCATCGCATTGAGCTGAGTCTCAAACCACATTCTCTGGATCCATAAAAGGAGTTAGTTTGGGACGTTTATCTTATGAAGTCCACGCCTTTACTCAGAGCTCTCATTTTTGGCTTTAAGCACTGAATGATTCATTTTCATTTCAAGTGCTGCCTGTTGTTCCTGATCAGGGGTTCCATCCCGGAGGCTCGGGAACCCAGCCAGGAGCTTGCATCACAGTTAACAGCATTACGGAATAGTTTTACTGCAAATACGTGTATTTGTATTGTTGGTCTTGTGATACATTTTTTTTGTTCGGGCTTATGAAGCATAAAAGACAATAATCCACCAGAGATGAGGTCATCAGTCTTAGCTCCAGCTATTCATAACTGTCTGTATATCTTTCAACAGTTCAAATAGTTCTTATATCTTGTTTCTGTGTCCATGTAAACCCATTTTATGACATGTAGTGAAATAGCTGTTAGTGATCCACAGTTCAGAATGTTATAGTTTAATGGCCAAGGCTCAATCAGTTCCAGTTATTGTGACAATAAACAGGATGAACTACCGTTTTTTGAATGGATGCAGTTTTAGTCTTGACTATTTAGCGTGTCCTATATCTCCATCCATAGTCCTCCGTGTCGAGTTGCCACATATTGCCAGCTACCAACACTTGAGAGGGTAAAGAGACAGATAGAAGGACATAGACAAAAGTCCATGGACTCGAATTTGGGATTCTCAATTGTGTTGGCAGTCTAATCAAGCCTTAGTATGTCATTTAATGTTTACTATTTTGGATGAATTATTTTCTCACATAAAATTTACTATTAGTACATAATGTTAACAAAGCTGAGTTTAAAGCCAAAGTTTTTGGCTCATTGTCCGTAAAGAAATGTGTGGCTGACATTTCCATACACTGGTTTCCATGAGGTCTTTTAAAATGTACAATTAAGCTTATAAATCCTCCTAATTCTAAAAAGAATTAGGAGGAGGAGTGTGAACAAAAAGAATGAAGAGGAAATACAAAGGGAATGATAATTGAGCTTGTGCTAACCTGAGCTGCGGGGCTTACCCCTGTACATTCTTACCTCTTAGGACACAAAACATACAATCAAAAGGCTTTCATAGATGTTCCTGATATGCAGGCTGTGATTGAAGATGGGACTTTTGCAGCAAACCATAACAACCTCTTCTCAAGCTGTGGCCTCACATCGCTGACTGGAGCGCTCTAGGCAGGGAAATAGATTGCAACCACAGTTAAGGGACATCTTGTTTTTAGGTTTGTGATGCTGCTGCGTAGTGAACACCCAAAGAGGAGCCAAAAGTTTTGACTTTGTGATATAGTGTAGTGATATACTGTCGCTTTACAGACATATCTGGACGTTTTGCTGTAACAAACTGTTCCTGAGACACAAATCTCCTGTGAGGAACTTCCAGCTATGATTCAGTGGAAAGAACTTCACTTTAACCAGAATAACAATTAGACTCCTGACACTATCGCCGGGGTACAGCCACATGGCCTATCACTTTCAGAGGGCAATGTTCAGCTGGAAACGCATGTCAAACACATGAAAACCGAGTCGCTCAAACAAGCCTCAGATGAAATCCATTTGAGTTCCACTTAAATTGCGCTTTTTAGAACACTGACCTTTTGTTCTAGAATTAACTTGGGGGAAGTGGCCCATGTTTAATTGGCTGGCTTCCAAGCTGTCAGTACCAGTGAGCTGTTAACACACACAATATCACGTAGCTACAGGAGCTAGGTCTGTGCTCTTTATTGTGTTGTGATTGAGTGACTAATCCGCTCTTTCCCACCCCACAGCCCCTAACAGAGCAGCCGTGATAGTTGGGACATCCGTTGGTTCGCTGCTTCTTATCTTCATCCTGCTGGTCTTCGCCGCGTTGCTTTTCTGGAAATTACACAACAGGCGTCACTTTGAGAAGGAGTTCTCCAACGAGATCAGGTATGAGGTGAAACAGGTCTCCTCAGGAATAATGGGAGGACAAAACTTCTGCTGGTCTAGACAAGTTTAAAAAAAAAAAAAAAAGAAGTCAAAAGCATTCAAAGTAATTCAATGCCAGCATCAGATCTCACAAAATACAGAGGGCAAACAAAAGGCCTGATTCAGTCTTTCAAACCTTAAATATCAAGGTGAAAAACGAATGTCTTTAGTTACATGTTGAATGGATGGTGGTCTGAAAATGAAAAACGTGTGGAATTTCTCTGTCTTTCATGGAAATGGCCACCTCCTTTACAAACCACCGCTGGCTGTTTCAGCCTTAGACTTGCAGCAAACTGCTCTATTGAATTTGGGAACTTGATCTAAAGCGCGGGCAAAATCCCCCCCGATGCTCCTGGTGCTAAGAAGTAATTAGGGGCTGGGCAACAGGTTTGTAAAGACATTTCTACTCCTCCTCTCCCTCCTGTTGTTGCTCCTCCACTGATGCATGTCAGCCTCTACAACCAAACTAATTACTAACAGCACCGGATTCTTATCTCACTTTGTGTCGGCACTGCAATCACTTTCGCTTCATCAGTGGGTTGAAGTCAGGCATGCATTAATACCAGGCGCATTTTAACTGGATGTCTGGAGCTATTTTCCATTTGGTTGTTTGTTCCTCACTACATCGATAGCCACAAAGAATTTATTCTTCCTTTTTTGTGCCTGAAAGCCTTCCCAAACAAATCCGCC
Organism: Menidia beryllina; assembly: GCA_013363375.1. NCBI lineage: Eukaryota > Metazoa > Chordata > Actinopteri > Atheriniformes > Atherinopsidae > Menidia > Menidia beryllina. Next base: position 1,326,138 of record JABUIW010000124.1, read on the forward strand.
ACACAAGAAATGCAGTCTGGAAAGCCAACAAAGAAAGAATCGAAGACCAAACAAATGAAAATTGGAACACACACATGTACGCCCAAACATGATTTTTTTTAGAATTTTATTTTTAGAACAAAAAAGAATGGAAACCCCCCCCCCACAATTACTCATTCAGTATCACCATGTTAACTTAATCATTATGAGATATCCACTTCATAAACAGTCCATGCTAAAAGCTGATTAATATGCTCCTGGTATCCCTTAAGTTTCCCAAATTAGCAAGTAAAAAAAATAAAAGGGTTGGCGCAGCACTGCCCTTTCAAAATGCCCCAATACCTTCATTTGACAGGAACATCAATCCAGGATCATCCATGCATTTTTCAACACGGGAACTCAGAGGCAGCTTCAGTCGTTGCAGACGCTCGCCTGAAAAAGCGGCACAGGCACTCAACCTGCTGCAGCTGCGACTTTCCCCTGGTTCGCAGTTTCAGAAGAGCTTTAGTAAGACTGCAGTCCTCAGTTAAGTATTTCATGAGGGGTTTTAGAAGGGAGCGCCATTCCAAAGTGATAAAACGTAATCTAGCTGTAAAAAAACAATGAAAAAACAATAGTGAACGAATCAAATGGAGATTAGGCAAATTAATTGGAAACTGTAGTAGGTTTATTTTGTCTTTAAGAGAGAGGGGGGGGGGGGGGGG
>JABUIW010000124.1:1326920-1447051 GCA_013363375.1 Menidia beryllina
GTTGGCGCAGCACTGCCCTTTCAAAATGCCCCAATACCTTCATTTGACAGGAATATCAATCCAGGATCATCCATGCATTTTTCAACACGGGAACTCAGAGGCAGCTTCAGTCGTTGCAGACGCTCGACTGAAAAAGCGGCACAGGCACTCAACCTGCTGCAGCTGCGACTTTCCCCTGGTTCGCAGTTTCAGAAGAGCTTTAGTAAGACTGCAGTCCTCAGTTAAGTATTTCATGAGGGGTTTTAGAAGGGAGCGCCATTCCAAAGTGATAAAACCTAATCTTGCTGTAAAAAAAACAATGAAAAAAGAAAAGCGAACAAATCAAATGGAGATAAGGCAAATTAATTGGAAACTGTAGTAGGTTTATTTTGTCTTTAAGAGGGGGGGGGGGGGGGAGTCATGGCAAATATCTGTATTTTTATTTACAGTTTTCAAAACATCCCCACTTTTTCTTATTTTGGGCAGTCAGGATGTTGGATGCAGGGGCGAAGATCTGTGACAGAACCCCCCCACAGCTCTGACATCTCAGGAAGGACTTCTCCTTTTTAAATAAACATCGTTTTCCAAAAATACACCCTGTCCTGATTCAGCTGTGGAAAACAGCCCACACGCTTTCAGAGCAGACACTGAAATGCGAGCGGCCTCGGTGTGGGAGGGCAGTGTTGGGCACCGGAGACGAAGGAACACGCCGAGCTGCAACACTGATGCGCCCCCCCCCCCCCCCCGAGTCCGCGGGGCTCAGGAGTCCGACCCCTCACACCAACGCGATATACAAAGTCTGAGGGAGGAGAGGCGGAAGTTAAGAGTTCCAGCCGTGACAACAGGGCCGACAATGGCTCCAGGTAGACAAAGAAAAAAAACAGATAAGCAGATAAAAAGGTTCAGATTATTTGAACAGAGTTCCGGAGCAGTTTAACCTTGGACTCCAAATCTGCAGCCGGAGTGAAACAGTTTGTTCTTTGAATTCCATTTATCTGGTCAAACCCGAAGCAGAGAGCAGTGACAGCATAATGGATTTTTGGAATTTGTAAACTGCTACGGTTGAATTAAGATGTGAACCCAAAAGGTTAACTACAACAAAATAATCAAACTATCGATATGACGGGAAGAAAAGATTGGTTTTGATATTTGCATTTGTCATTTACAATTAAACATATGACACATAGGTTGAAAGTGAGACTTTATCTTTCATGAAGAGTTGAATCATCTGGAATTTGATGGCGAAAAACAGAGCCAAATCTGGGAATGGAGGAGAAACTTTGCTCTATTTCTGTCTGATGCAGGATGATAGTGTATCGACAGTTTGGCTCTCTGTTGTCTTTTGCATTTTATTTAGCATTTTATAAACCACCAAACTGCGGTGGACTGGCAGTTTGTCCGGGGTGTGTTCCCTCTCTCGCGCCAATCACAGATGGAATAGGCTCCAGATCCCCGAGACCCTGAGTGTGAAATGATGGAAGATGGATGGCTGAATTATACCACAAATGTAGACGGGCCAGTCCAGAATCCTCAGCCCTCTACTACAAAGCTTCAGCTCCAAAAAAAACAACAAAACAAAACCCAAAGCCACGCTGTTGGATTAGCACAGAATGTGGTTTGACATTGTCTTGCTGAAATATGCAAGGCCCTCTCTGATGATGTCAGGATGGAAACTTCTGCTCCTTTAAAGTCTGTAGATAGTGCTCAGCGTTTGATGTCTTTTTTATGCGCAAATTGCCCGATTCGTCATAAAAATTCAATGAATCTGACCACAGAAGAGTTCTCCACTTAACCTCGGTGTATTTCGACAGACTTTTGGCTCAGGCAAGAAAGCTGCAACCCTGGATGATGATCACATAGACCCTCTTTGTTTGGCAGAGCGCCACATTTGTGGACGGCAGGGTGCAGCCATTTCTGGAAGCCTTCCTGAGCACATGAAGGGGTTTTTCTTTGACAGGATCATATCTGATTTATTGCAGTGTCCATTGTGCGAAGACTTGTCTCCAGATTTTCTGGATACTTTGATTTGATGCACTGTAATGATGGGACTTGATGAACCTTGATTAATATTACTGTGAGACCGGTCGAACGTTTGCTTACATAATTTCTCTGTTGGCTTTACATTCTGACGATCTTTATCTCTGAGACCCTCCGACTCTCTGAGGTGGTCTTTTCATATCCGATCATGTCGCTATCCCTTCGTCAATTAATCTAATGACTTGCTAATTAGATGCTCCTCCGGCTGTTTCCTGCCTCCGCTTTGCATGTTCAAATCCACAGTGAGCTAATATGCTATCATATTTTGTGATGTTTTTTAAATGTTTAAAAATGATTATTTTCCACTTCATTGTTTAACACGTTTGCCGTTTTCGACAGCGAAGGTACACATCGTTTTGGAGATTTGCAAATAAGCCGACATTCTGTTTTCAGTTACATGTGATGCATCCTTACACCTGGTTTTGGAACATCAGCACCATCAATGCAGCACGGCTCAGTCTACCCGACACACACGTTGTGAACTACTTCAGACGAAGTAGCCACAGCCAAACTTTGGATTCTATAGGTGTTCTACAATGGAGAAAGCTGCTTTTTAAAGCACCTCCGATAAGAACACAGCTACAGGGGCTGCAGAACCAGAACAATGAGCTGCTGATGAGCACTAAAGCTTTGAACAATCAAAGCTGTAGGAAACCATGGAAACTGGAAAAAAAAGGGTCCTAAAGAGAGATTTCATGTAATATATTGTGTGACCTTAGATCTAATAGATTAAGGCAATGGTTAAAACAAAGTACAAATTACTTGTTTAATTCTTGGTTTCTTTTTGTTTTGAATCCGTCTGTATTATATTTCACTACCAGTGAAAATGAAAATAAAAAAAAAGCTCAGTATATAAAATGCATTATGAGGCTGCCTGTGGCTAATATTGTGAAAGTTATATTTTCAGCATTTGTGAGCAACAATGAGGCAAATCATTTTTCTAAACAGTCTGGAAATGAGAAAGCAAATTGTCATTAGATTGTATTCACAACAATTTTTTTTTTTCACATTAGCTTTGAGTAATTTCAAGGAAAGAAAACAAAACAAAAAACCTTCCCAGTAGCACAAACTACAAAATTCAATTGGTCATGCAAGTGTTTTCTTTGATCGAGACCAGATCTTAACCGGCTTTGCAATTTCAGATAGATGCCAAATCCAAACTAACATCTGTGTTTGAGAGTGTGCAGCACTGTTGACAAGCGAGGACTTCGTGTACATTTTTTTTTCAAAGTGGTTCTTCGGTTGAAATAAACCACCAGAGTGAATGTTATGCTTTGGGAGAAGAGGAAGTGAAAGCAGAGTCTCAGTGAAAGAGGCTCCCTTGGGAAGAATCTCCAAATAGGCAAACACAAAGATTCCCCTCATACCTACAGGGCAGCATTATTTTCCACAGTAAAAAGTGTACGCCTCGTGTGTGGAGAGGAGGGATAAGCTACCAACACAACCAGGTCAACAGTTACACGGGGAGGAGATTTTGAAATAGTCTCTTATCTTAAAGAAAAACAAACTCCAAAGCCCTCTGAATCGGGATAATTTGGAGCTTCAACATAGAATATCATTTTTCTAAAGCACAATCAATATTCCTACTTAATATATCAAGTTCGCTTCCTTTAAATTTAAATCGTTTCCTGAATGGTAGAGACATTTAATCCCTCTCTTCTTCTTTGATGTCAAACAGGGAGGACGCGCAGCCCCCTGAGAGTCGCCCGGCCAGTCGGCGCACAGGCCGGAGCTCTGGTCAGCACCCACAGGTGGCTTTCCGGCAGGTGGACGGGAGCGAGGTGATCTCCTTTAATGAGGACGGCAGCGACGGACACACACCGGGGGGCAAACACGCATCAGCGGAATATGACAGCAAGTACGGAGATGAGGTGTGATATTCTGCATCAGTACAGGGAGGATTTGACCTTCTGCTGGAAAGTTTCAATGGACACTTGACCACAGTGTGGACAAAAACACAGAAAAAACAAACAAAAATGAATCAAAAGAAATATTTATTTTATAATAGACCTCATTTGGAAATCATCAACCATTCAAAAAAGACTGTACACAAATAGGTACATATTTTTTTCAAAGATGAACCGACAGGAGTTGACGTTTCAATAGTCACATGCAATGGGTTTTTGTCCACTACATAAAAAACAAAAGCGGCTACACAGCCACCTCCACCCTCCAGCGAGTCCAGATGACCCTCCACTCGCCCAGTGGTAGGAGTCTGTGTCTTAGGATGAGTGGCCTCCTCAGTAACACACGTCTTAGACAGTTTAGAACCTAAACGGATCAGCATCTTCTGCTCTGTAATTCACTGTGAACCAGCCAGAGCTGAGGTGCTCAGTGTTTTCACTTCTCTTCTCAATGGAGAGTGTGGCGGCTTCTCAATAACATGTTCAGATGGCTGATGATGGTAGAGTTGTGTAAGCGATATTTGTTGCTGAGACAGATGTGTTTAAAATCTTAAAGGGGACATATTACGACAAAGGATCATAAAATGCTTATGTGGCTGAGAGCACATTTTGAACTACCGGATCAAAAACATAAAAAAATATCTGCGTGTGAAACATGTTGCATTAGCTGTACCTCAGAGGTAGAAAGTCAAAACTCTTTTGTTCTTTTATTTTTTTCCGATATTTCTCATCAGTAGTTAAGCAGTTCACTTAAAAGTAGAACAGGAGCTAACAGTGCTCCTCCAGCACTGTGTATCAACATAAAGCCTATCTATGACATCTAAAGTCTTGTTCTTTTTCTCCTCTTTTAGAGGATGGCGATTCAGACGGTTAAATTTGAACGCAGCATCAGTAGCCTACCACCAGAAGAAAGCATTTCAATACTAACCTCTCAAAAAAAAAAGAAAAGAAGAAAATACAGAGCAATGTGACCGTGAAACCAGAGCTGTCACATCATTTTAGCGGCTCTGTCAGTGGATGTGGGTTTTCCTGAAAACCTGGTCCAGTTTAATATGATTCACAAGAGTTCTTTAGAGAAACTGAAATATCTTTGGGTTAAATGTGTGGTAGTCAGAGCCTGTTTCTCTTTGTGTGCTAGTGTGAGCTTTCAGGCTATATGCTAAACTCAAATAAGGCACGGCCCGTGAAGTGGCTCCATGCCTAGAAACCATCTACATGGGGCTATTTAGGGCTGTATGAAGGACAGAGAAGGGCGCTGTTGTATTATCTCTATGCTGTTTTGATCATTAGGATCTATATAAATGCTGAGTTCAGAAAAAAGGGCATAATATGTCTCCTTTAAGGTTAGTTCTAAGGCCATGTGGAAGAATTGGTTAACAGACTTCAACCTCTAATTTTATGATTTTCTTTTGTCAAGAAAACTGAGCCAACAAGGTAAACAGAAGTCAGAGTTTCAGTAAAACCCAAAGATGAGAGTCTGATGGTTCCTTTATGCTCTCGAGAGAGCAACATGCCAGCACCCTGCACAGTAAATGGCTGTACATCTGAGAAGTATTTATGGCACAAGGAAACGAGTGGGAATAAACGGAAACACTAAGCACTGCAACTCCAGAAAAATCACAAATGTGATTAAGAGCTCCTTCTGTGGATTCATGCCTTGCACACAAAGTTTCCTTCAGATTAAAAACGAAACCTCACCCAACAGTAAAATTAATTTTGCACATAAAAAAACGTGTTTAAAACGGGTGTGTGGGGGGGGAATCCCATCACCTGATCATCGCTTGATGAAAAGATAAAAATAAGGCAAGGTTCAGAAATCATAACCACCAAACAAACCTCATGCAGACACTGGATTTGGCTTTAAATGATTAAAGCGAAAGCTGCTGGTTCAGCTCTCAAACTTAAAAAGGAGTCACGATTCTGTGCAGGAAACGATGGAAAAAAAACAACAAACACAGATTTAAAAAGTCTGACATGGCCTTTGGAGATGAATGCCTTGATGTTTCCCTTTCGCGTTCAGCTGATTGCACCCACGGGCTTGTGACAGCAGGACAGATGTGAGATGTGTGTGTGACTGCTGTGGCTAAAAAAACCCCTCCAGCTGCCTCTGTGAGTCCACCCTGTCTCCTGTAAGGAGGGCTCGCTCTTTGAGCGCTCAGAGGGAGAGCTGTCCCCATCATGTCTTATGAGTGCCTCTCCCCTCCTTCTGTGGAGTCTTTTGCATGTGGACGAGCTCTCTCTGACGGGGATGTTCTTTACTGGCTGATGCTGAGGTTCAGTAAGCAACAACCATTCGAAGGCACCGTACTGTACATGGGCGTGTGTGTGTGTGTGTGTGTGTGTGTGTGTGTGTGTGTGTGTCTGTGTGTGGGCATGTGTTTTTGTAGGCCACACATGGGCACATGCATACATGGAGTAAGTAAAACCAGTCCACAAAGTCAATTCCCTCCACTGGTGTCAGCCTACAAGGCATCACCATGACAACTAAGGCAAAATCTCTCACATGGAAACACAGCTTTTTTTTTTCTTCTTCTTTTTTTGGAATTTTAGTTTTTCTGATCTGATTCTTCACTTAAACCAACTTCCCCACAATAACCATTAGCAATGATAATAATCTCTATTCAATAAATTATCTATACTGTACAATTAATTCACCTCACACAGACCTGCAACAAAGGGGAGTCTTTTTTTAAGTAAAGCTATCAACAGCCCGCTTACGCTGTGTCTTCAGTCTGACAGTCTCTGCACACAGACAGCAAGAAAGTTCTTTTTCTTTTTCCTGTACAGAAATTAAAACAGGCCATCCTTTAAAAAAAAAAAAAAAGACGATGCATTATTAAAGAGAGAAATGGAGAAAAATGTCTTGCAGATAAGTAAAAATCCAGCTGAAAAAAAATCTTCTTTTCCTGGAGAGTGAGTCATTTTCTCTGAGGACAGTAGACAGACGATGGTGCCTGATTTAAAAAAGGGAACTTGGCCACAAACATCCAAAGCTTACTGCACTCCTTCTTCATCCACGTAGGTTGAGGGAAACCATCCAATCTGCAACGGAACAGGGCAGCCGTTACAGAGGCGCTCGCCACAAACAACAAGGGAGGATAATTGAGTTCATGTACATTTTTAAATTTTGTGCCTGCAACAATACTAAATTTGTGAATCAGATAGATGAGCTAAACAGCCATTTCACAGTCGTTTGTCACATGCTAATCACAAAGCTTTGGGCTTTAGGTCATTGGTCCAGTATGAAAAAATACAGTAAGAAGACTTCTCAAATCTGGATGTAATCACTCTAAAGAGTCTTTAAAACATATCTTCTGATTTCACAACACTGTATTTGGTCTATGAAAACACAAAGGCCGTCTGGGCTTTCCTTTCCTTTTTTTGGGGGGGGGGGGGCTTTTGGACTGTCCAAAATCCAAATCTGCATGTAAAAAAATCTGTGAATTGGTCCTTTATGCCCAACCCTTAATCCACCAATGGGTGCTGTGAATTGGAAGCTACCTTCAGGGTTCTGTGTCATTTGTGGTATGGACATATCAAAATGAGGCCACCCAGCATGCTGCTGTCCACAGGAACATGCCGGAACACGTGCACTGTATCCACGGGCTGCCTTGTCTGGGTTCCACAAAGACAATTAAGGCTACTTCAAATACTACCTCAGCTGTTGCCAGGCAACAACTTCCCCTAATAGTGAAGCAAACACTGAACTTCCAGAGGTAATAATAGGCTGTGTTTATGGTAACGCTGTGACCTCCACTTACACCTGGCAGGATCACGAGTCCTGAGTTTCCTTGAATTTGATCCAAGTGTTAAAATTGAGTGTAGCTGGTGGACAGAGGAGTAAAGACAAGCTCTGCAGGTGCACAAAGTCTCTTTCGACTTAACATAGAACACAAAACCAGACGCAGACCTGTTGATTTTACAGAATCAAAACTGGTACAATATGCTCAGGATTTCTTTGTGCCCACTGAAGGACTCTGGAATTGTCTGTCATTGAGAATTTCTCTGAATTTCCAGAGAGGATTTGCTTAATTGTACTGTCTTTTGTAATTGTTTGTCATTTCAACCCGGACTGCCTTTTAAATATCTATGTATAATCTCAGAGTTTGTCTGTAAACCAGCTTTTTAGTTGATGGTCTCAGCTGACCGGTAGAGAAACAGCAGCCGCAGGTTAAATGACACAGTCGCTTTCATCAGGTAAGAAGTAGCAACACTGTTTGCTGTCAGATTCTTGTGTGATGCTAAAACTACTGGAAAAAAAAAGTGCCTATGCTGTCAACTGCTTTTATGACAGAAGCTTATTAAACCTGCTTTTCTTCATTCTATTTGGGTTAGGGTTAGCAAAATCATGATCCACCTGTATAAACAACATAATTTTATAGTAAGATCCAGACCACAACTGTGTCTTTTATTTTATTGTTTTTAACTCAGTTTTTGTTGTTTGGAGGAGACCGTCACCCAGATGAGGATTCCCACTCTGTAGGAATGAAAATGAAAAGTGAAAAGAGAATAAACAGGTTATGGTCAGAGAAAAGCTCAGAGTTTGGTGTGTGATGACGTTGGAGAGACACCAGGTCTTGTAGCTGATCAAAATATAAAAACATTGGGCTTTTTCTAGAAGCAGCACTTACTTGGATCTGAAAAAATGACGGTGAAGACTTTGACATGGTTTAATCTCTCATCTGGTAAGCTTATTTTCTACCTAAGTGTTTAAAGGAGTCTAACTAAAAGTGGAAACATACTGTGACATAATCCAAATTACCACTTCAACCCCAGACTGCAGAAAAGTTTGGCTCAGTATAGCAGGAGCTGTTTGGACACGGTGTGTGGCTCCACTGCATCTATTAACATTGTCAAATCGACAGCCTAATGGAGAATATTCTGCAAATAAAACGCTGATATCACATCTAGTTGTACAGCCAGCCTATGGACCTGGCAAACCTCCCAGCAGACAGGTTTTCTTTTTTCCTTCCAACTGCCTGCTTTAACTTTTTGTCTTCTGCGCTTTAATAGTAAAATTGAATCTCTTAGGGTAGCGAGAACGCTCACAGAAGTGCTGCCGATAGGCCGGTGCATATTTCTAACCTACTGAAGTGAGGAGAACATCTGCCTCCTGCTCTTTTGTTCGCAGCTACATTGCGACACTTACTCTTCCATTGGCCTCTCCTTTCCACCAGCCCTGGTCTCCGCCAATCTTGCTGTAAATTTTGACAATATCTCCTTCCCGCAGGGACAGCTCCCGCATGTCCCGAGCTGCAAAGTTATACCTGGCCACAGCGGTGCTGACCACCCGGGGGGTGAACACTGAAAATCAAAGCAGTGACAAAACCCATCCTTTAGTTCTCAGTGCGGTACGCGATGAACAGAGCTGATCACAAACACATTTGTTAATTATTACTAATGACAAAGGTTGAGGGGGAAGATGGTCGGGATGGTGCTCAACAAGGTACGCTGCCATCACAAAGTGGCCAACAAGCATGACTGTAAGGACAGCAAAGGGTTGATTTGTAGGAGAAGGAAATGGGCTTCCTCCTCTTTAATAAGGAAGTGACATCCTGCACAGACCTGAAATGTGGTAATGAAGCCTCAGAGAAGAAGCAACAAGTGTAAGAGCATGAATCAGCTGGTGGCAGAGGGGAGGTGTGAGACGACAACAAGAAATGAGGAAAGAAGAAAGAAGCGCAGAGTACCTGACCAGAAGGGGGCTGAGCTCTGAGAGGAGGAGAAGTTGAGGCCCTGCGGACTGAGGAAGGAGAAGTTGTAGGAGGCGCAAGAGGCTGCTGAGAGGAGGAGGCAGAGACAGAGGAGGACAAAAAGGTAGAAAAGGGTTGAAGAACAAACATGCAGAGCTGGAGAAGAGAACCAAGAGTTCAAAAGGGGAATATGCGGATTTTCTGTCTGCGCAATATCTAGGTGGTTGTTGTCACAGTTTGACTCAACCCTAAGATTTTTCTATCAATATGACCCCCATTTATGTGTGGTTAGCAAAGCAAATCAGTTTGGGACCAGCCACACTTGAAAAAGCATGCACAGAGTTATAAATGCTTTCAATGATGATGCTATCAAAATATTCTGTCAACATTTAAAATGCTTCATCTGTCCAAAGTAATTATGAAGTTATTCTTTACTGGACATAGACATATATTGTAAGGTGAAAGAGAGATTGTTTAATACTTTCAGAAAAATATTAGCTCATGCCAGGAACACTGTCTGTGGGAACTGAGAAGACCATAGAGAAATGTCCGGCTTTTGCCCTAAATATGGCTGCTGGGCCCTCTCTGTGAACTTAACAGTAGTAGGTGCAGTATGTGGTTTAGTATCGTCTTGCTAATTGTGCCAAGGATTATTAACTTTTTTATCACGATATTACGATATCATTTCCTAAAAAGTCTCACCACTCTGTGCTGAGGATCTTCCAAGAATCTCTGCATCTTTGAGGTGCTCTTACTAATTGCCTTTTCACTTGGTTAGTTGCGACATGTTTTCCAGACTCCTGCTGCCCCCACCCAGGCTGCATGCAGTGTTAACTCACACAAACTGGGATGGAAGCAGAACATCTCGTAAAACAGAGATGTGCCTCTTTCAAGTCAGAGTTATGAATAGAAATTGGTTTATGTTTGGAAATTTCATTACATTCATTTTGATTTCACACAGCATCTTGCATTTTTTAAAGGGATTGAGTTGTACATTTTAATCCTTCATCTTTAAGTAATAACTATGTTTACTGTCTCTTTCAAACAGTTTTGCAATACTGCCGCCTGATAACAGCATAACTGACAAACACAAAAATTTGTAATATATTTTAGGCAGCTTTATGTTTACACAACCTGGTGCTGCCTCCCACACTGTGTTTGCGGACGGGTGCCTCAGCCCATGTCTTCATACATACTAATGGATCAGAAATGTTCGCTGTCGAACGGGAGGCGAGAGGCAGATGTCACTGGCCATGGCTGTTACCAGCCCCTAAACAAAGCCGCCTCCACAGTGTGGCATGGTCACAGATCCTGATGACTACAGATTTCTGTCTTAATCCCACAGCTGTTGCTATATATGACTGCAGGTGTGACACAGCTGCAGCCAGGAAAATACCACGCAGCGCTCTTTTTCGACAGTCAAGATTAAGATCCACCCAGTGACCAGCTGAGATGGGCAGGAGACACGCCTGGCTGTAGCAGCCAGTATGCAAAGCGAACAAAGACAGAGCAGTGTGGGACTGAAGCCAGTATTCATACAGTTTAACACACAGACAGGGCAGCCAATTCAGAGGAAGCATAAACCTCTCAGTTAGCCGACTTCCACCTTTGTCACTCTGCATCATTTAACCTCACTGTCCTCTGTCCTCTCCGAGTTTCTCTTTTTATGAGTAAAGACAATCGCTGGCCTTGGCAGGAACAGCAGACCAGGGAAGACAAAGAGAGTGGGAGGTAGTCTGTTATTTTACCCTCACATACTTCTATTACAGAGCCAAGATGGCAAAGGGCTGAATTTGTAAGCTGGACCGGCATATAATAACATCTCCTCTGATTCAAATTAGCATATCTATAATCATTCACAGAGGCAGGTGGAATATATTAAAACAGAGTGCAGTCAGTGCAGGGCTAAAGCTGCAGCAGTGGAAATTCACTGCCACGTATTTGGGTTCAGTTTATAATGGCAGTGGGCCATGGAAGCTTGTTCCCTCCAGCTTTAATTGTCATCCACGGGAAACTAAGGTGTTGGAATATGCAAACGATCGGTCAAGCCTTTCAGGATTCCCAAACTGTTTCATTTCACAGATTTTTTTAAAATCCAGTACAGTTTAATACACCTACAGTTCCTTCAAGGTGCCTGGGATCTTCACCTTTTCCTCTTCCAAAAGAAACTATTTCCTTCCCACATTGCCCAAAGCTAAGAGTGTGATGGAAATCAACCACTTTATTAGGAGTAACGGCCGGAAACATAGGAGCCAGAAATACATGTCATTTTTTTCTTCAGGGCAGCAAAAAAATGCACGTGGCTGTAAGGCTGCAGTCCGACTACTATTAGCCTTAACTTAACAGTAAGATTACTATGCTAAGCTAACAAACTAACTAAAAGACAATGCAGATGCAGCTCAACATCTGCAGGTTGCATACTTTCAAAGAGGAGCTGGGAGATTGAACAGTCTTCACAAGTGATGGCATGTTTTCGGCATTTACTTTTTTACTGTGTTTTCCTTTTTGGCGTTTGTTAGCAGGATGACTAAATCACTATCGAAGAGAGGATTACCTGGTGAGCGGGTGCTGGCCCTTGTTAGCGAGCGCTCTCTCGCCTTGAAGGGGTAGCGCAACGTTGTATCTAACAACTTGAAGCTTTCTTTGAGGGAGTGAGACTGATAGTACTCCACCAGCTCCTGTTGAATGAGAGGACAAACAAAATTGGGAGCGTTTCAGCTTGGAAAGTGCCAGCAGTCATTTTGTTTCTGCAGTCCCGCGTAGTCCTGCATACTCCTTACCAGAAGGCTCTCAAACTTCTTGGCCTCGGTAATGTGAATCCAGCTGTCTTTCTCAATGACTTTGATGTGTTTCACTTCATCATTGAATCTGCAAAGAGAAACCCCAACCCACGTTTTTATGTTTTTTTCTGGTGTTCAGCTGTTCCCATTTGCTTTGTTTAGGCCATGGACTAAAATAAATTAACTTTCAAACAGTATAGCTGACTGTAGGGTTTGTTTCCATAATCGTGTAAAAGCTGGTCCATTTGGGCTTGTTGCACCTGTGTGCAAGCCATGCATGCAAATGGGAAAATGGATTCTCTTCCTGACACATCGCTCTACAACAGCTCCAGTAGGAGCTTCGACATTATTTATCCGTGGCAGGAACTCTCTCAGAGGACAGGCATAAAAATTGAGGAAAAAAGAAAGCAATTACTGAATGACAATTAGCAAGAGCTAAAAGTTGCTCCGAAAAACGCTGACGAGTTCTGTTTCTTATGAGATAGGGAAAAGCCCTCCTTTGACGTTTCCTATCATTCTAGTGGTAAAATACTCACTTGATGCTGATGGCGAAGCGCTCCGCCTCGGCTGTCCTCTCTCTGATAAGGTAGGTCCCACTGCTGTGGGACTTTAAAAGGTTGTCTGCCTGCTGGCGCTCCATGTTCCCCGCGAACCTACAAAGAGGCAAGGAATTAAAAGTGCAACCTCCAAGTTTCAGGCTCCTCTATTGAGCAACAGGGGAAAGGCTGCCAAGATATCTTTTTTTTTTAGTTGGGGTCAGGCTGCTGTTGCGCCAAGTTAATGGAACACATCTTTCCTATCAACAGATCTAAACTAATTATAGGATAGCAACCATGGGCTGATGGCAGTACAGCATATACGCAGCCATTAAATCTACAACATTTAGGAGTTTATTGTCTTACCAAGGATATCCGTAGTAGTCTGCTTCCCTTGAGGACTGCCGACTGGATAATGACTGGAAGGGCTGTCGTACATAAAACACACCCCATCCCTTAAAGCACAGCGCTAAACCAAAGCTTTAAGAGTGATTCATCTAGACATGCTCTCTATGCCACATAGGCAGTAAAAAGATAACTTCAGAGGAAAAGGCAGGAGTCTGTGAGCTTGTGTTACAAGCTGTAATGACTTAGTTCCTGCTGTTTACCTTTGGGTCCAGGCAAGGTTTCACACATGAACTGGGGAAGAAGCCACTCTTCTGTGTTTGTATCAGCTTCCCCTGCAAGATCAAGGCAGGGCAAAGTTTATTAGCAGACACCAGACTTCCACACCTACTGCCTGGAGGCAGAGGATAGATGTACTTCTACGTGGGGAATTAAGAAAAAAGGTAAAAGCAAAGAAACCTCTGCCATCATTGGAAGCAATCATTATGAAACACTACTAGTTTTTTCTTGTTTTTTACTTCAAATGTGAAACTTTGGTGCCATCCAGTGGAAACAGATCAACAAGCAGGCACCAGTTTACACCATAACTGATTAATCTTTCTTAAGAAAAAAATTAAGTGTGCCAATAGAAATAAGACACGATGCCATGTTCACTCAGCATGGAAAACATATTCTGTACATCACACTGATGACGTGTGATGAAGTGCCTTCACTGTGCTGCCTGCAGTAATCGATATTGTTCAGCGCGCCCTGTGACATCGCACAGGGAGTTTAAACTGCCGTGCTGTCGAGGGATAGCTAAGTGTAATAGCAAAGAAAAATTCACAGCATCAGAGTTGCCCTGAGTCAGACTGTGAAAAGGCTGCTCCAATATTAGCATATAAAACTCAATGATTCAGTGGGGGCATCAAATGACCCCGCAGCCACTTGTGTCACAGCCCCCATCATCCATATGAATAACTTATTTTAAATGGCTCTCCAGGCCTGCAGGTGCAGCTCAGAGAAAGTTCAGCTGGAAGACAATTAAATGCCATTAGTAACCAGCCAACCCCCTCCACAAAATTGTTCTTACTGTTAGAACGTAAGTGATAACAATAATTTTGTTTCTGTTCTGACATTCTGTTGTTCAGTAGTTTGTGGTTGTCATGCTGGCTAATTCTGACTTGTCGCCTTCATGTTTATAGAGTAGATATAAGACAGTTAGTTTGTTTCACAGTTAGTTTTGCAAACACAGATTAAGTGGGGACACAGCTAGCTGCAATTTATGCCTTACAATCCATCTCCTAACAACTCTAACGCTCAGAGGGAGATCTTGTTAGTTTATTATACACAAAAAATAAGGTGGAAAATTATTTTTTCGTTTCTCAGTGGCCATGGAACTGACTTAGAAGAGCCTTAGATAGTCACGTGGCATCTTAACAGAGAAAACAAGGCAGCAGGAAGTCAGAGCAAGAAATCGCTTTTGCACAGACTAAGCAAATGAGAAAGAATATGTGTGTGAGGTGCTACTAAATTGGATTTGCGCTGTTGGGACATGATTAGTGAGCAGTAGCTTTAAACCTGCTGGAGTGGTAGGCCAACTGTCCAAAACAAGAGTCATTGTTTGTGTACTAAAGAGGTGGATGATCAGATTTAATAAATGACTGTCTGAAGTACCTCCCACCAGGCTGTGTCTGGATCCCCCTTTAGGAGCTCAATAAAATCTCCCGTTTGGAAACAGAGAGGAGTTTTCCCTTGAGGTGCTGGTGTGCCATGGTAGTTCCTCACTGCCACCATTTTAGGACCTGGAGGCAAAGCATAGGTAAGTGGGAGCACTTATGGGTTCAGGAGGAGGTCTGTCTTTGGAGAAAAGGCTCGGATGAATATTTTATATATGTATGCAAAATTGAACTACAACACTGAGTTCAGACTTGTTCCAGGAGCATTTACTGTATGCATATTTACTGCCCACTTTTAATTAATATAAATGGCTGAATTGGGACAAAAACCTGACAAGATACAAAAAAAAAACATTACATCCATCACAATAGAACAATCGCCCACGTTGCGTGGCTTGTAGTGTTAAATTTGAGCCATCCACTAGATGGCAACAGACAGCCATGCTGGTAAAAAGCAGTCACAGTCATACAGTCATGACAGCTGACAGAACATCTGGGACAACCTCCAAATGTTGAGTGACTGGAAGTACTTACCTGGTGACATTCCAGGCTCCTGTAACATAGAAAGACATTCCATCAAATGCCTTGCAGGAGCCTGAATAGCAATGCATACATGTGTGTTTGTTACTGGCACACCACTTTTACACAGTGAGCATGTTTTAATGGACCAAGGCTCTACTCACCAAGTCAAGAGGATCTGAAACAACAAACAGAACACACAGGTAGTTACATGAGATAAAAAAAACAGTTAAATACCGTTGATCAGTTTGAGATTTGATGGTAAAGGTCTATAGGAAGAGCTTCATTTGCTCAACATTTCTGAGTGTTTTATTCGAAACAAGAATGCAGTTTCACATGCATGACTTGTTGTGTAGCTGAGGGTGAGTGAGGCAAACTACATGGTTGCTTTCCAGCTGCTGTCCTCTTATTTCCTTCTTCTGTCTCTATTTGTGATCTCAGCTCTGTCCTCTAGAGTAATCATATTTAGCTTGGCTAACCACACTATGTTAGGATTTTGATCTAAAGAACCAAGGGAGGTGTTGAAAGGCTCTTGAACATTAAATATTTAAAGTTTGGGCACGGTACTGAACAACCTGCGATGGGTACTTAGATGATTTCTTATATAGCAGCTAGTAGGAAGAACTACAGTTAGAGAAAATTTCAGTGAGTAACTTAATGGTAATGGAACATCTCCCATGCCTTTAAATTAACTTTACAATATAAATAGAAAGTTTCTTCCTGTGCTGAACCTGTCATGATGGGGTCATACGCAGAAACTTAATGTGCTCCAGTGCTGAGCAAAAAGGCGAGAAAAAACCCCCCAGAAACTCACATTTTTGCAATAATGCAAAAACACTGCAGGGTGTGAAGTGACAGTTGCAGATTTCTCCTGACTCCCAGCTGATGTCTTCCTCTTTATTACCAGATCCAGTGACACAATGAATTAGTCCCACCTTCCCACCCCCCATAATTCCCTGATGGGTATTGTAGAGTAGCACTCCCTAACAGCAGGTTAAGTTAGTGTGAATCAAAGCAGTCTGTGTTAATGTCGTGCTCATTGGTGATGTATTGCCACGCTTTTCACATCTGAATGTTACATGGCTCTGAGCAATGCAACATCTTCTGAGTAACATTTTAGTTTAAAAGGGCAAACACCTACTGATTTTACAGATGGTGATGACTTCCAGACACTCTTTGTGAGCTCCTGTTCCACAGCGCGAGCAGTAGTAGCCCTGATAGAAAATGCCCCTAGAGAACACACACACAGGCAAACAGTGTGCACATCAGTAATGCAAACAGGAAGTGTCTCAGACACACATTAGCCTCCTGGAAGAGCAACACGTGATGGGGGCCTGTGGCGTGGTCCTTTATTCTGCAAATGTGGCGGTAGACTGGTCATCATTTCCTACTGTGTAATGCTTTAAAATCACAAAGTCAACTCGCCTCATTTAAAACCATGTTCTCGGGAGGTGTATTTGTTACAGGCACCGTTTCAGTGCATGCACTGCTCCCTGTCATATACAGTAGTTGGTGCCATAAATCACAACTGGATCCACTGGGGCTGCAGCACTAATTAGCATCTAGAGCTCTGGTCCTTGCCTCCACCGGCTCTGTGAATTTAGGTCAGCAAAGCCATGAATTTTTTTGGGTCAATACACTGAGTGGTGTTTAGCTGGCTTACATTACTAGAGGTTAAAGTGGTGTTCTGTGGCATGGGTGGGCTGTCCCCGGTGTAGTTGGACAGTATTCTCACACGAGAGGAAGCGTGCTCAGGGACACACACTGGGAAAGGGTTACATTTAAAAAGGTAAGACCAAAGACCTAAACAGCACTAATGGAGGACCAAGGGTATATGGCAGCTTCTCTCTTAGGTGTTAATACCTAAGATCTATTTAAGAGATCAATCACATTTTTCAGTGCATATGTACTGAATAATATGCTCTTAAAATTATGTACAGCATAATGATAATTCTGCATAAAAGCCCTCATTGAATACAAAAATCAGTAAGTATTTTTAGCAGTATTTCCTACAAAAAAAGGGTGAAGAAATGCTGTGTTTTGACTCATTATTCGTCAGAAGTTACGAATTAGTTAGCGTCTCATCCCAAAATAAGAAAGAAAAACAGTAAAAGGAACACCATGATTTAAAATTTTATGCTTAGTTGTTCCAACAGGACACAAATAATTGCAACTAAGTAGGAAATGTTATCTTCTGTGGACTGTTTCCTGATGATGACCCTGTTATTCAGCCAAAGACATCAGTAAAAACGTTTGTAATTCCTTTAACTAGTTAAAGTTAAGTTAGGTTTAAGCTGCAGAGACATCATAACATAGGGTAATTAAAAGTAGAAATTGTGCATTCCGCATGAAAGAATAACTAGCTGTTTGTGTTCCGCTAAAGAGAAAGCCAGCCATGAGCAGAATAAGATTTGTTGGATCAAAAAGAAGAATACAGAAATCTATCCAAAGGCCAAAAGAAATCCCCAAATGTATCTCAGCCAATCTAGAGTTTACTATTTCTCAAGTGACTTTTGCCGTTATTTTGAACAAATCTGGGTTGGAAATTTGGTTAGAGAGGACCTAGCAAGAATGTCAGATATAGTATTATATTTGATCTATGATTCTCTTTTAACTCTCTGATGAAAATAAAACAGAAATGACTCCCAGACTCAAAGACTTTTTCACTTCATAGAGTTCAGATAACAGTTCTTGTGAGGAAGGTAAGACTGTTTTGTGACCTTTTAAGACATCTGATTGCTTTGTTAAACAAAAATAAGATATTTGCTATATAAAGTTTGCCTGCCCACACAGTGAATAAGAAATGTGAAGAAATTTCCGACTGAAGACTCGACACATGAGAGGAATTGTAAAGTCTGAGAGGGCCTGTTTTCAGTCTGGAACATAAAGTGCAGCACTGGATTTTATTTTACCTCAGAAGCATCTTGCAGGCTCGACAGTTGGTGTTCTTATCAAATGTGTGCATTTGGAAGTTATGCTGATTGGCGGTGGCCCTCTCTGGCTTGATGTTGGACCTGGAAGAGTCAATAAACGAGGGATTTTCATTTCTATGTGACTGAAGTTGGCAAACCAAAGAGGACATGGGATTAAAGAAGACTTTTTTATGTACCTAGCTAAAATAAAAACTGATAAATCAACCTATTTTAAAGAAAATCAAGGGCGATTCCAATCTCACTACAGTGTCCTAAAAGTAAGTCATGTGGCCATACTTACATTGCCATTTCAAACTGCTCCATCCACTTCCTTTTGGTTTCCTCTGTTTTACAAAAAAACTGGAAGCCCTGCTTCCCTTGCAGGTGGATCAGATAGAAGCCATACGACCACTAGGGAGAAAAAGTGAGCGTAGAACAGACGGCAGAGAGATGTGTGGATGGCAGTGACAGATAGATATGGGCACAGAATCTTCGTCACAGCAACATTCACAGGAAGCCACATTTGAAAATGGAAATGTGACAACATTTAAGTCATGACTAGAAGATCTTCTACATGCTACGGCGACGCATATGAGCGAAAGCCGGGCAGCCAGCCACAGAGCCGGAAGGTAGATGTGCAATTAATGCATGACACCCAAAGATCACCCCTTCCAAAAGTTGGTCTTTGTGAGAAAATTAGTGAAATAAAAGGGTCACTTGAGCTTACCATTTTTCCACTTGACTGGTAAGCATGCAAAAAGAAAGACACCAGAGAAAGACCCAGTTACACATGCAAACGTGTACAGAAACATGCAGATTCAAACCAAAGAAGCCATGTTAGACTGATGGCGCAATGTACTGGAGTATGATTTCATGAATCCCAAATGACCTTCACTGCGTTTACATGGTTTGTACAGGAAAGACAAGCGCAACACACACTTGGTATTTCAATGCATTACGTGTACAGTCTGTATCTGAAATGATCATCAACAAGCTCCTTCAGGTCAAGGGGAACATTTTTTAATGATTATACAGGCTTTTTTAAAAATCATTCTCCATTACGAGTGATCCTGCTGCGTTACAAAGAGTGTCTCCATCTTCAGATCAAACCAAAGAAAAGTACTTTCTTACCTTTTTCATGTCTCTGTTGTTCATGGGGTCATCAGACATTTTATAAAACTGTAGTTCGATAATCTCTTTCAGCTCGTAGCTATAACCTTTCCTCTTGCAGACAATAACCACCTTGTCAAACAGGAAGATATACCTGAAGATAAACAAACGCATATGTTTTTTTCGGCTCTGATAAAACTTCCTTATCAGTTGTGGATTATTAAAGATTTTGACATCTAATTCAGACTCACCGGTCCTGTTTTGTTCTGTTGACAATGGAGGACACCTTCAGCTCACCGTCTATCTTTGGCCTGCCATACTCTTCCAATTTCACCTGCTGTTTAAGTCACAAAGGTGCACAGGGTGCCAAACATTAAACAGGAACCATTTAGTCTCAGTTGTGTGGCTGTGATTAGATTGCATTTATTTAGGTAGCTTTGCTATGGCCAATGAATCACTGCCCTTTAGAGTTTACTTTTATCAATACTTTTTTATCAATACTTGGTAAAATGTTGGCCCGTCCTCTTTCAAACCACAGAAAGAAGCTTGAAAGACCATAATCTTGGATATTAGATAATAGAAAGCCAGGGCAATGCTTGTCAAAGACTTGTCCTATGATTTCATGAAACAAGGATTAAGCATGTCAATTTTTCAGGCCTTAAGAGATAGACTGAATCAAATGGTCTGAGCCAACATTCTTTTTTTTTCAAAAATACGGAAAAGGGAAAGAGATGGTGATACTGATGCTTACAAGATTTTCAATTGAACTTTGGAATTCACTGATTTTTTTCAGAGTCTCGTTGTCCCTCTTGACTTCGTTGATGTACATGGCCAGGTCCTAAAAGCATGAGGCAAAGGTCGTTTTAGCCTTTTTAGTTGCAATGTCACAAACGCAGCTTTAGTTCAGAGACTTTCAAAGACACAGAACACGTTAGACCAACCTGCATAGCCTCCAGAGCCTCTTTGAGTTGTTGCCTCTCTGGTCGGTCAGTGGAGTGACTCAAAAGTTCCTGAGGAGGAGAGTGCTATCACTACTTTTGAAAAAAAAAAACTTAACGCTGTGATTTGTCGGCAGAGATGTAAAGTTGTTCTCTCCACATGTGGCACTAATGTGGTAGGGAGCGAAATGCTGTTCAGCACCATTAGCAGCAGCTGAAATTAAGAAAAAACCTTGAAGCTCAAGTGGGGGGTAACCTGCCACGTCTGGCTGTTCTTTATAGTAAACTACAGATTTCCTTTCCCCTGCAAATCCTGCTGTCCTCAGAGTGGATCAATAACAAACATGCCTTATCGCTTTAAATTGGTTCGTTTATCCCCTACAGGCTTTTTGGTGTGATTAATAAAAACTGCTTCAGAGCAGCAGTACTCTTTTTCAGGGAAAAAAAATAAGCACAGTCAGTCTTTCACACCGTTTTTTTTTTCTATGAGAACAAAAACATTTTGCCAGCCGTTCAGCTACCTGTCGAAACCAGTTCAGCTATTTGCAAGGAGCTGTTTTAAAAAAGGATTTTTTATCATTGCCTGTGACTCTTAAAAAAAAGTTGAAAGGCAAAGACAACAATGGCGAAAGACAGAAATGCTTGTTATCATATCAAACCTGCCCTTGATGAACAGTTGATATTGACCGGGGAAGCTTGGTGTATGTTTTTTTTTTAAGCCAAGACTATCCATTTGCAGCCTCAAATGATATCCACTTCTGGTAAAACCTGCTGTGAGTTTGGAAAGTGAGAATACTAGCAATGGCATAAATCAACCTTTTCAGACATATAGACAAAAGATAGAACTGTAACAGCCCTTTTAAGCTGAGATAGCTTAATATCTATTTCAGTTCATCTGCTGACTATGCAGGCAAAAATTGCAGAGGGCAAACAAAAAAAAGACATTTAGAATTAAAACCGTTTGCTACATTTATTGTTAGTGTATACGCACAGCAGCTATAACTTCACGGTTCCTTGTCTCATAATAAGGAAAACACCCTCATGAAATTACAAATGGAAAAATTTTCCATGCACAGCTCACCTTCATTTTGCTAAAACTGATTAAGCAGCCCTGTTTGAGGCTAAGGTTCCTTACTTTTGCAAGTGGAACATGCAAAAAATAGACAGTATGTACCTGCTTTCAACTAAGCACTCAAGCAGAGATGAAAGATACTGCTTGATTACATGGCTTTGCAAAAATAAAGCTCTGTCATCAAATATTCAAACTCTGCTTGAGCAGAATTTCATCTGGGATGACTGTGCTAAATTCACTTTATTGAGAGAGCAGTACATAAAAGATGAAGAGTGCTATTCACACCATGAAGAGGGAACAGCGCTGTGATGATAGCCATGCAACATCGAGTGAAGAAGTGCCCCTGGTTGTGATTGGACACGCATAAAGACACACATATACCCGCATACAAAAAGAGGACTCGTCACTCTGACATGCCCCAAGGCCACAGCGCCCACCAAGGTTCTTCAGCAAAGTTGTAGGAGGCAGTGAAATGGGGTGTGTTTAATCTGATTAGTGCACGATTGATTTGACCTGTGACACTTGCTGTGACTCCTTCCGGCAGTTTGAACGGAGCGGCACTATGCGGACCAGCAACCACCTGACGCAAACACGTGCCTCCACCTCAGTCCATTAGCCATTACAGCATTCACACATATACTTATCCACGATTAAGACCCTGGGTCAATTAATCATAGGGAACATTACTGTGTCTGGCTTGATGAGTAAACCACTAGGAATAGAGCCTTAGTATAAAATTCAGGCTGCTCCTTCAGCTCCATACTGAGGCAAAACAAACAAAACTCTAAATAATCTTATAGTAGGACCAATTCATGTTACTTGTTTACCACACAACAGTTTTTCATCATTTTTCTAATATGACAGATATCATGACTACAGTTCTAACTTCTTTCCCCATTAAAGACAATAGTTATAGCAAATATATATAATATATAAATATATTCTAATAATTGTATAAGTAGATCTCTGAGAATTCTTTTATATTTATTATTACAATTCCTGTTATTTTGTAACTATAAACAAAGGAAAGAGCTAATGAAAAAATGCATAGCTGCAGAACTTTTACAGAATCTTCCGTTTAGTGTTTCATTGTAAGTCAGCTGTTTCGAGGCTGCCTACTGCTGAGATCATTTTGTGTGGGAAAACAAAACAACAACAAAAAACGCAGCAGGAACAATTCCTGTCTATCTCCAGGTGCTGATACAATGACTAAGTATAAGTCTGATTAATAGCAGCTTGCACATTGCAGGCCTGCTGACACTCCAGCTCTAATGAACAGAATTGCATTAGCACAGAGTTAATATTGTGTTGATAAATGCTAACAGTAGCTAAATCTCAAATTAAATTCTACCAAGGCAGCTCCATCTTGAAAAATTACCCCAGTCTATTACAATCTGTAAGGAAACTTGTCTGCTTATCTTTCTTTTTTAGCTGTATATAGTAACATATTGGCTGCCACATGCTCCTTTAAAATTCTATAAGAACACAATAACATGGTTAATAAATAAATGTTATGAAAGCAGAAATTTCTAAGTGTGTCAAAAGTCCTGGATAGTAGTCATCTGTTTTTAGACAAATGAGCAGAATCAATATTTAACTTTTTAGAGCTCATTTTCCAGAAGCCTCCATGGTCACAGTAAAACACATTTTCAATCTATGAGCATGTGAGACAACCCATTCTCCCACTGCATGAGAATTAGAGGGAAGGTGAAACATGCTGGAAATAGTATGTGCGTGTTGAGCCAAAGCACAAGTAGGAAGACACAAACAGGCTAGTAGTATTACGTTGAATTTCAGGTGGCAACGTGTGTTACAGTAATGAATTCAGAAATGTTGCTCTTTCAACATTTATTCTGGGACAGTTTGGTTTCACTCTTACCTGTGTAACCTGTCTTTTCTCAGAACCAGTACTTTTTTTTTTATTTTACTGCTTAAAAGGAGATAAACTTGTACCTCTTTTACACAGAAAAATCAAAGAGCCACAGGCCAGTCAAAGATTTGAATGACCGTCTTGTAAATTCTTCACATGTGGGATGCTTCCTACCTTAAGTAGCAGGTGATACTTCAGCACCCTCTGCATGGGAACTACCAAAAGGTCCTGCAGCTTGAACTTCCCCTCTTGCACTTTCAGCGTACATTCCTGTGGGAAACATGCAGGGTGGCAGTTATGATGCTTCGCATTATATACGGATTCAATTTTTTACTAACAAGCATTTGTTTGTCGTCTGATAATTCACGGCTGCAATTGTGCTGTTGCTTCCACATATTTACAAGTTGCTCCGTTAACAAAAATGAGGGCAGTTTATTCTTTCGGGGCATAAAAAGCCTCGGCCCTGCCAGAATTTCTGACACAATTATTCTGCATACTGACAGAGAAATTCCTCTGAGTAACAAATACATCTCTATAAACTCGGCATTATGATTGTAAGAAAGCTCCTTTTTGTAACGATCATTCTATGAGACTTTCTTTAGTTAGCTGCTACAAATGTGCAGTCACAAGGACAGCTTATCCCTCTTTTCAAACAAGGCTTTGCAACAAAGAGAAACCGTAAGAAGCTGACTTACTGAGTTACAAAGCTCTGCTATAGAGAGAGAATCTGAGCGTCAACTACCCAGGCTGTGATCACCTCTTTATGCTGTCAATAGGACCCAAGGCCATCTCTTTGCACATGCTAACTGCTGATGTGTCTAAATCCTACTGTTACATCAGAATTCTGCTTCCTCTAAAGGACAAATATAAATACAGCGGAGCATAAAAAACAGCAGTACAGAGGGAGGATGTTTGTAACTGCAGCTGTTAAAAAAGATATAAGAAATATGGAGGATGCTATCAAGTATGCACGAGAAATCAAGCAGATGTGAGGGTAAATATACGCATAACTGTTTTATTTATTCCCACTATGAGCCCTGAAAACGCAGCCCACATGATCACAGCAAGTGGCAAGTTTGTGAAGGAGGAGCCAAGAAAACTGTGCCTTTGTTTGGCTTTAAGACTGAGATAAGTCAAAGATTATAAATAGCAGCTAAAGATGTGCAAGGATAAGTCCCCAAGATGATGATGCTTACCTACCAGAGCTGGGCCCTGGCCTGATTTCACCGCTGCATTTTAGCAGATGAGTGAAAGCCTGCCAGGGCTGCTTGTTTTCATTCAGTCACAAAACAACATGATTAACAGTCATAATGGTTCTTTACCTCTACTTTAATCTTGACATCCTCCCGGGTTGCTATTAGCTCATCCAGTGTCTTTTGAGCATTTTCCATGTGACTGCAGTACTGACCATATATCAACAACCTGGAGAGAAGGAGAACCCAATCATTAATTTAACACAATGTCCCAACTCATTATCCTACAGACACTCAGGAAGGGAAATGACTAATTAAAGTAAATAAGCTGGGCTGATGCTTGATCCTGCGAGTTCCGTTTACATTCAATAGTCTTAACAAACACGCACACACTTGTGCAAGATATACATTATACAAAGGCCCTTCAAGCATACTGGACAAACCTAATTAGAAACACGTCCTTCTTTGAGGGCTTTTCATTTGAGTGTTGTTAAATGATAAACAAATAAACCCTTCGAAATGGAAAGCTCAACAGATGCAGCTGTCACTGAGAAATTTTTGCTTGTAATTTGCAAAAGTGGGCTTTCAAAAAGATGTCCAAGATCAGTGTGGTACCTGCTTTTCTAAAATTAGGCTTAATAAGAAATAATAAAGACCGTCTAATGGTCTAAAATTGGAAAGATATGCAATCTACCCAATGATGATAGGAAACTGAAAAAATACCCAATTAGCTGTAAAATGCTTTGTGGTTTGGAGCCTTAAGGCAACATCAATTTTAAGATTAATAACACAATTTCAGGGGTCAAAGAAAGAGTCATTGCGTGCCACGGGGGGCAGATAAATGACTGTTTGAATATATGTATAGTGATTAGGAGTAACAACAGCACAAGCCCCCAGGTAATATTTGTAGAGGTGGAATCTTCTTGCCAATAAGCTGTAATCACAGACCACTAATGAAAGACAGTGCTTCAAATCAGTTCCTTTGCAGAGCTCCTCTTATCAGTCTCTTAATTTCAAGCGGGGATGATATAAGAGCTATGTTCATTAGATATTGCATTGGGACACTGACACAGATCCTTGGGTTCAGCTGGGAGGGAGTTCAAAGTCATCTTGCCAGAAGGATGCCACTGTACGTGGCGCGCATGCCTCTCGCTCACTCATCGAGTCAAAGTAGGGCATTGGCACGGCTGGTATACTGTTACCCTCCCCCCCTTGATAGAGTTGGCACATCTCTTAATCTGATTCTCGAGTTGGTGGGGAAGGCTGGCCCCCTGAAGTCTAATCAAGCCCTCTAAAGTTAGAGTGGTGAACCAGTGGAGCAGACAACCAAGCCTGTCAAGCATCCATGTTATGTAAAAAATGTAGCATTTGAAAAGTGGTTTACGATATTAAACACCAAAATGCAAAAATACACCCAAAAGACTGCTTAAATGCCATCAAACAAACTGCCATCCATTATTGAACCTACAAATAAAATAGCCTAACATTTGAACTGTTCGAGAAACCCAAGGACAAACCTAAGAGTCTCCATCACGGAAGCAGAAGCGCTTACTTAAAAGAATTGGTCCAGTCTGGAAAAGGAACCTAAAATATTGAGGCTGAGCATGTGCGATTGAGTTGCCAGAGGTGGAACTCTGAGCCAAAATGTTCCACTTCCTGCCCCTCTGTTCATCAGATGACCATCCTGATGTCTGCTTTGATGATCCCTGGAGCTGCTCTGGAACCCAGTCAGATGTTTGCGTGCCCCTCCGGCCCCCACAGCAGGGCTTCCGCTCTTGTTAAGCCCTGGGCTAACAAGACCCTGATTAAGACTTGATCCACACCCTGGGAGACAGCTCTCTCTCCTTCAAGACGACAAAGTGATGGAGATTAATGGGTGCTGTGATCGATTATAAGACAGCAG
Source organism: Menidia beryllina (assembly GCA_013363375.1). NCBI lineage: Eukaryota > Metazoa > Chordata > Actinopteri > Atheriniformes > Atherinopsidae > Menidia > Menidia beryllina. The sequence goes on from JABUIW010000124.1 coordinate 1,353,370, forward strand.
ACGGAGCGTGCAGTGTAGAGAAGACGTAGCGGCTCAAACCAAAAGCACAAATCATAATGTATAATGAGTTATCAGGACACAATGTGGCATGAAGGGCTCCCTCTAAGAAGCAGATTTTTAGTGTGAGAGTTGAAGGTGCTGATAAGATGGACAAGCTGAGAAGCAGAAAGTGCTGCACAGTATTTTAGAGGCATGGATCTGTGACAATTGTATTTACATAGTACAATATCACCTCCAAAAGGGACAGAATCATGTTGCAGTAATGAGTACCAGATGAATAAAAATGATGCAGCTTGTGCAGTCATCCGGACCAAAAGTAAACCATTCTCTTAGTTATGGGTTAGTTATTTGCAGGACATTTAATTTTTTTATTCGAATTAGTTCATTAAGTTAAAAAGACTATCATCAGGTGTTGGTGAGGACGATGCCAAAATATAAGAAAGTACACGAATTCATTAGATGAACACACACGGAAATTTACCGTAGATGAGGCAATTTAGCTACACCCCGACTGGGCATCCTAACAGACACCTGCCTGCAGTAAAACTCCAAATATAACAGGAAAATGAGTACATGGAACAGTGAACACTTCAAAAAGGAGAAAACACATTTAATAAAGGTCTTTGATCTGAAGCTCTGTCCTTATTCAAAACAGGTGGTGTTAAACACGCATGCCTACATGTTTCCCACCCAGTCGGCAGTGATTACGACAAAACAGTCATAAGCACACACCGGTCTCACTTTTCACTATGGGCACATCACGATGGGAGCTAATGGCTCATCACCTCCAGATTCCTATTGCGTATTTATTTTCCAAATCAAACGTTCAACATTTGGAATGGTGGCCCCCCTCGGCTTTAAGAATTGAATTGCTTTTGAGTGTTTTTCTATGTGCTAGAGAAAATAAACTTTCTTTTTCTTTGTTATAATGAGCCAAAAATCAGGGGACCAGATATATGGAAAATGAGCTGCTGATGAGAGAAGATTATATGAACGTTCAGGGAAACAACAAACCTTTCGTGGCCAGTTGGCAAGTGTTCACAAGATTCCATTAGATATCACAGAGCTTTCCAACTTTCAAAGTTAATCTGCAGGACTACGAAAAAGAAGGGAAGCAAAGCAGCCATATCTAAACAGCAGAACCACCCCTCCCTTCGGTTTGGACAGTAAAAATGTCCATCTCTCTTATAGCTGGTGATAATACTCTGATGTACTGGCTTCTCTCATAATAAGGATGCTACAATGCATGTTATTTAATAGAAAATACAATTCTGACTAACTGAGTCTTTGGTGTCCACCCCCACCCTCTTGGAGCCTGGCAAGCTGAATCAGGTGACTGGAGAAAACCAGAAGCGACAGGCTATGGAGCCAGCTAATATTTTCTGACAGAGTGCATTGGGAGCCTCTCACCTCCACTCAACATATCCCGCACACAGCAAATGGAGGGAAACAAAGAGCAAAGGCCCTCTGTAAAAAGGTACACATTGTGACAATGATTATGCACCGGCAGCGTATCAGGGAGCCAGATTACTCCGGAAATGAGTCTGGAAATGTTGCAAATGTGTGTATCAGGAGTACTACACTTGAATGACCATGTAGTTTATGGAACTGGCTCTAAGTGGAGTTTTCCTTTCAGCCTGGGTCTGGCTGTTAAAGAGCCAAGAAGATAAAATGGTGACATTTTCAGCATGGCTTTCAGTTCAATGTCCAAAAAAAAAAGAAAAAGAAGGGGGCTTTTCATCATGAGAAAAAAGAAAAACGATACAAGCACATTGTTGTAAAGGTCACAGGGACTTACAAGCACAGATAACCAAATTAATTATGCTGAGATGGTCCTTAGGCAAACTGCAGATGCCTGAGGAGAGCTTTGCTTTGCAAGTCCAAATCCCATGGTTACAGCTGTTTATCGCCACAGAGAGACAAGACGGTGCGGTGGCTCATAATGAGGAAGCTATACGTGTCAATCACAAGCCGGCAGTGAAAGCCTGTGATGCGGAGAATCTGCAAATCTAATGAATCATTTGCTTTAAATAACCCTGCCTCACATTTGGGAGAATGTCACCAAAAGGTAAACAGCAACAATGAGTGGCATGTCATCGGGAAATTTGTTTATGAATGGAGGTGTAAATGTTAAGCTGTTTTCACATGTGCCCCAAGTCCTGATCTATTCTCCGCCCTTTCCAATGACAGTGCATGTGAGAACCACAGGTTCCAGCCAACCTCCTGGCCCTCTGCAGTGACCTTTGGCTATCTGGTCCTCACCTGAGGCAGTGTGCATGGGAGATGCTTTTTCAGTTACGGCTCAATGAGAGTTGAGAGTCAGATAAGCCTAACAAGGAAGGAGCATGTGCGTGCATAGGAAACAGGGGGTAGCACGTAACAATCTATGTGTTTTAGTAGGAAAGGAATCTCCTGTGTTGCATCAGCTATATGTGGCATTACCCCCTAGGCATCCGGAAGAAGCCTGCAATGAGCTAATTACCTATGCAAACCAACATAGCCAGAGGAAACTGTTTCAGGATGGAGGTGTCGGGGGGGGGATGCTATCAGTATCACTGTGAAATGAAACATTACATGTCTTTCAATATGCCAGGGCAGGTGGAACCACACACATACTTGTAGTAAAGAGTGTAAATCACTCTTGCAAGATTGGGTGTATTATTCAAGGAGGCCAGCGTTTGGAATCATGATCGAAGGAAGCATCTATCATCACCATCATTACCATTACCTATGAAGAAGCCGCTCTTAGCGCAGCAGGGAGGCAAATCACTGCTCCCATCAGGGATGCAAATTATCTGCAGGTTGCTCTGCAGCTGGGCGAGATGGAAAGCCCCGGAGAGAAATCAGGGTTAGCGGAAAAATTTGCAGTTTTTTCCCCTTTCACCATGGTTTCCCATCTCCCTTTCACACTGCACATCAAAATGTATTTGTTTATATTAAACAAGTAAAACATTTTGAATGTCCAGTGAAAATGGACATGTTTTCAAGACAGGAGCCCTAGAGGCAAATGCATTTACTCTCTAGCTGTAGTGTTAGTAGAATACTGTGTGTTTTTCGTGTGTGTTCTTTATTTACATAGTTTAAGTAGTTTATATTAACAGAGTGAAAAATAGAAAAATAGTGGAGGGTAGTGGCATATATTAGGGTGTCAAATGTTGTAATAAAAAGGTGCCCTGAGCTGAGTTGTCAGACTCCTGCTTGCATTTTTCCTCAGTCTTGTTGTTTTAAGACGCAGTTTGGACCTGCATTTAAAATTGATTGAGCTGACCAAGAGACAGGAGTTGTCTAAAATGAATGCAAAAAATCTTTTTACTGTGAACTGATGAAATGAGTGGGTGCTCTGGATCTTCTTCAGTGTTATTGCTCTTGATTTTAACAATGATTTTTTGTTGCCTGTTCTTCAAACAAAAACGGTGAGCAAGCAAATACAAAATAGGCCCTACTAGGTGAGAATCAACTGATGCTACCAAAAATACTCTAGTCAGTTAATTCCTTTAAGAAAATATGACCTGTTACTGCAGAAAACACGTGCAGATGGATGTTATTCTAATGAAAAATGCAATATATTTTAAAGCGTAGGAGATTGACTCAAACAAAACAAGAAAACATAATTCAACGGATTTTTGTGCTTTGTCAGGTTTCAGCTGAATGTAAATATTAACTCTCTCATAAAAAAAACAACCAAATTTAAATCAAGTTATTCTTTGCGAGCTAATCCCATCAATATGTAGTCCATGCGGCCTCCAGCAGTCTGTAGTGTAGAAAAATGCCCCTGCCTTTCAATCATAACAGGATTTTAAGGCTCTTTGCCAATAATAAAGATTTTAAGGTGCTTACCTTTCCTTAAAGTCAATGAAGATCTTCCCAAGGCCACTTCCTCCACTGACCATGCTCAGGTCGATGGCTCGCAGGAGGGCAAAGTGGACTCTGATAACATCCTGAGTAAATATCACAATAAAATGAATGTGTCTAAACATTAAGCGAGAAATGTCATGGCTTTTACTGTCCAGCTTCTGTACACATGGTATGTGGTTAACCTAAGGCCCAGCTTACGGACTATCATCGTTTGCCGTCTAAAATTAGAAATCAATGAGTTCATTCTAGCCTCTTTTTACATAAACTGCATTAGGAGGTTGAAGGTTTTACATCAAATCCACAAGAGACTGACTCAACAGACAGTGAGCACACAGCCATTACAGAAACATGTCACCTCATGCATCAGAAAGATTCATTGGCCTCCTTTTTAAGGAGTTCTGTGCCAGAGTTATCAAGCTATCCCTCAATTCTTTAAATATTAACAAGGAAAATGAGAATATTAGAAACAGTTTATTGCAACATGTACAAAATACAATGCTGTTGTCAATGATTTTTAGTCCACTGCTTGTGTCATTTGGCATACCTCAGGTCCTTTATTTGGTTTCTTTTTTTTTTCTTAAAAAACATCAGTCTTTGATACCATTCAAAAGTTCTTTATTTGTAGTTGAGTGGGTAAAATTAACTAGATTAATATGTTGAATGAATTACTACCTGTGAGACATGTTCCTCTCAGAGGTCAGAAAAGAAAGTGTAATCATCTATTTTGTGTTATTACTGAGCTATACCCAAAACAACTATTAATAACACGTGCTATAACAAGTGTGTACTGCGTTTGCAATATGATATTCAATCATGGCTAGCCATGTTATCAAGTTTGTGAGGTACATGCAGCCATGCTCAATAAACTCAATCTTCCATGCCTGACCGACCACTCACCTCAAGGTTGACAAAAATAGCCTCCATTTCTTGTGGACTTAAGACTTGCTTCAGTGGGATCATGTAATTCTTGAGGGGGAGAAAATATATATCAGTGACTACTTGACCAAACAAGACAAAAATAATTTTTCTACATATTATTAGAAACTACAAGACTACACTGTCAAAGATGAAGACAAGTCACTGGCTAACACTTGCAGTCCCATCCATCCATTTTCTACCACTTATTCCCTACGGGGTCCTGGGGGGGCTGGATAACGGGCGAGAGGCGGGGTACATCCTGGGCAGGTCGACAGTCCATCACAGGTAAACACAGATACAAACAACCACACACACTCCCATTCACTCCTACGAGGCAATTTGGAGTGTCCAGTTATTCGTAACATGCATGTTTTTGGACGATGGGAGGAAGCCGGAGTACCCGGACAGAACCTGAAAACTCCACACAAAAAGGAACCAGTCCTCCAGGGACTCGAACCGGAAACCCTCTTGCCGTGAGGCAACAGCACTCACCACCACAACAGTATAAACAGCTGTTGTGTAAGATGTATTGGACAAGTAAAATAAATAAATAAACATGAGCGTTATTTCTCCAATGTGACTTTATGGATGTCACATTTCATCATCATCATGATAACAAATGGATCAACTAAGAGCTAAGGGAAAGAAATGGCAGGCTCTATTAACCCCAACTCAATTAAGCTTTACGAGTCTTCTGATCATAAGAGGGATATTTATTCTCATTTACTCTCGTGTCGGTCTGATGTGGGAAACACAGGATGCACATTTGGTTTAATGAAATTAGTGAAGCAGGTGATTTGTGGTGCCAACATTGAAATTGATGCGTTAGCAGCCCTCGTCTCTATTCTGCTTTTTTTCTTTTACCCGTCAACAAGAGAGTTGGTTTGCATGTCGGCACGTGCACGTGGGAGACAATACGACTCTCTTAGTGTGCAGACTTTGCTGTTTTTCTTGGAAGTTGCTTGTATTTGCCAGCTTGTGTTGGCAGCAGTGGAAACCAATCAACTATACAAACAACTTTAGTTGAGAAACTTCTCTCATTAATTGGAAATTACCTGGAGTTAGGTGTTGAACTAACTAGCTTTACATATTTAACCATATATGATCAACTATATAATCTATAGATATGCACATCTTTTTTATTTTCAGGCCTAAATTTAATCTTTTTTTGATTTTTCTTCAGGGGATAGATTTAAAATAATTTCGAAAAAACATTCAGAAATGTACCTTCTCAATGTCCTCTAAAGTCTTGTAGTACTTTGCTTCAGTCTCCTGGATCTCAACTAGGCAGCAGTTTCTCTTGTCCTCCTCTGTCATACCCATTTTCTAGAGTGAGAAGAAAAAACATATTCAAATGAAATGGTATCTTTAGAAAAACAGAAGCCAAGAGTCAGTATTAAGGGGAAAAGCACACTAAAGTTGGTGGCCATAACAGGAAAGTGCCCTGAGATTTTACTTCACTATCTAAACTCATAGCAGTTTAATGTTATTAGAGACAAGTATTTGGCATGTTTCAAACTGAATGAAAATCTATTGGCACTACTGGTTTGTTTGTGTAATCAATCAAAGCCATCAGGTTACATTGTGAAAATAAGATGATGCAGAACGGTCTCCCAATCCAATCACTTCCAGTGACTTTACATTTCAAATCCATTACCAGGCCACCTTCATATAATTGTGTCATGCAGACTTGTTGACTGTGACAGATTACACAACTCGAGCAAGTTCCAGTGGTCAGCAGTAACTCACTTATTGTTATGAATTCTTTTAAGCAGCCCAGTGTCTCTTATTGATTTCTCTACTGTTAGGAATGTATGGATTATTAATATACACAAGTAAGCTTTGGTTTGTATCTAATTATGGGGAAGCTGGTCCCACAAGGCAAGTGCACAATATATGTTAAAAAAAAAGTGTCAGGTCTGTTAGTCGGAATCATGTGACGGGTATATCGAGAAGGAAAGAGGAAAAGTCCTACTTGTAATATTTGTTAAACCAAAGCCTGATCGCAAGCTAGGTGGTCATGTTGGAATGCGCTGATGATGTTTTCTGAGACCATGTGGCCAGTTATTTTACAGATATTTAACCATTTCTAGTTTGAGATTCTTAAGTTAATTTTTCACTTTTCCATATTTAGGTTTTCTTTAGTAAGTAAGGAAGATCAGGTTTTTACTTAACAGACTGAAAATATAAAGTGAAATACCATATTGTCTTAAATTTTCAGACCATTCGCGGACCCTTTGCCGCCTCAAAATGTAATCATTTTTTCTTTCGAAATGTCCTCTACCCTTCTTAGCAGAAATGCTAAAGTTAGACCAATTTAAATCACGTATACACATTCAGCCATTGGCTAAATGTTGGGTTCAGGATCATACTCGTGTTAGATTGTACATTTTTACTCCAGTCTGTGATCCTGCACTGAATGCAAAGAGTCCAAACTTTTACAGGTCCAAATTGCTCGTTATCCTAAAAAGTCTCCTGACCAGCTTTGGAGAATAACAACCCCACAGAATGATGCTGCGATTATGGGGTCTGACTGTAGGGATGGTCGTAACGGACTGATGCTCAGTGGCTTGTTTGTCCCATGAACACCAAAGGGGACTGTGGCCAATTAGTTAATCCTTTGATTCATCATTTGGAGACGGTGTTTCTTCTTAAACTGCTTTCACACAGGATGCTGAGAAAAGGGCAAACATTCCCACCAGGGCAACTTCAGCAGTTAATCCACAGGTTCCCTCTAACTAACATGAAAGGAATCGGTCTTTGTCATAATCTCTGAATAGTTGCTCACCTCACTGACTAGCTAAGGTTCTTCAGCCTTTATGTAAGTTTTGCAGTGTCCACCTGATGAAGAGGCTGATTAGTGGCTGCGAGTAGTAACAAATGGAATCAGGTGGACAACTCATTAAAATTTCAATGCAACAGAATTAACTCAGAAGGGTCTGAAAACATCTGGGTATTTCAGCTTTTTACTCTCCAGTTTAACCAATTAATAGAGAAATATCAAGTCAAAGTAAATCCATTCTATGTCTAAAACAAACTGTGAAAATCTCAGGGCTGTCTGAACATATAATGTATGCACTTTTTGGGGAATACAAAAAAAGGAATTGGAATAACATGACACATTTGCTATGGTGTAGCACTGTTTGGAGCAGCTTAAATATGGAACAAGCACGTTAGCCATCTGGAGTAGATTTGGCTGCTGATAACACAAAAACTGGAACTAACAATGCAAAAAAATTTTGAGGTCCAGTCATGGCTTCATCCCAACATGTAATTAAGAGAGAAGAAGGAGTCGACAAGTGGGGCACAAAGCCAGCGCGAGAAAAGCTGATTTGTCTCAGGCTTTGGAGCTCACAGACAGACAACACTGAAGTCATCACACTGATGTCACAAATACTGAGTCACACTTTGAACCAGATGGGGTCTTCTCCTCTGCCACCATGCAAGGGTCACTAAGCTAATCGGCAGGTCATTCTCTTGGGATGCTATGAATTTGTTTAAAATGAAGTGGTGAAGGGGGGGATGGGTAGCTGACAGGGTGGTGTGAGTCACAAGCACAGCAGCACTCACCTGCATGTATCTGATCTGCAGCATGAGGAGAGCAAAGCAAGTGAGAAGTCAAGTTTAACACAGAGTATGTAATAACACAGCTGGAGGAAGTGTGCCTAGCGGTCGTCTCTCATGTAGCAACTGTATGAGAATGTGGATAACAGACATAATGTACAGGAAGGTACACTGAGAGTGAATGGAGATCGCCATCGGTTCATTGCATTCTCATAATGCAACACCAGGTTTTATGGAAAAATGAAATCATGCAAAACAAGCGCATTCAGCGCAGTGTGTGAACGGTTCAGCACCCGAGTCATACATCCGGGCTTCACGTTTGGAATATGGAGCAATCGCATCATCAGCAGTTGATAAAAGGGCACAAACTGTCCTCACCATGGGTTGTCGTACTTCCACCTTAATGATGTCCTCATAGATGTCGTCGCCGTCGTCTTCACACGGCACACAGTCGTAGATGTCATCTTCACCCAAGTCGTGCTCGCTACAGAAAAACACACATAGGAAAAATGAGAAGATAGTTTTAGCAGAAATTATAGAAATATCTGGGGAAAAAGTCATCTATAAACTTCTTGAGCGGCAGATGGGTCTTTGACTGTCAAACCAATGAGAGCTTGTTTTTGAGTGATTTGGCTTCTTTTTTTTCGTTCTCTGGTGGCTTGACGTTCTAAGCATGAGGATGCAGCATACAGTGTTGACAACCCTGAGATGTGTTATAATATTTAGTGGCATTTTCCTTTAATCTGTTTATATTGCTTTTGCTCCCTGCGAGCTAAGTGACCTTTAATTAGGCGAGCAGCAAGCAGAGCACAGACAGTTACCGTGGAGAGGGACGTGTTTGGCTACCTGTGCCCTGGGAGCGCACGCCGTATGTCACTCTGCACTGTAAGAGCAATTATTGTTTTAAAAAAAACGATTTGGACAAAGAAGAAAACCCCCAGCAGGAAAGACTTTTTGATCTATGTGTAAAAGTGTAAGAAATGCCTGCTCTGTATGGGCTAAAAAAAATGTAACGGGGTCCCAGTTGTTTGTTAATATTTGTCATTTGAAAATGTAACATACGCACAATTGATAAAGACAAAAAACGTCTTTCTGATTAGTAATGAGAGATGAAGAACTTTGATTGACAATGTTTGGGATCAGCCTTCTAGGGAGGGTGTTTCTGGCATGGATGTATGGGCCTCATGTCACATGTTGCCTCCACAATAAATATGTCAGTGGATCACCGATAACTTGGACATGTCAAGGTTACGAAATCACAATGTGAGATATTCTTTTTTACTTCCAAAGCAAAAATTGTGAAACAATAACTGCCAAAAGTGGTGTGACAAGCTGACCTTCAACACCCCCGTTTATATCCTCATCTGTGCTATTTCCACACATGCATAAGTTGATGGCCGAGGTCCGTGCTCAGCAAACACCCGGCCTATTAAAATATCCCTGAGTGGACGTTTAATGGCTACAAACAAGCCATCCAGTTTTGTACTTTAACTGGCTTGCAGAAGTGAACATTTTCTCTTCATGAAAGAGTAATGTATCCTGCAAACATACAGTTGTGGTCAAAAGTGTACATACACTTGTAAAAAATCATAATGTTATGGCTGTCTTGAGTCTTCAATAAGTTCTACAACTCTTATTTTTCTGTGATAGAGTGATCGGAACACATACATGTTTGTCACAAAAAACAGTCATAAAGTTTGGTTCTTTCATAAATTTATTATGGGTCTTCTGAAAATGTCACCAAATCTGCTGGGTCAAAAATATACATACAGCAACATTAGTATTTGGTTACATGTCCCTTGGCCATTTTCACGGCAACTAGGCGCTTTTGGTAGCCATCCACAAGGTCCTGGCAAGCTTCAGGTCGAATGTTTGACCACTCTTCTTGACAGAATTGGTGCAGTTCAGCTAAATGTGATGGTTTTCTTGCATGAACCTGTTTCTTTAGCACTGTCCACATGTTCTCAATGGGGTTTAAGTCAGGACTTTGGGAAGGCCATTCTAAAACCTTAATTCTAGCCTGGTTTAGCCATTCCTTTACCACTTTTGATGTGTGTTTTGGGTCATTGTCTTGTTGGAACACCCAACTGCGCCCAAGACCCAACCTTCGGGCTGATGGTTTTAAGTTTTCCTGCAGAATTTGGAGGTAATCCTCCTTCTTCATTATCCCATTTACTTTCTGCAAAGAACCAGTTCCACTGGCAGCGAAACATCCCCAGAGCATAATACTACCACCACCATGCTTGACAGTAGGCATGGTGTTCCTGGGATTAAAGGCCTCACCTTTTCTCCTCCAAACATATTGCTGGGTGTTGTGGCCAAACAGCTCAATTTTTGTTTCGTCTGACCAGAGAACTTTCCTCCAGAAGGTTTTATCTTTGTCCATGTGATCAGCAGCAAACTTCAGCCGAGTCTTAAGGTGCCTTTTCTGGAGCAAGGGCTTCTTTCTTGCACGGCAGCCTCTCAGTCCATGGCGATGTAAAACACGCTTGACTGTGGAGACTGACACCTGTGTTCCATCAGCTTCCAAATCCTTGCAGACCTGCTTCTTGGTGATTCTTGGTTGACTCTTGACCATCCTGACCAATCTCCTCTCGGCAGCATGTGAAAGCTTGCGTTTTCTTCCTGATCGTGGCAGTGACACAACTGTTCCATGCACTTTATACTTGCGTATAATTGTCTGCACAGTTGCTCTTGGGACCTGTAGCTGCTTTGAAATGGCTCCAAGTGACTTCCCTGACTTGTTCAAGTCAATAATTCGCTTTTTCAGATCCACACTGAGTTCCTTTGACTTTCCCATTGTAGCTTTTGTAGCTGAGTCTAATCACTGGGTCAAATGAGCCCTATTTAAATGGGCTCATGAGAAGTCAACAGCTGTAGTCAATCAGAATCACTTAGAAGAAGTGAAGAGGCCATGACATGAAGCTAATTTGATTGACACAACTCGCTACATCACCAAAAGTTGTAGAACTTATTGGAAACTCAAGACAGCCATAACATTATGATTTTTTACAAGTGTATGTACACTTTTGACCACAACTGTACCTTCAGGGACATGAACCCAGCTCTTTGAGTATTCCTAAACCAGAAACCTGCTCCTTTCTATAAGATGTCTGCTGTAACCTGACTGTTCTTTTACCACACCAACCTGACTGATGCTGGAAAACGAAGTTTACTTGAACGTGTCTGAACCAGACAATTATGTGCAGCTGAATTTTTTTTAATCAATATTATTTTCTAAACTTTTAATCATAAACTGTAATGCAGAAGTAGGTTAGATGATTCTCTGCAGCTGCACTAACTTGGTTACATGCCTTTCACATCTTCTATCAGGGATGAAATACTCTTTTTAGTGGCTGTTTGAATAATGGAAGAAAAAACTAAGAGGACACATAATCAAATATTCTGTGCTTCAACGTTCATACAAAGCTCGTTTTAAGTTTTAATTGAGGTGGCCAGGTTCACTCTCAGTCCTGCGCTTCTTTCTTTATTACTGAAAAGTGGCTCATGTTGAATACTGAGACATCTGTGGGGGAGGATGGCTGTTCGCAGATGCAGTCCCACAAGTATCTCCTCTCTAAACTGCAGGGCTGCAGCAAGCTCCTCAGTGTTGCATATGTCACTAAGCAGCTGAACTTAGTGTTGGCCTCATTCCTCAGAGACAGTGCTATATGAGGGAGGTCTCCAGATTTATATGGCCTATGAAAACATGTGAGCTGCCTCTCCAGAGATTATACAGTGAAGATGATTGAGTATGTTCTCATTCGTACAGCAGGGCAAACAGTCATGAATAAAAGGAAGCGTTTTCTCTTTGAATTTAAAGGATTTATGTATGACATTAACTCAGAAAAAAAGCCTGATTAATTGAGGGTTTTAATATCAAATAAACCTGAGGTAATCAAAAACACAATTTATATTACACCGCATCATTTCCAATGAGTAAGTCTAAGCTAAAAGTTATGTATGATGGAATCCGTCAATAAACAGATGGTTTCCCATTCAATTTAAACGATACACAGAGAAGTAAATGGTAGATTTAGAGACTGCAAGGTGTTCCGTAAGTGTAACAACAGGCCCATACCATTAACCCTCTGCTACCGTGACTGACAGTTAGCACGGCAGTTAGTGCTGATATGCTGCCTTTGGTTTTCAAAAAAAGGGGTGCTGTAAAATAGTCTTTATTTATCACTGTAATTTGGCAGATTCCAAAGAGTTTGGAAATTGCTTTATGACTCTTCTCCAATTACTGGGCAGCAACAGCAGCTTCTCAAAAATCATTGCTGCCGTCTATCCCAATGAAAAACAACGAAATGCTCCAGACCAGCAAGCTTACAAAATGCCTGCTTTCACAGAGGTGCTGACACTTTCTGATGATCAATTATCCAAGGCCCTTACATCAGCCTGGCTGTAACTTACGCTCTTAATTCCTATGAAAGCAGTAAGCTTACCTCATTATAATGACAAAGTGTATGATGACATTGTTTATCTGAAGTTGTATTTACATAGTTTTAATGGTAGTCAAGACAGGAATATTCTTCACTGCACTATTTCTAAACATGTCTTTAAAAACAAAACTTCTATACTGTTCTGGACTTTGAAAATCATAGGTCTCTGCCCAGGCTGCATGTTTTACCATCCGTTTGCCCACAGATAGATGGAAAAGGCTCACTTGGTTTCAGTGACATGTTCAATAATACATTTGAGTCCTCAAAACCGCTAACTTGATCACGCGAACAAAGACTTTTATTAATGCAAAACGTCCTGACTGTTGGAACTGTTCTGATACATGAAGAATCAGTCAAGGCCACGTCTTTTGAAGAGACAGAAACACTATGTTATTATGTGTGAGTAGCTGAAGGACAAAGAACAAAAAAAGAGTGATCCATTTCAAGCCAGTGATGGATCACAAGGACATCATCTTTCACATTCTCTTTGTCTCTTGGACTTTGGTGGTTATTGTCAAATATCAAAATGCATTTGTATGTGTTTGTGTTGATGTGTGTGGTTGTGTGATTGTCATTCTCTCAGAATTAGAAAGCCTCAATAGGAATGAGAGTTGATGTCCTCTGTACTTGTGAATTAGGTCTATTTTTTTTGCCTGATGACACTATCAGATGCCAGAGGGTGTCCAACTTTCTTTCACGCAATCAGTTAACTCTGTGCTCCTGGCAATGATGACAGAAAGCCACATCAGAGAGGAGAGAGAGAGAGAAAATGACTAACTGCATGAGGGTTAAGTCATTCCGATTCTGTGGAAATAATACCACAGAGTCTTTGACAGTACATGAAGCATTTGGCCTGGCACCTTTTTCACTTGGCTGAGTTTGTGGAAAACGTATTTATTGGGTAACGCTTTGTCATGTCAAACAGAGGAAAAAACACCATGGCTTTTCATTTGCTTTAGAAAAAAGCAAAACAGTAATAGAACTGAGGATTACCTCAAAACACAATGTTGGAAAGGACTTTTTTTAAAGGATAATTAACTGAAAAATGAATTCAGAAAATTAAAAGAGGAGCTAAAAAGGTATATTAACTCAAAGGTTAAGAAATTAAGTCAATTAAACAACTTGAGTGTTCATTGAATTGTGTGATTTTTCACACAATTTGTGAGGTAGTTTTGTTGCAGCATTTTATTTCTACAAGGTGCAACAAAGACGAATCAAATGTACAGAAAATCGAAAGTTTTACAGAAATGTACTGAATCATGATACAGACGCTTTTATCTAAAAGAAAAATGGGACCAAGCAATTCAGCGTGTTACAGCTGATCGAAAAGTAAAGAATTTGAACACTTTTCTGTAAAAATCATCTAAAGAGACTTCCCTCATTTTACAAGCTGTTGGCTTTTCTCTTAACTCGCCCAGGGGATTACTGTGGCAAAATAAACGGCAAAAGACTGACGCAAAGAGCTTGTGACAGCGGATGCTTCCAAATGGAAATCTACGTGCGCCTTTCGCAAAGGAAGACGTCCCCTGGCAGCTGTGCACGATCCACCCCATTTCATGGTTTGTCAACTCCAAGATGAAGTCATTCCAGACTGAGAGGACTTGGAGTTAAACGAGGTGAAAACTTGACATCTGAGGGCCGGAGGGAGGACATACGGACCGGATTTAGCATATTAACCTGTAAGACCTCAATTAGACAGTGAAACAGATATAGACTAAAAGAATGCAAAGCAATGTGCGTTAGATAGATTCACACTTAACTGGGACAGAATAGCCGTGGCTCACATTTCCAGGAAGCATTTCCAGGAGTGAACCTAATGACAGTTTAAGGGTTCACTCCACCTTTCCTGACATGAGTATTTCTGACATAACATTTCAAATAAGAAAATCCTCCACCAACTGCAGTGACTTGTACTTAACCTTTAAAACGATACGCAGTCAAGCAAAACACCCAGAAAAAGCTGCACTGGGCTCATTGCCCGCCAGGTATCTCACGAAATATATATAAGTCTTGAGTTGTTCACAGTGCAGGAAAATAACTATTAAAAATGTGATCAGACGTTTATAAGGAAACGAGCAGTTGGACTGAGTCTGGTCTGCTGAGAAGCTGAGGATGCAGACTCACGGATATAAAACCAGCTCATGGGAACCAGTTGAACGTTGCAAACAAAGCCTGTTTACTAGATTTGTTTTTTAATTAAAAAATTGATAAATAAATAAAAACTGAAACATCTTGTTGATGGTGCTGAAAGAGACGTTTGCCAAAGGGAAAGCATTCTGTGGTTAAAAGTTAGTACATCTACAAGTTGCAAAGGCAGATGTCCTGATGCCATGAAAAATCTGACAAAGTGCCCACAATTTATAGTGACTGTACGTTCAGCATCCACAGAGATAACCATTTCACGCTGGCTCTGTACATAAACCACAGTAAAATAAAATATATGCTTGCTGGATTAGTCTTGCCATGATGTCTGCTTTTAAAGCCTCAAGTCAAAATCCATTTTTATAGACTTCAGTGTCTGTTTATGTTTCTGTCATCAAATCATTGAACTCAATGATCACATTTCAATACATTTCCATTTTTATGCTAGAAAATGGTGTTTCCTTTCCACGTACTTTTTCCCCCTATGTTCAATGTTTGTGGTGTTATTTCTTCCATTATGCTATTTTTATGACACTGCACATCCTCTCATTGCACTATTTCCAACCACTGGGAAAAGGAATGATCTTACATCCATAAAACATGACTATTACCACTGTGTTAAGGTTATCATTGTCCTCACCCTCTCTCCTGCAGTTCAGTCATGCGCCCATCGTAAGTCACTCATGCATCAATATTTCAGGATAATTAATAAGTCTTTGAGAGCAGAGCTATTGCAAGCGTGACCTATGTTCCAAGTGTGTTCAAGTGTATTAAGACCTGCTGATGAATCAGTAATGCATTTGTCCGCCGGTGAAACAAATGCTCCTTGTAAAAGGTCAGGACAGCACAATTAATTTCACTGGACACTGCCCTCCTCACCTATCGGTTACTCTTGAAGCACGGCACCGTGACACCGCAGACAATTCCAGAGAAACAAATGAACTCAACGTGCTGGCTCAGAGACGCTGCTGTCATAGAGACAGGGGTTAACTTCAGTCATGGGAGACGGGGGATTTTTGGATGTCAAAGGTTGCCATAACGATAGCGGGGGGGGGGCAAGAATAATAACCCCACATGCACATTTTACATGCTCACACTTATGTAGCTGTGGGACTCAATGGCACTTGTTGCCATGGATACAAGGGCTCTTTACATCCCCCTCTTTTTTCTGTTATTTTTTGCACATTTATGAGGCAGATTACCTGTTTAAAATTTTTGTTAATTAGCTAGAAATTAAGTGGGAAAAAATCCCTTTCTACCCAGAGATGACGAAAGGAGTTTTGGAGTAGAGTTGCTTTTACTCTCCACTGAAAAGAGCCGGTTATTTGGGCATATGATGCGTACCAGCAGCCTCCCAGTGGAGGCGTTTCAGACATGCCCCACAAAGGACAGACTCAGGGGGAGGCTCAGCTCTCTCAGATGATTTAGAGACGATCTGGTTTCCATCTAAAAGAGCTGAAGCAGGTGGAGGTATGTGGGACATCTTTGCAAACTGAGAATAGTTTTGAAGGGGATGTGAAAGTTATATCAATGTATTTTTTTAACAAATTTAAACATTTCTATTACTCGAGGATTCTTTCTGTGAAATCATATTTCACTGAATAACAATATCAGAGCCCATACACTTCCAATTTAAATGTCCGTGATGCAAGCTTGCAGCTTGAGCCGCGTATATGTACTGTAATCCAGTATTAGCCTGCTTGGCAACAACTCCCATCCTCTTGCCTGTGGCTTCACAGAAGAACATAACCATGCATTCAGTAGGCATATATTTGTAGATACATCTATGACCGGCATTTGCTTTTCTCTCTACTCCTCACTTTCTCACCAGTTCCAATTGTCCTGTGACGGAGCACATCCATCTCAGAGCAGTTAACTAATTATTGTCCATTAATCTGAGTCAAGCAGCTGCTGTGGCCGCCGCTGCCACCCTGTGAGCATACGACTCTTTCCCACACAGCGAGGCCCATCCAACAGAAAACAGTTGCCAAAGCCCGGCCATAGTCCTGAGCAGGGCTGGTGTCACCATGGCAACAGGCAGAGTGACAGAGGACCTAATGCTTATGTAATAAAGCGGTTAGCAGACACGAGGACTGGATATCACAAATACAGAGGGAAATATAATTATTAGATCACCTACTGAATTTGGGTGTTTGCTCACTTACAAAGTTAACAGTCTGTAATTTTAATGGTTGTTTGCATATCAATCAAAAATGCCATTAAAACACACAATATTAAGGTTAGAAAATGCTGTTGGCTAGCACAGCGATGGGATGTTTCTTGTGGTCTTTAGAGAAACTCCCCAAATACTTGCTGCTGCTTGGAAACTGGCAGCTTCTGCTCCATGACTAGCCCTCACATGGAGTCTCACGCTCCATTACCTTCGTCAGGATAGTCCTCACTCCAATACGGAGCTCCGAGCTGTTGGGCAATTGATGGCCACTTTGAGTGTCTTCTACTTTTGAATAATTGTGGTGACAATCATCACCTTGCTACCTATCCTTTTGCTGATGGCTTTGTAACCACTTCCAGCATCGTGTAGCCTTACAATCCTGTGACTTTTCGAAGCCCTTTGGTCTCACCTATTCTTGTAGACAAGAGATTGGACAGTAACAGGTGTGCTTTATATACATAATTAGTCAAATCTGGAGGATTGGTAATTGGTTGATTGTGCACAGGTGTATGCACATGAGCAGCAGCCAATATTTGGGAGCCAAATTTCTGTCTGAGTTATAGTGTATCAAAGTCTTTCTTTTTTTACTCAATAAAACCCACAAAATATTTAACTTTTAACTCTTAAACCCATATTTTGCTGATTCACACAATCAATAACCAGCCATAAACATTATTGATTGTTAACATCCTCAAAAGTGAGCCAACTTACAAATTCAGTAGAGGTTTGAATAAATATTTTCAATGTGCTCATCAATACAGTGGAACCCAAAAGTGTCTGTTTACAGAAAGCAGAAATGTCAACATTTTTAATTGTGAAAAAAATAAAAATAAATAGTTTGCTTTTAGAGAACTTAAAAACATTTTTACATTCCATGTTTTTGTAAAAACAAAAAGCTATTGCCTTTATGATGTTCTGGGAATAAGTTAAGATGATTCAAGGCAACTTTGGGAAAAACTGATATCAGGGTTTAGGTTTACTCATCTGAGATTGAACAGTTGTATATGGTTAAGATTAGTGAGAGCTTCCTTTTTTTAAAAAAAAAAAAGAGGAGGAAAAATTCCTGTGTGGGTGCTTTTTGGTAGATTGCACACTTACTCTGCCAACTCCTCCAGGCTCCGGTACACATCATCCTCATTCAGGGCGGTGTCCTCAGATGGAAAAGGCCTGGCGCATACATAAAAACACACAAAGTTAGAGAGGGATACAGAACGATTTGTCAGCACTGACAACATTGTCCCAGGTAGAAAAATTAGCTGGTTGCAAACTTTGCTTTCTGTCTGTTGGCTTGTGTCATTTCCCCCCATCACCCATAGCTGAACAGCAGGATGCATTCAAAAGAAAGACCATCAGTCAAAAACAAAGCTGGTAAAGCAAGTCAAAACATTTAAACTGACAGGAAGCCTGTCGTCTTCCCACAGCCGAATATGTAGGAATTCAGGTAATGAAACATGTTTTTGGATGAATGAAAAAAAGGGATCGTATCAATCAACTTTCAAGGATTTACAGATAATGTAACGTAATACAGAATAAATAGAAGGGAAAAACAAATGACTACAGCTGCAATTTTTCTGCGGCACAGTGTGACCTTCACTGCCAGAATGAAACAAACAGCAAAAGCATTAATAAGACTTTTATGTCACCTCGCTGAACAGCAATCGATTTCTCATTTCTGCCCTCACTGCAGCAACAAACAACAACTCTCAGGGAGTAACTGAGCAGAAAAACGATGGATGATTAATCAATTAGCTCAGTGAACAGAAGTGAATTATCTCTAATCTATTCAAAGATCTCAAATATCTCAGAGCATCATTTGAAAGCTAGGGATTGGTTTTTATAGGGCAGACAGTGTTAATTGTACTTTTGCCACTTTCCCATCCCTGACAGATGAATAAATAATCGGTTGAAATCTATATTTTACAGTATTCTGTGTCAAAGCCAATACACTGGTCCAGAATTTATATTTAATTAAATAATTTTGATTATAAATGCCAGTCCTTAAGTTGATTTATAAATCTTATCTAACCAGCATATATTGTTAAACACTTTAAAAACTCTTTTTTTAGATTTTTTTTGTGGCGTCTTTAATGAAAATGTATTTAAATGAACAGGATATATTGTAGAGTAAAGTATGTATGTATTCTGATGAACCACCGCATATTGACAGCAGCCTTGACACACAGAACAAATGGGTGAGACAGACGCAAAATAAAACCTCATTCCACCCAAGTTAACCAGCAAGGTTACCATTGTAGTCCAACTAATTACATTGTAGGAGAGCTCACTATGTCTGGAATGCATGATAACTCAATATATTCAATAGACTTCATGAACCATTGTTTAAAATGGAGCACGCGGCATCTAAGAGTCAAGTTTGTCCAAAAATGTTACTTTAGCTTGATTTCAACCGGTACATGTAGGACTTTGTCTAGGGATTTTATAGCGAGGAAGACAAATCTTTTATGAGATGATTAATGGAAGACTAAAAATCTCTTTAATGTATTGAATGGGCTGACTGAAAATTACATCTCAAAATAGAAGAAATGTAATGCCCCATTTGTTGTTTCTGTTTTATGTTTGGCGAGTATTCACTGAAAAAGCATGATAGAATGTGTTGATGGCAAAGCAAAAGATCACTGAGATCCTCCTTCGGCTGCCACTCCACAGGGAAAATATGTGTTATTTCTGCCATGAAACTTGATTTAAAAAGCTTATGAAATGGGAAGACTGAACAGGAAGTATGGCAGTGTTTTCCATACTGTGCTCCCCAACATTTGTGGGGTAAATGGATTAGTGGACCCAACCAGAAATTGTGTCTAGAGACACAAAACGTATTACCGTAACTGCCCTGCAGCATATGCTGACGTGAGAGCACAATCTACCACATGCAATGTTAAGGAAAGATAACCCAGTTCATGGATCATATTGCAGCCAAGTTCTTCACTGGAGTGAACCCAGCACAATCAGTATGCAATTCACCGACAGTGGCAAGGCTTTTCTTTTCAACAGAAAAGGACAGCTTGGTGTTTTTGTTCCTTCTTGCTGGAAGATGCTGCTAAATGCTGGCCTGTCCGAACAAAAACATTTAGGAGCATCCCTGTCATCCCAGGGGGAAATAAAACGGTTATGATGTGATTTGATGTATTGTTTTATCTTTTTTCCACTTGTGAAGGCTTCAGCTGAATTTTCTGTAAGATGGTTTTGGAATCAGACAAACAAACTTGCACAGTAACAACAGAATTAAGAAGTATTTTGTATCCTCAGTCCATATTATTCCAATGTGTATCCAGTAATGATGCTTTCTATCAACAACTGTATCGGTGTTGAGATGAAAAAACATAAACATTCATATCTGTGTGGGGGGAAGTGAGTAGGGAGTCGACGTAGACAGTTCAGTGTCACAAACAAGACCTTTAAAGCTCTCGTGGAAGCACTGGAGACTGCACGCACTCAGCTCTAAAAGCCCCAGAAGCGACTGTGTTTGATCAAATGGCTTTAGTCACTTTCTGTGATCTGCCCCTTACTAAAAGAGATGACTGAAGCGGCACGTGAGAGGCAAAAGGCCAGTTGCTGCACATTGTTAGTGGAAAGCTTAGTGAGAGCATCAACCGGCGGCGGCGGATGCTCTCACTGGGTTTTGCAGGTGTTTGTGTGTGGCACCAATCGGCAGGGGCATAATTAAAGCAGCGGTCACTCTGAGAGAGAGCCTCCGTCCTTAGGTTAATGAAAGGGCAGCAGTCGCACACGTAGGGAGAGAATCCTCTGTAATCGCCCTGCTTCTCTCTTTCTTGTTTAAGAGTTGCAACTTCATTAAAAACTTTATTTCTGAAAGCTAATTACAAGTAATATTTTTACTAAATTTGCCTCATCTGATTTATGGTAAGTTCTCCTTCACCGTTATGAAGCGTGGGGAGGGGGGCCTCCTCCAGAGCGCAATAACCCGCCCACCTTCAATGGCCCCCTCCAATGAAGTGTGCATTATATTTTAAGTTATTAATGGAGTCTCACAGGGCAAAATCTAATTACGTGGTAGTTTGTGGTGCGGTGCGCACGTATCTATCACCTCCGTGTTGTTTTGTGGAGCCAGGCAACATCCAGAGCGGCAGTTTTCATTTCCCTTAAACGATGCTACGAGGGGTAATTGAACTATCCTCATAATTTCATCAGCACACCTCTGATGAGCCGTCTCTGGACATTTCATCTCCGCTCTGCGGTGTGTGTCTTGCGCATGATTGGCTCTGCTTCGTATAAAGCAGCGAGCATATTGGGCGACCAAATGATTAGTTTTCTATTTGGAGAATTTCGGTTTCTTTACAACTCAACATTAGCCCCTTATTTAATTTATTTTTATTGGTCGTCAGTACACCTGACAGGAGATTTCGCTTCCCATGAAGGCATTGATTACAAATTCCTTCACAGTGGTCCAATGTCTTAAAAAGGCAAAGCCTTCATGGTTGTTTCCTCTCTTAGAACTTAACTGACAGCACGCAAACAAATTCCCTCACAGGTTCACGGTAAAAGACTCTGCACAGCTATATAACAGATTAAAGTCGGGCATATTACTTGGACAAGGAGAGTTTCTCTGTTGTGGTTCATTCTAGATGGAGGTAAAGCAAAGTCCACTGTAAGTTACTTTTATGGTGACTTCAAAGGATGGTCGTCAAGTCAGGAACTGAGAGAGGATTTAGCAGCATTTCAGCTACATCAGTGGAAACTAAGAACCGAAATTGGGATGCTGGAGCATCTATTAATAATTAGTTACTAGCCATAATAAAGTATGTTATCTGACTGATATGATTTCAGTAGGAATAACATAATTTGTTGTTTTTATTTTTTATTTGTTTATTGTGAATAAACATGTGATTGCCAACAATAAATCTGATAACAGGAGCTTCATCTCACTTAGGAAGAACTATTCAGGCTATTCGGCTTTTTTATTCAATAACTAAATCCTTGAGCAGTCGTGCTAATGTGAGATAATCTTGTTATGTTCACTTTTCTGAACAAAAATGCCACAACAAAATAAAACCTTTGGCTCGTGATGTCGCTACAAAATGTCCCTAATGTGCCAGTTGACGGGCTACATGCGCATCACTTCTAAATCAGTAACAAACATGAAATATATTCCAGATAGAAAATAAGGGCAAACCCAGGAGTAGGAAAATTGTTTGACCTTTCTATGCTCTAAATTGATGTCAGTTTGCCAAAGTGTTGTGATGGTTTTTTGTACACAAACACATTTGTGTAAATCTGACTGGTAAACTATCAGCTGAATTAGATAGAAATCTAAAACAAACCTTTATGTCTATTACTTTCTATTTCTAATGAAGCTGAGAGATAGTGGATACTGATTAGCTTTTCTTGAAAGGGCTTTCTCTCTTTTACCATCTTACTAACTGTTAATTGTCTAACTCCTCCCTCAAGTGGATATGTTCTCATTGATTTTCAAAGGAATCTTTTCTTGAAATATTTCTAATTTATTACTAATGGACAAAAAAATGGCAAAGCAATTATTCGGCACACCTCCTGAATTAATTAGAATAAAATAAACACTGCACATTTCCTTTATTCAAAGGTTTTGATAATTCACTGTTATTCCTTCTCCCACTTTTCATGTAAGCTGTGTAACTAAGGCATGCCAGCCTCTCTGCGGCCATGTCTCCATGCCGTCCTGGGGAGCGTTGTAAAAGCACGTGTGCAACACACAGTGGGCTGTCCCATTGATCAGTTGTTGTCGAACAGCACAACAACACTGTAGCTGTAATGTGTGAAAGTGTCTCAAATAGTCAGCAGTGGAAGGAGTTTCATGTCCCAGGACACGTCTTCCTTTCTGCAGGGGTCGATAAACTGCAGGAGCTCCCGCTAAGAAAGTGCACTTTGCCACTTTCTGAGCTATTTCTGTCTATAAAGCCGCTCTGCCTGGAGAGGGCGAGTGCCAGCCATGTAAAAATTAGTGCCACACTTGCCTTTTGTTGCAGTTTTGAGTTATATTGGCAATTTTATTTGTGTAAAATGATAACACAGCAGACATTAATATGTGTGAAAAATAAAGACTTGATGTGCAATGTGATAACTGCATACTAATGTGAAATGTGGAAATGGCCTGCATTGATTCTTTATTATTCTTCGGAAATTTGTGTTTCACAGATATTTAGTTTTAGTCATTTGAGGCTGACTTGCCATAATCAAAGATTACCCTGGTCAAGATTACATTTTGTGCACCAGAACCATTCTATGCTAACCCCCTCACGCCACACACGCTAAGTGTAGGATTGTCATCTGGTGACAACATCTGCAGTGTGACACATTAAACGGATAGATCTGCTGTGAACTCCCTTTTCATGCACCTCCTATTCGACAACATTGAAACAGAAGGGACGTGACAGAAGGGCTGAGGGGTTAAAGCAGGGGGATGTTGAGGAAAGCAAAGATAAGCAGCAGTCAGGACAACAACAGGACAGAGGACGACATGCTCATTCTGAGGGAGAGCTGTGAGAACACCAGGGTCAGCTCATGAGAGACACTGGGAGATGGCGGCATATGGTCGTGCACACAGAAACAGATCAGGGATTCAAGTCCCGTTTATGGCAGAGCTGATGCTCTAGCAAAGTAAGTTCTCGATAAGTAGAAGTTTTTTATTGACTTTTTATGTCTAATAGCTGCGAGTTTTGCACTGTTTCCTAAATGCATATACATGTTGTACATAAAAGAAATTAGAAATGAACAGATTCTTCATACTTTGTAAAATTGTGAGGCATTTTCTCCCCTTGTAAACAAAGATTCACTGTATTGCCTAAGAGCAGAATAGGGCTGGACTAAGGATAAAAAAAACGCAGAAAATAATTTAGCGTGTGTCCTCTATGTTATGTAGAAATATGCACTCGATACAGTACGTGTTCATGCTAACACACTGTTGTTATTACAGAGATCAGAAGAAATTAATGATAGACCCAGAGGAAATAGCTACACACAGGAATTTTCTGGTCACTTAAGAGCTCAATGGTTAGTCATATATGGTGTGCTTACAGCTATAGGATGCTGCAGTTATTGTCTGCTGCCCGACTTAAAGCAGAATGCCTCTTTTTTAACGTTTTGCACGTGGAATCTGAATGAACAATCACTTCTTTACAGCTACACTTTTTATGAGGTGAAGCTTTTGAGGACATCTTTTTGCCCCTTCTGCTGCCGTATTGGAGCGCCAGCGGGCAACTGAGCGATGGACAGATACGCCTGCTTCTTCTGACTCTTGAACCATATCTTTCAGCCTGAAAGAACATACCGGATTTTGAAAAAAAAAAGGAAAGACCTTGACGATGTCCCTCTTTATCATTCACTGCATGACTCAGCTGGCCACAGTCAACATTTGTCACGTTGACAACATGGCTAGAAATATTAAATTAAATGTCAAGATGCTCCCTATTTGAGCAGCATTTAAATGAACCTGTATGGTGCTGCACTACAGTCAATGGCATTGTTCTCTGTTTCTTGGCTTTCCTTCATGTTTTTTGCTCATCTTAAATCTGATCTGAAAACTTTATTTGAAGCATTTTTGGACTCTGCTCTGCGTGATTAAATATTAGTGGTGCTGCATTAATCTCACACTTACCCATTCTATGTGTGCATACCAGAGACGAAAACAGTGTGTTTGGATTTAACTCCACAACTTTGATGTTGACTATCATATTTTCCAACTATGGTACGTATCTAATTAGGTTTATCATAAAATAAAATAAAAACGAGTTGCCATGAAAAGAAGATCATTCTCGTGCATTTTCTTCAAACATGTTTCCTTGAGGCTAACAATTTGAAGAATAACAGTTTGGAAGAAACCTATTAAAAAAAGAAACCAGCGTGAGTCAGTGAGTACACATGTTATATAACTGCCCTGTTCACATCCTGCTGCTTGTGGCCTTGGATTTGTATTCATCTTATGCTCCTCTGCATATCTGCAAAGCCAGAAAATAACCGCAGGCTACATTATGTATCAAAATGGGTATGTGTGTTGCCCAAGTTGGAATTAACAAATGCTGAGTAACCATTGCTTTTATTGAATTCGCTGTAACTAAGAAAGGAGCAGAAATGTGGGAATACAACTTAACTGAGTGGCAAAGCTACGACAACAAAAAATGTCTTTACAGGAAAAAGACATCACGTACAAACATAATAAATCAATATCCTGAGTACGTGTTGTGTTTTCATTTAGTTTTTTACCCCGAATGCTATTAGGACCAATCACAGCGAGTGGCACAATGTGTGGAAATCCATTTCCTGGAGGCTGCATGTCATGCTAAGACAGAGCACTAAGTTAAGCTGAAGACACACAACACTCCTAAGTTTAAATCAGCTAAATGTTTAGCCTGTGGTGTCCAATTTTCACTTCTGTTGCAGCCACCAAGAATCAATAAGTTCATTGCTTTTTTTTTCTGCTTGTTTTTCAGACGCCCTCTCAAAAAACTCCTATTTTGAAGCTTATTTCAGCACATCAGCTCACACTTATCCAGATTATTTTATTTTATAAATTAGATAATTAGAATAAATCATAAAGAATAAATTAGAATGTTAGAATAAATTAGATAGATTTTATAAACTAGACAAATCTCAAAGAATGCAGGTTAACTTGCGTTTCGTTTATCTGCAACTTTCTACGTGCTTCTTTCTCAATACTCACAGCTGGCCAGAAACTAGATATTCACAAAATGAAATGTTAACTTCTTCTTAGCCTAAATATAACTATTCCCATACTGAATGCTCCCCAGGGAGTTAGTCCAGTTAGCATTTAACAGTCTACAGTAACTTAGCGTTTTCTTAGTGTTTTTGTTTTTACAGGCCCATAATTAAATGCGGCCATCAAACTGAAAATATGTTACCTTAGTGCATTATGAGCTTCTCAATACTATATATATATATATATATATATATATATATATATATTTAGAGATAGAGAAAGAGAGAGAGAGAGAGAGAGAGAGAGAGAGAGAGAGAGAGAGAGAGAGGGAGGGAGAGTCAGAGATACGATAAGAGAAACAAAGCCATTGAAAAACAACAGCTTTTCATGTCCTGTAATATTAATTATATTCCATTTAGGGAGTAATTAAGTGTTAAGTGTCAATAATTGATAGATATCAAGTTACTATGAGCAAGTAAGGAAACAAGAAGACATGCATACTATATAAATTGAGGGATGAGAATGTCACAGATCCTATCTTAAAACATTATTTGCTATAGTATTTTATTTAAGGTCTATATTTATACATTACCAGGTGAAGGTTTTGACTTTTGAGTGCTCTGACAAACAGAGCAGCGATTGTGCCACCACACAGCCAAACAGCGGTTAGCGTGAAGTGGCAGCGATAAACCATCCGTCTGCAGGTTGGTTTGTGTTTTTCTTTATTAGTCGCGGGGGACCTACTCTCCCCCGTGCTAGCCCCCCGCCCCCCCCCACCACTCTTTAATTTCCTGGCACCGCTCCTAATGGCCACACACCATCAATGTATTAAGACAGATAAAATGGCTTTTTTATGTGGAACAAACAAGCTCCAAGCACATTGAGCAGATGAAGAGAGATCAGATGCCAGATGCAGCTCTGATAAAAATGCAAGAAAAAAAAAAGAATTTGCTCTGCCTCTCCAAAGTTTAGAATGCAAAACCAAAAACAAACAAACAATGTAAACACACAATAAAATAGAAGTGCCTCGCCAAAGTTTTGAAAACAAAAAACAAACAATAAAAGAAAGAAGAAGACCGTCCCTGCGTGTAATGAAGCAGTCTGAGTCAGAATGATGCAGAGCTTCTGGAGAGATAGATGGAAATGCCGCATGCATGATTTTGCTCTTTAAGACAGTGTAAAAGCTAAAAGCTGCAGCTAATTGCTGTATGTAAATTAAATTTAAATCAGAGACAGATGTTAATGGCATCATCCACGTTAGAGAATGTGGAATGTTTTTTTTGTTTGTTTGTTTTTTCAAAATGGCTTATTTGAAACCAATGTTTTGAAGCCCCCATGCAGCTGAACTGAAAAATGAAAAGTTACATACCTTATGCCTTTGATTTGTGCAATGCTGTGGTGGGAGATCCTGGACAGGGCGGAGATAACCTGAAATGATACGAATTAACAGTCAATCATGGATCTACAAATTTCTGAAACAAATGTCTGCACTTAGGGTGAAG
Organism: Menidia beryllina; assembly: GCA_013363375.1. Taxonomy (NCBI): domain Eukaryota; kingdom Metazoa; phylum Chordata; class Actinopteri; order Atheriniformes; family Atherinopsidae; genus Menidia; species Menidia beryllina. The sequence continues at coordinate 1,380,634 of JABUIW010000124.1, forward strand.
AGTACACAATATTTGGGTAATTAGATTTGATAAACACAACATAAATATGAAAACAGTAGCAAATGTAATGAGCCATCAGTCAGGTTTTACTGACTAAAAAACCTTGCAAAAGGCAAGTTTATCCAAAAAAGAAATGATTTCCTTAAAGGAAGTACTGCAGATAATTAAAAGCCAAGATCAGGATCACAGCTCCACGTGTCCTTTGTGGGGGAAACAATACATATGCGTCTCTTAGCAACCCTTCTTAGGCATATGCAGCGCCACATTCACATGTAATTCTGTCAATGTTAATGGCATGATGTGGATGGCTGGGTGCCACTTCAGTTTAATCATGCAGTACAACTGAACTGGACAAGTCCCAATTTAACATTACATCATCAGATTTTTTATATACATATATATGTATACACACACCACAACTGTGTTGTTGAGAATGGTTAGCATTTGCAGAAGAAAGAGGAATCAAATTTTCTTAAGAATACTGAATGACTGTAAATAATTTGTGCAAAATAGTGGCGGGACATTCTAGCTCTGAGTTCCCTTTCAGAGTTCCCGTATTCTTACTCTACAACAGTACGGTTCTCAAATTGTAGCACTGAAAAGGTTAAACATTCCACCGTTTCGACGCAGGGCCTCTTATGAGGCATGTACTGGGACAGTTTGTGGTTGAGTGGTACAGATGGCGTGCTTGCAGGCGAATTCAGGAAGACCTGGGCATCGCCTACCACAAAACACACACATGGCTACACACACAGTATTTGACTACACAAACCCTGTCACCTACGCCTCATTACCCACTCCTGGGTGTGTTTCAGGTTGCGACACCGTGCCAATGCCAGCTGTCTCCTCGACAGGGAGGAGAAAAGTGTTATCTCAACCTCTCTTTCTGGGCAGGTGTGTCATCCAAGACCTCCCATCCAACTCCGTCTTCTCTGAGCACACAACGGTGGTGGCTGTGCGCCTGGGCTATTTATCATTCCAGTTGAGCCTCTGCTAACGGCTGCCATGAAAAGAGGACCAGAACTTTAGGCCTGTCGAACACTTCTGTCCAGACCCATTTAAATCTTTCTATTCAAGGTGTTTAAAACTATCATTAGCAGAAAGAGACGCTATCACATAGAGCAATGTTATGATCAAATGACAATTTACTGAACTTTTTGTTGAGCAGTGTGAGTGTTCCTTTCCCACTTAATAAGTCCGATATGAGCATAGCCTCATACTTGGCGTCTATTACTGATTCTAATGGTATGGTGCACATGGGCTGGAAAAGGAAAGAAAAAGATGAGCAGAAAAACAGTAGACTGCAAATTAATCTTGGTTTCTTCTTTTTAACAATGGCCAGGGTGTTTTATGAAATCTCTGTGGGCGAATATCATTGTTCTGCTTGATGGCACTCTGCCCACCTGGCCATGCTGCATGGAAGGATCACATATGGCAGAAAGCAGCGTCGTATTTATGTTTTTAGTCCCATCAGCCCAAATTATCTTTGTGCAAATAAGGCCGAATAAACAGTGAGGAAACACGGTAAGCATTCAAATCTAAAAAAGTCATAGAAACTGTCATATGGATGGCTAAATTTGGTATTTAAGAGCAATGAATATTTAATGTCCCTGGTGTAGGATTTGGATAAACACAGCTGCCTTCGGCTCGGGATAGCTCAGGTTCAAAGGATGGCAGAGCAGCTGGCTTCCAGCCAGATGGGTCACATAGGGACCAGAGCCTGGCTGGCCTGGAGAGACACAATCCGACTGTGCCAGCCCGGCGCCTGACTTTTCATTCATTAAAGGCTATTGATACCAAATCAAAAACGTCCACATCAGAAGTTTACTCTTAGTTATGAGATAAATGCCGATTTTTGACTCGATGTTTGCTTCCGTGAGAAGCGCTTATTTGTATTGAAATACTTAGAGTTATGGGCTCAGTCTCAGTATCAATGAAATACAGCATTTGATTTGGTCTGAGCTGGCTGAGGCCTGAACAAAAAACAAAACAAAACAAAACACGTTGGCTTAAAACAATACTGATGGAATGACTTTTAAATTGAGTATCCTTTTAAGAGCCAGCCTTATTCAAGGGGCTTTTTTTGAAGTCTTCTTTTATGTGTTTTGTAATGTCACTCCTCTTACCTTTCAGCCTTTGCTCAAAGGTGGTTTGTGTGTCTGAATGCACTCTCTTCTCTCTGCCCATGTTTTTAGCTTCCCCTTCTGCCTCCAATCCACCCCCCTGCACTCTTTCAGTCTTTTGATGCAGTCAGAGCCTTTGGATCCGTACACATTATTAATTTCCCTCTCATCTCGCGCTCCCCGGGGAGTCTTAACTCAGGGCCAACCAAAGAATAAAGCCTCACCAACTCCATTAGGAAAAGGGGAGAAAAAACAAAAAACAAGTCACATGATGTGGTGATAACTTAGTTTTTAATCCATTCTTTTATCCTCAATGACAGCCAACAGCCACTGGCTTCCCGGTGTCCACTTCTGTTGCTTTATTGTCAGCCAAGATTACCCCATGATAATTCAGTCTGCATGCAATAGCGTGCAATATTTGCACTCTATTTACTCCGACAGAAGCAGAATCTACAGATTAACTGCCAGCCCCAGCCACATGTTTGCAAACACGCGTCAACCTTACACGCTTCCTGGCTCGCCACATGTGGCCCCTGTCCCAGATGGACACCAAGTTACACCACATGTGACCTCCCTCGCAGCCAATAAAAAGGGGATGCAAGACACGGGTTCCCCCTGGCAACCGTCAGGCTGAATATGCACCGTCATAAATTACAGTTTGGATCCACGCAAACCTGCAGCCATACGCTATTAACGGTAGGAGGGTGTGGCAGTGATCTGATTATGATCTGAAAACATGAAAAGGGGAAAACGAACCCCGCCTGTCCTCTCATCTTAAATCTGATGGAGTCACCACATGACTCTGACTTAATCTGCCAATCAGCACGACAAGGAAGTAAAACCGATGGAAAGTCCATCTTATTAAAGTCTTAATTTTTGCCTCATTTCCCTCTCTCTGTTCTTGGTCCATCAGCTAATACTGTGACGTATGTGTCAAACACTGTTGATGAAGCAGCATTGCTCTGCTTATGCCAGCCAGTAAAAGTGGAAGCCATGAAGCGATGGGGCTATGAGTGGGAGAGCTGAGCGCAGATGCCCGAAAGGGAACCCTGCATGTCCATTAATAATAGACAACGATAGTAGAGGGACGGCGGGGTGTGTGTGTGTGCGCCACTGACTCCTGGAGTTACTCCCCTCTGCAAACCTTATCTCCCACCTTTTTTGCCTTTCCACCCATTTAGACATTTCTTTTCCTTTGCTATTTGTGTGTAATACATAAAATAGATGCCTCACACACACACACACACACACTTACTTTTATGTCACACAGACATTTATGTCTGTGTGTGTTCAAATATTTGAACACATACATATTTGCTTACATCCCAAAAACTGGTTCTTTACACCATTCTTTATCCGATCTTGCAAAAATCTCTTACTTTTTTTATTCTTAGAACAATCCTTCAGGACTTTTGGGTTTCGCTCATATCAAATATCAGAGCACAAACTAAAGGTGGTTTAGGTCCAAAGAAGCCCTTTAATAGTTCCTGTTCCGTTATGATGGCACACCATTGAAATGCCTTTAATTGATCTATTGGATGAGGCAAGAGCCAGCCGGACATGAGGGGAAGCAGCAGAATGGAACTTTTGCAAAAAAAGGTAAACCAGCTGATCACGTGACGCAACACTGCGGGTCATGTGCATCCATTTGTGCCAGGTCAGTCACAGCAAACTGATTTTTTGTTTTTATTACATTGAGCTCAGGGGGTTTTAAAAGCCTCCCCAGTGTACATGACAGGTGGAACACAATTCTTCTCTAGAAGAACAGGGGATCGTTGATTGAACACAATCTTGTGGAATACATTGCGTTCAGGCTGAATAGAGGCTGAGGCTAATAAAATGCTTGATAAGTGTAAATACAAAGAATAAATGCTGAGTCACAGGTGCACTTTCATCACCTTGGATAAAAGAGGAAGACAAAGGCACAACCCAAATCTCATAAAAATGTCTTAGACTGCACACAAAGTGGCACAATGAGCACCTCATAAATGGCTGCTCTTAAGTCTCATAGGAATTTGCTGAATGCTATCAGGAGCCCGGCCTGCATAAATCCTTATCGGAGTCAGATTGGCACCTGTCACAAGCCAATAAATCCCTTCATGGAGGACCTTCCAGCTGCTTGATTACAGGGGATTGTACTGCATTTGTTCAGAGAGGGAAAGCTTGCGGGCTTTGAGGGGCTGAAAAATCCCTGGTGTTGACCCAGAACACCCCTGTGCACTATCAGTGCCAAACTAAACAGCCCCAAGCCTAAGAGGTGCATTTGGCATGGAGGGATATACTGATGAATGTGTGTTCGGTTAACATAACGCAAAAGATGCTGAGGGGGAAGCTGCCTCTGACCAGAGCATTTTCTACAACCATCAACACAGTATCGATGAGAATATGTACCAGCAGATCCATTTTGGAGCTTATTTAGCTTCAGGACCTTGGGTATTGATTCAATCTGAACCTGTGCTGCCTGATGGGAAAAGGGCAACAGTGGCCAGCATGTGAAAATTGCACTGCAAAGATCAGTTCAGCTTGGTCAACACCTGCCAATGTGCTGTGGGCCAGGTCCCTGACCTGTCCCATTTCACGCTAAATCACCAGACACGGGCGTACTCACTTATGCGTGAAAACGCCTGCATGTTAGAGGACGTCTGAACATGTGTGCATCAACACACTCTCACAAAGTATTAACATGAGACTGTGCTGGAGCGTGAAGGCGTAGATCAATGAGGTAGTGGCCTTCAGAGCATTCAAAAGGTAGAGATGCTGCAACGGGGGCGCTGAAAAGGACCAGACATTACACTGAAACTGAAAAGGAGGGAAGATGAATAAGATGCTTTCATGAACCTTTCAGGAAGAGACATTTTTCTCTTAAAACTCTGGTTCAAGCACTGATTCTGTATGTGGGAGACACCAGAAAAGTGAGCTGGCTTTAATGAAAAAACGTGCAAAGTGAAAAACAATAACCAATTTGGACATATCTTCTAAGCTGTTAAGGATATTTTCTTACCTGACATCCAAAAGGCTTTTTCAGTTATATACGACTGCAGGGGAGTTTCAGACTAATAAGGTGTTGTGAAACTGAAAACTGGTCTGCACAAGCCATTGAGAAGAGTAGTTAAAAGTCTTTGTGTAGCTAGAAAAAACGTTGTCACCAACATCAGGATGAATGGACTAAAGATAAGGGTTTTACTAAGAGACTATGCTTAGACAATCACTTCATACACAACATTTGGCAGCACTCCAACTCTGATTGTGTAAACATCAGAAAAATGCAACTGACATGGATATACACATGCTGAAAATTAAACTTGGCCTCGGGGAAATTCCTTAAAATTTTGGGGTCGCAAAATAGCAAAACTGCCAAAAGTAGTTTCTCTCTTGCTGCGCTTTCTGTTGAATTGACTGCTTGCTTGAAGGGTTTCTGTTCACCATAATTCAAGCTAACCCCTATAGACAATAGATGAAGATCTGTATCCACATCAGTTCACTACCACCGAGTAAATCCGCATTTAAACATTCAGGAAGCATAACTAATGAATCTAGATCATGCAGCAACAGCACAGAATGATGCTGTTACAGTGGGAAAAAAACTCCACACTAAGAATTCTCCGCTTGACAGCTCACAGCAAGCATTCATTATACATGAGGAGCGGCTGACGTTGGTGCTGTGAGGCTCTTGCATTCATTTAGTGACTCAGCAGAAGGAGCTAAACAGAGATCATCCAAAGTTGTTGCAATAGCAAAAAACAACCAAACGTAGTGTACGTTGCTTTGTTGGTTTTGGCCTTGAGAGATATATTCCTCATATTTTCAAATTCACCTTTTAGAGGTAGCTCAATAACTGAGCAATTTCTAAAAATGTGAATATTGGCTGCTTTTTATCAAAAGTTGAGTTTTCTTGATAAAACCCATCTTTATATTCTATTTGTGGATGTCTGTCACTGGTGTTGTTGTTTCTGGAAATAAGTAGAACTTGTTCTACTCATTTACAGCGACAAGCAACAGAGCCTAATGCCCACTCCCATTGGTCTAATTTACTGGGTTCAAATAAAAAAACAGTGGAGAGAAGGCTGATGTTGGTCTTGACTTTGCTAGTTAATGATCTCTTTGGTCCAGGGCTGCAGCACATAGGAAAGAGAAAAATTGCAGGACTTCACCCTCTCTTTATGAAATCTCATACTTTCTACGGCACAAAAACCTGTAAACTGAAGCCATGGCTTATTTCTATCCTTTAAACAAGAAAGAAAAAGCAGCAAAGAAGGAGAGGGTTGAGTATTATTTTCATCTCAGATGCTCCACATGAGGCAGAGACACTGCATTCTCCTGTTAAAGTCAGTGTAACGATGACAACAAGCAGTGGATAAATGTCAGCAGAGAAGAAAGGGATGCTGATAACAGTGTGGACTGTCATTTAGTGAGGGGATAGCAGCCTCTTGAAGCACGAGGCATCCCACACACCAACCAGAGGGGGAAATCTGAGGGATGTCATCTTAAGCGATAACCAAGAGCTGATGTATTTACGTCCATCCCTCCATCTGGATGTCAAAATGAATTCCTAAAGATTTCTGAGGTGGGAGTTCAATCAAAGGTCAATAGAGGATTGTTGAGTGGTGTGATAAATGTGGCTGAAGGAAGCTTGGAGCCAAAGTTCAATCAAAGAGGTGAGCAAAGAAAATCCTCTGATGCCCTCACACCGTGACACACCTCTAGGCTGCAGCATCATGGTGAGTATGCTGGCTATGGGGGAGGGGGAAGGGCAACCTCACGCTCAATCGATCACGTCTGCATTTACACGTTTTGGCAAAACAGCTCTTCAGGAACATGATGTCAGCTGACAAAAAAAACAACAAAAAACAAGGCAGAACAACCTGCTGATGAATTCTGTCAAGTCAAACTGTGCCGGTGCATCTGGCAAAGAACAGGCCACCTCAAATGATCTCGCAATGAGCCAGTGAGAAACAAAATCTTCTTTAAAGCACAGCTTCTTTCCTTTCAGACTACAGGTTGTTTTGAAGATAAAAATGAACTGAGGAGAAATGGCACGTGTTCTCTGCTCACCAGCGCTTCAGAAGCAGACCGTGATGCTCACGCCTTGCTCTGCCACTAATGAGCCTCCTGAAAAGAGGCTGAAACAAACAGAAAATAAAAAGAGAGACAGATGGAAGTTTGAAAAACGGGAATGTGAGTGTACTTGTTTAGAGTGTCCGGGGGACATGTGTTTAGTGCCCCACTTTTAGCCTCTTTCTAAACATGACTGACATCAGCTTTTCTAGGTTACAAACTGTCCAGTTCAAGCTGGCTGGATGACAAAAATGTGTCTCGAATGGCTAAGTTAAGGCTTGCTGTAAAAACAGCGGTGATGCTAAGAGGCAATTTTGTGCAGTGAAGGAAACTGTGCCTATTAGGACTGAGTCACAGAGTCCAAAAATCTTTATAAAGTGGCTCTGCTGCAGAGAGAGGAATCCTGGGTTTATGGATGAGGGCTCAGCCGCCGATGGGCTGATACCTGATGACTGAGGTGTTCTGTAAGACAAGTCTTATTACAGTTTTTAGATGAACAAAGCTCCTTCTGAATATTGATTTTCAGCCATTTTTGGAATTTATTTTTGGTGGTAGACATTTAGAGTCCAAGCCAACTGTAAGTTTTGTGCCTTACTGCTGAGATAATGATCACTGTCACAACGTAGCACTGACTCATACACAATGTCTGTTTCCAAAAACAAAATGTCGCTTTGAGCTATTCAGAATAAAAAGCTTCTCTTTTTTTCTTCAAATAATGAAAAGCTTTCTAAAGTGAAAATATCCACTTCTTCTGACAGCAACACTGGACTGGAATCTGGGCTTTTGACATGCATAATCAGCTAATTTAACATTGGATGAGTACAGATCTCACATATGTTTACATGACAGAGGCAGGCCCTTAACTCATTGGCTGCCAAAGACGTCTATAGACATCTTTGGCTTGTCCGTAAATATCAGGCTTCTAGACAGAGTATGTACTAACAAATTGACCCTCTAGGTGGCAGTGTCACTTTTGATGGGAGATGAGCATAGACTGTAGGCAAATAAGAAAAACGTAACGATTCGCTATGAGAGAACATGTCGAAACATTTTTTTTTCCTGATGAAAGAAGAGAGTCTACTCTTTCTTTTGGTGTGTTCGGTGTTTACATAGTCATAGCACAAACTATTCTGTGGCTCTTGAAAAATCAGTCAAAATGCTCAAAAAACTCTGGCAGTATATTCTAATAGCAAGGATGCTGCAGCTGAATTTGACTGATCTGCTTCCACTGATGGACATCTATAAGAGCATCTGTCAGTCCTATGAAAAAAAATTACAATTGCAGAGCATTTCCAGCTCTACAGAATCATGCGGTTCATGTCTGAGCAGTAAACAGCTGCTACTTTCATCCATTAGTTATTGCACAGCATTTCTCACTCACTATTTGTTTTGGTGCCAAAACAGCAGGATAACAATCATTTGTAAAGTTGAATAAAAAAAATTCAGCCCCACATTTAAACCCGTTAGATATTAATTTCACTACTAACTAAGACAGTGCTAAATTAGACAAAAGTTTTAAATTAAATCTGTTTTACAAAAAAGAGAATCTCTGTACTTGAGCACAAGATTGTTTTTTACTGCTTCAACGTGAGCAGCTGTTTCGTTCGAGGACACTGCTTCAGACTGAAGACGTTGTGTCACAAAAAACAATATTCTCAAGTTTATCTGTCCAGCGTGCACATCAGAGATGATCCCTGACACAAAGCTGCTGTGGGCATGTAGTGACACGAGGGCTTAGGGCTTTGAAGCAGGTTGCGGTGATAAGGGCAAACTGGGGATCACGGGAGGAAACGGGATTTTGTTGGGGCTTACGCTTCCACGCGGCCCTTATCGGAGGCAGGCACCTGAGCCAGCGTCTATGTGCGTGCATGTTTGCGTGTCCACAGTGGTCCAGCAAATGTCAGTCTGACACAGGACTGAGAGAATGAATGGGATTAGACCAACATGCGTAATCCAGCTGGCCTGTGGGAGGAAGGTCTGCCCACGCTGCTCTGCAGGAGGCGATAAGGGGTTGGTGTGGGGAGGAGGGGATAATGTCCAGAATGCATTTTGGAGAAATTGACATAAGTCTATTTTTTCTCTCTCTTTTTTCAATTTTTTTTAAATGTTTAGTTTTTTTGTCTATTCTGCTTTGAGTTTGGACACCCTTCTCTTACAGCATGCCTCTTCTTGTAAAAATCTTTCCACCACAAATGGACGTGGAATTCTAAGGAACTGTCAAGATGATGGAAAAGTGTCAGCATGTCGGGATTTGAGCCAGTTCAGAATCCGATTATATGACGCCTATACAAAAGCGGGCAGGTCCCACCTTGTTGCATGCTGATAGGAACAGACACCCTCCCCGTAGCGATGCCAGCTGCTGTTTCTAACCAGCTAAACTTTGTTTTGTCTAATCTGAAACATCTGATCCCCATCTGATTTTGATCATCTTTTTGAACAAATAATATTCCGCTAAGTTTCTTTTCAGTGCGTCAAAAGTTGCATTTTATTATTTGCTTTTAGGTGTGTATAGATGAACTATCTCTATCACAAACTGGGCATCGACTCAATCCTTATAATCCAGTTGACTGAGGTTTTATTCCAGCTACAAAGAGAGATATAAAGGACTTTAATGTTTTCAGAGTAGACGTCTGGTTTGGTCCATACCATGCTAAACCTGAGGTGAGCAAGCATCATAATGGTGTCTTTAGTCAGGGAAGTAACCGTTAAATGCGGCATCTCCTGCCAGATGTACTATCCTATATTTGTGCTAAACTTAAATATAAATAGCTACCAAGAAACAAAAAAAGATCTATTAGAAAACACATTTTTCTTTTACTTTTTCCTTTCTCTACAATCAACCCTAACCAATACTAAATTATCACGACAATAACAACATGACACCAAATTTAAACTATATAAAAACCTTTTTTTTTTTAAACTACCAAGGTAGCAGCTCATTTTTGTTCAGTTTGGCCAGCAGAATTAAACTACCTATTGCTTCCTGTCCACACATTCTCCTACACAACCACACAAAGCAAACAATGTACAAACATTAATGAGAAAAACCACATGCAAAAAATAAAAAAAAACATCCCATAAAGAGTGTTTGCGCCACATAAGCCAAATAAACTCTGCTGCATGTAGCTCACCACACACGTTGGATGGTGCGACTGTGAATCTAATCTAGTTTAAACCCATAAAAATGGTAATAGAGAACCAAGAGTTTATTGCCATCATTGATATTTCTCTGATTATCTCGATAAATCAAAAATAACTCTGGCAGCTTGCGCTAGCCCGAGGCGGGAACTCGTCCCCAATAACGATATCATTCCTTGAAGTTTGAGTCCCTGTCTTGGTCTGCTCGTGCCCAAATGGACAGCTTGTGTTTACAGAGATGAATCCCACTGCAACCCACTGGTGCTCTGAATTCAAACCAGCTGCAGGGATAGACATGATCTTATTGTTGCCCTTCCCTTTAACTCTGCCTGTCTCGTCTTCTTTGTAGAAACCCTTATCACAGAGCACAGTGTTTACCCGGTGGGAGAGATGCACATAGCCTGGGCCACCAAATATCCAACTAATAGAAAGTCAAGAGGGAGGCTTTCATAACCACTTGAGGGAGGGGATAAGCTGTGAACTCTGGCATCCAAAACATGAGCCAATAAGGCTCTTACTCCACACTTTGGAAAACATGTTCTCACATTTGTTTGTTTTTTAATTTGGTATTCACATATGAGAAAGGAATCTATGTAATGTGTAGCATCTATGTAACGTTTTTAAATTGTCGAACAAGATTGACATGGTTTAACAAGGACAAATGTGCTAAATAGAGGGGAAAAAAGAAACACCCTGAAGATAGTTTGGTGTAATAGATGGATTTAGTAAAGAAGTGGTGAGGGCAGCTACTACCTGGAGTATCGGATTGGCTAGCGGGGTGTTTCTATGGGAGAGAGGAAAGTGACAACTGAACAAAGGGCTTCCATTAGAGGTTCTGTCTCCTTTGCTCTGCTGCTATTAAAACCCTGTCTGTGGGACAGCTCGCATTCCTGACAGATGAAGAGAAGAAGAAGGCGGCCAGGAGCACCCTGAACCACCATAGCTGATTCACGGCTGAAAAACGCCTTTCATTTGCTGTAACTTTGTTAGAAAGGCTAATATCTCCATACACTTAACTAACAATAACTCCTTTATAATCTTTATATAAGCTCATTCAGTAGTCCTACATTTCTTTTTTATTCCACTGGAATAATTGACCATAAGTCAGTGAGAATGAGAACAATCACCTACCACATGTTATGCCTCCAGCAGAAACAAGAACACAAAAGAATCAAGGCTACAGGGAACTGGAAAAAAAGCAAAGACTAAAATGGCAACAATTTTGCACTGGGAGCCCCATAATTTTTGTGTCATAAAAAGCTGATGGAACAGCGCCTATGACGCAGTTCAGGTTAAAAAGATTGTGACAAATGAAGTCAAAGGAAAGGCAAAGGACGGGAATCACAGGGACTGATGTGAGGTGTTTAAGAGCTGTTAATGAAATATAGGCATTCAGAGAACAAGAGCTGAATCTTTTGCTCTTTCAGAATACTGATGGAGTTATTTGGAACACTTGATTAAAAGTTAACTTCATACTGCCAGAATGAGACATCTGTGCTGCTGATGTGTTATGTTATGAGGAAGTCGGCAGAGTGAATGGAAAAACACCCAGATTGCCTGACAAATTCTCTAAAAAAGATGACAGAGGCTGAAGACACCCTCTAATATCCACATAACCTCCCTTTTGCATTTTTCATAATATCGCAGGATGCTGACTGTGCAATATTTTCTCGTAGCATCCAACCCCATCCGCCTTCTCCGAATACAGTCTTCCACAGTCACAAAGCTCACAGGCAACGTGCACCTCCTGTTTGGAAGGTCAGCTGTTTTCCGAATCCTGCTTCTTGCTGAATAAGCTGTCTGTGTGCTGAATGGATGTGGAGCATCTGTATGTATGGAGAACCTGTCTGTCACAGCCAGAACCAGAACTGACGCTCCATGAGTGAAAAAGCTCTCAAAGTGAAAGAAAGCCACCGGGTTTGGGTTTAACCTCCAAACCAAAGGGAGTTAATGACATCACTATATGGATAAAAAAAAAAAGCAATGTAACTGGATTATGTGCACATTGCAGATTTCAGAATGATTACTCAGCCACAGGTTAGAGTGGACTTTGCACCATTACTGGTTCAGCTTAGCTAAAGCAAAAGCTTTAGGTTTCAAAGTGATCTTCTTTCTGATGCGAGAGAGTGTGTGAGCTGGTGAACCCATCTGTGCCCACAGACGGACACGTTCACTCGCTCTGTGCAAGTGTGCGCGTTTACGGGTGTTAGGGCACAAACCCAGACGTGGAGAAAATCTGCACAGAAAGGAAGTCCCCTTTGGTTGGGTTGTAAGACGAGTGGTGGTGACACTATGGGGTTTGCTCGATGCCACAGGTGGGCCGGCCAGAGCGAAATTACGCTCAAAAGGGGAGGAGAGGAGGCAAATCTTTCCAATTTCACGCACGTATTAACAGCAGAGAGGATGTGAAGTCAAAAAGTGCGAAAAGAGCCCGGGGTGCGAAAGTAGTGGGATGAGACGGCTAGTCTGAGTTTATCAGACTGATGGAGGGCTGTGAGGTGCCTGGACACTGGGTGTTTATCCCTCCTGGCTAATGAAGGTGGGCTTGCGTGTGGACATTCTTGTGTCCAGGAATTCTGTAAAAAAGGAGGTTTTCAATCTGTAAACCTGATGCCAGGTGCCTCCAATGCCAGCAAAATGGAAGTAGGTACAAATTGAGAAAAATGTGACCACCTCCACAGTGACAGCTGCTGCTTATTAAAGGACTTCAGCAAACTTCCATAACATTTCAAGACCAAAGCACACGTGCAAAAAATCTAAAAAGAGAAATAACATACAGTTGGGATAAAAGCAGCTCAAGGATCGCACCGATATACATTAAGAAAAAAATAGTATGAGAATCAAAGGAATGGTACGTGTAATTAGTGATAGTTTTGCACTTCGGTAGTGAGAAATTGTGGCTGTGACGTGAGAGAACACTCTCACCCCCTTATCACACCACAGAGGTGTCAAAAATCGAAGGGGGAAGGGGAAAAAAAAAAGGGAAAAGAAGTGTGAGGAGCCGTAACTACTGTACGGGACCAGAGGGAATTCAGGGCGTGCGGCTGAGAATCAAGATGAGCGAGCGTGGGGTGGTGGGGGGGGCGGTCGTCTGGGGTGACAGAGGGGGCACGGGGTGCTCCACATTGCTGGAGCTACGGCGCCGAACTCCCAGGCTGAGCCTCGTACATATGCCGGGCATGAATAATAAACCTGGGCTGGAACGAACGTTTCATTCATGCCACTGTAAATAACAGCAGATGAATATTCACCTCGAAGTTCCACATAAAGTCAGGGAACTGTCTCAGTTTGGAAGGATACATCCACTTTATATTCTTTCTCCATTTCACCACTCGTGCGTGAAGTGGTTAAAAATTAAAGCAAGTGTAAAGAATACAGGGGGAAAAAGTGTTACTAACTTGAAATGCAATTTGAGAGAAATAAACAAAAGAAAAATGATTACTGAAGTGTGAGCGTGCAGCATGTGTAGAGGAACTGGACGCAGGCCACTTGGATTGAGACGACACTGTTCTCACAGTGCTCCCGACCCACAAGGGGAGGCAAAATGTGTGGGGGAGTCTGCCACAAGGTGGGAGGAGGTTTCTTTTGCTTAGATGATGTCAGTTTAGTTGGAACAGCCAAAGGCCAGACTTCAAAAGGAGCCCTCTCTCATTCCATATCCTGTCTAAAGGAAGACAATGCTATTCTGTGGCAAGAGGGCGTGACCACATACAGCCTGCTGTGTGCGTGTGGGGATCGTCCACGGATGTGTGATCACAGCCGTAAGCATGCGACTGTAAGTGTGTGTTTGTGTGTGTTTTTATATCACACATTCAAGTGTCTGAATCATACAGCTCAAAAGGGGCAAAAATCCAGATACTAATTAATTGGGTTCTCTTTCTGCTGTGTGATGTCCAACCGCAGACAGCCAAAGATTCTGCTCGTGGCCTCCGACTTGATGAAGTGTGAAGGAGCGACGCATCAAACCGGGAGGGGGGGGCACATCACATTGGACGGAGGGGCGGCTGGGGCCCGTTAACCTTTCAGGATGGCCAAAAGTGTCGGCAAGTCAGTGTTTTAGTCGGATTTCGAAGCCCACCCCCCTTTCCCTTTTTCCTCCTCAGTCCTCCCCCCCACCCTCCACTTCTCACTGAATATTTTCACATTCCCCGACTCTGGAAACACTGTTAACAGCCGGCACGACACTGAGAAAGTGAAGGAAACGCGCGCCGCTGCATGTGTGAGGCGGTCGGAGCTCCAGGCCACGCCAACACAACCGCGCTCATCAGCCAACGCGAACAGACACATCAAAAAAAAAAAAAGAAAAGAAAAACAGAATAATGCATGCCGATGAGGAACGGGGCTGGGGCTGGAAAGTTAGGTGGCCACCAAAGTGTGAATAATTCCCTCTCATGAGGCTGGTTAATGCCTCTGTGTTGGCGGCGCGTCACTCAGGAGCCGCGTGGCATTTTGCTGTTGCCACAGTTGAGCTCAGATCTCAAACTCTTGCCCCCCCTCAAACAAACAAAACCTGCAGATAGCCGCCAACAGTCTGAAGCCAGTCCCTTTTTTCAAATTCAGATCAAGGCTTAAAGTGATTATTGCACCCCTTGCATGTTCTAAAGCTCTGTTTGTGCTGCAAAGCTCGATGGCTGCCGCTGAAATGGTAGAAAGCCTGGATTCCGTAAAACCGAATATGAAGATACCAGATTCATAAAAATGACATCATCACTACCTTTTGCTGCCACTACTCGACTGACTGCACAGCTGACTCAATGGGGGCAATAAATAAACAGTTTTCTTACAAAATGTTAACAATGTTACACCCCCCTCTCACCCTTTAACTGCTTTGCATATATAATGTGTTCAAAAGTTCAAATATTCCTGGAGACATATATCTGCTTTTTGTCTTCTCCAAGACATATAGGATTATTAGGACATAATAAGTTTAATTACTAGAATTTGTCATGGTGCAGTGAGTTTTTCCTCCCAAAGGGACAGTGGGTTTATCTTTATATCTAAAATGTGTTCTTTGCAATTTGACTGTGAAGGTCCAAATGCAAATTGCAAAATTTGAATTACAACATAAAGACACTTTGGTTGAAAACATATGAAACGCTTTGATTTTAGATTTCAAACATTAATCTCTGATTGTGTCTTCTAAGAGGCCAATAGGTCAAAGTTGAAAAATAATTAAGTATCATGGTACAGAGAGGCAAAATCTCAGTCTCAGGAGGTTGAAAAAAAAAATACTGTCGTTATGTTTGTTTAAAAATTATTTACAGATTTAAAGATCTGAATGGATGAAAACAGAAACCCGATTAAGAAATAAACACTAGACACAGTGAGCTGCTTACAGTGCTGGTTACAAAGAGCACCCCCTGGAAAAAAATGTCTCCGTAGACAAGAGACCCAATGCACGAGAACGTGCTATTCACACATAAAAATCCATTCTCTATACATCCGGAGCTGGATGGGGTCCCTAGGATGTCATTCATCTGTATCGGATCAATAGACACTGTATAATTCTGTACATCATGCTGCACATTCAGAGTATAAAGACAACAGTCTTCCTGGTCGATAATCCCAGCTCGGGAACAGACTTACAGTGGCAGAAATCCCAGAAAGATCTTGCCACAATCACTTCATACAACGCTCACTTTGTGAACGATTGTAAAGTGGCTCTGTGGAACACACATGCATACACACACAACACCATTGAAGTTCAGTCTTCACACCTAAAAAACTGTGTGAAAACATTGGATGACTTCAAATGAAAATGGCCAGGTTCATCAGTATGCTCCTTCTGATGTAGAGGCAGACGTTGTCCTTCCAGGAAGGGTCTGTCAGATCTGCAGTCCTTCTACGGCTGCCAGGCACGCCGCCAATTGCCTCACTTACCCGGATGGCACACGAGTTGAGTAGATCGAATTAGGCCATTTGGGAGGCTGCCGACACAACAAACTAAATCATTTGTAGAATTGGTTATAAACGGCGCAAAGGCTCCCAATTAGGTCCTGATGTGCGGCTGAGAGGAGGGCCGGGCCTCTGGAGTCACGGTGGGAAACTGGCAGAGATGCTTTTCCAGCTTCCTCCTTAGTCGACCTTGATGCGGGCCGGGGAGTAGTGTCTCCAGCCCAGGCCACAGGAGCAACCTCAAAGAGGTCTGACATCCCCTATTCCCCGTCTGATTGGAAGCGTTTTTTGGGGAGGGATCCCTTTGTTCTGAGCGCAGTCAACTGGAGAGCGGAGCCTTGCACAAGTGACACATCACAGCCTCAGACAGCTCACAGTGTGGAACAGACAGAGGCTCATTATGGGTCTCCATTCAGCATGACCCACCAGGGACAGCTTGGAGGAGGAAAGGGGGAGGGGAGGCAGAGAAGGGGATCCACCGTGAGGATTTTTTTTTTCTTTTTCGAAAGAAGATGTAGAGATTCCTGGGTGGATTAGAGACCTCCAGGAGAAGGTGCCTTAAAGACCGTGAAATAATCTTCTGCACGCTTCACAACCAAACCTTATAACTCGCATTTCAACTCCTTATTATCATTCTGGTAGACAGGAAGACTTCTGAAAACTGTCCCTGTCTTAGTTTATACGGTTAGGTCTCAATGCTGCCACAAGCACCAACAACACATTCTGGACGTTTTCTCACTTCACAATGTCCAAACAGTGCTGCAGATGTTGACTAATGTGTCGTGTTCTTTGTCATTTGGTGCGCATGACAAAGAGATTCACATGAGAGGACGCGTTTGTGCTTTGTCATGCATTAAAAAAAAAAAAAAAAAATGAAAATGACCTGCTTTATGTAGTAAACGTCCATTTCCAGAAGTAAGGAGGATGGTGAGGTCAGAGGCCCATTTGTTTTTTTTTTGCTTTTTCTAATCATTGCAAAATAACTTCTGCTTTTAACTTTAATGCACCATCATTGCAGCCTCATCATCATGAATAAAGCACTAAGGCTAAAACTTAGAAAGGCTTCCAACGTGGCAGTTGTCAACTTGTTTGTCTCAGCAGCAAAGGAAACCTCAATTATTCATTTAGGACTTTTTCTGTAGTTCATCTTATTTCTCAAACTGACTCGCAAAACTTTTCTTTCTTCATAATATTTGGTCGACGGCATGCTCATTCGTAGCAGTTTCAAACCCTTCAGACCTCACTAGAGTAAATGTCTCTCTCTGTCTCTACAAAACCTGCTTAACGTGCTTGTTAACATCTTCTCTGCCCTCTTTCAAACTGTAAAAATATAGTGAGCGATCCCTCCGAGGCACAGTTCAGGCCGGGGCGTCGGACTAGTAGTGTAGACTTTTGTAGTTTTGCATTTTGGCATTAAGACCTGGTTTGGTCTCTTGTAGCGCAACGATGCTGTAGAAATTTAAAATGAGACTTCCAAGTCACCGATATCCATGGAGCCGTCAGCCTTCAGGAAGTGTCGGGAAAAGAACAGCACAAAACTTAGTAGATATAAAAAGGAGAAGAAAGGCCCTGAGATCACCAGTGGAGAGACAACCAGTTGTTGTGTTATTTATCAGCAATACAGAGGCAAAGCTTCTAATAGTGTCAAACAATCTATGCCAGGGTCGCTGGAAGAGAAAAGGTCCCATCTCTGTCTCTCGTGTCCTTTTGCCAAAGCTATCTAATGAAATAAACATGATTCGCTGCGGTTTGTTGCAGCGTGACCTCGTCTTGTTCACTTGATGTCACTCTCTCCGACATACCTGCTCGCCGCCATCAAAGCACGTCACTCAGAATCCGTCTCAAGATCTCAAACAATAAATCCAACGCGCATCAAGGCAATACCCCACGCCTGAACTCCACCGCTTTAATGCCACTACCGGTGTCAAAACATTCCGTGGGGTTGGAGGGGGGCTCACACGCCCAACAATTAGGTATGACAGCCTCTTTTTATTGCTGATGTGATGACTTATTTTTGTGAAGACGGGAGCGACCTGTCTGTCACTTGGATGGGTTCCCAAGGCCCAGAATCCCGAGCAGGACAGCCACACTCGTGCATGCCAGCACGTCTCCAGAGGGCATGCGACACTCTTAATAATCTCGGGAAGGTGGAGGAATCTGACACGTGTCTGCAGAGGGTTACGGGCGACTCAGATCCAAGGCTATTACCTGTGCTTCCGTTCGGCCTCGGGAGACCATGACATCACAGCACACACACACACACAAACATAGCTTTACTCTATTGAGCATGACATCAGTGAGTTTGTCCCTAATGGATCTCTTTCCACCGCCGCATCCCTCACACACATGCGATGGGGGACTGGGTAGTGTGTTATCTTGATGTGCTTTCTCAGTCTAATATGCATAAGACTGCCACAGGGGGAGGAGGGGGGGTTGTAAAGCACTTGGGATGATCTCATCCGGTCACAATGCCGCTGACATGACACCACTGGACGGGGTTTTGGCAACCGCGGCTGTTTTTGGCTGAGAGCAAAGCGCCCCCCCCAAACACACACGGAGTCTCCCAGAACCACGGCTAACACATTAGCAGAGCCAGAGGGGAAGAGACAGGACAGCCACACAGGCAGGTTGGGGTCATCAAAGTTCTGCTAAAATGTGCTGGATTAAAAATGTATTCTCTGACAAGATGTAATGCTGCACAAATATTGACGATGAGCAAAAGGCATATTCATAGCATTATGAAGACAATAACGATTAGAGTGCTACTATAATACATTTTACTATCAATGACTTCGAAGAAAATGGTTAAAAATTGTTCAAAATAGCAGAATAATGTTGATAGCGTGAAACCGCACCAGAATTAGATCTGTTGTTTGAGTCACTTGGAAAGTGAGAAGCGTTTCAATGGCTCAACACATCTGAGAGAGATTAATGAAGTCCAAGTAGTTCAATTTGAAGATTTATCTGAGCTTTCCAGTTACCTGTTGGAGGTTAGAGCCCCCAAAATCCTCATCACACATTCTGCACATTAGTAACAGTGATATCTGCTGTAGTCAAGAAGCTAATACTCAGTGAAACAAAGAAATAAGTGTTTAACACCCAGTGAGTGTGGAGCTCTGCATTTGCAACAGGCCAAACAGCGTTAGAATAAATGTGTGAGCTTTGACACCACAAAATAAAAGGATTTTTGGCATGATGCCACTTCATTTGTTGGCCAGACTTGTTCCGTCAAGTGTGGAAAAGTGTGTGGATAAGCTGTGAAATTAAAAAAAAGTCACAACTTAGCACCCAAAAAAACATTCAAAGTGAACTTAGTTTAGAGAAGGAACGGCGACAAAATAAGTCGTGAACTGGGTGATTTAGATTAATCCTGTTATTGCAAACTGCATAGCATCTGTAAGATGTTCAAGTTGATGCCAGCCTTTGCCTGTTTAATCAAACTTCAGCCAATCAGGTCAAGAGCATCTGACCATCCTTAGCTTTCAACTACTCAAATACATTAAACTTCCAGGAGAACTGATTCAGCATCCTGAGAAGCATCAGTTACAGGTTTCATCTTAGGGGTTTTAGAGGTCATTTGTTTAATGGCGTACTCTAAAAAGCAAACACAGACAGGAAACAGTAAAAAAAAAAAACAGACCGTAAAGCAGGGTGAGCTATTAAGATGATGACTTTTCAGCTGTTTTTGTCCCAGAGGAGCAGCCACAGCCTCTGATCGAAAAGAGGAGTCAACAATGGAGACCTGTAGACTCACAAAGAGGCCAAATGTTGTTACCTACATGTCACCATTCAATAGTCCATATTTGCACCAGCAGGAGAAATCTTTGTAAGGGATGGATCTTTTTTTTAATACCACTACTCCACAAAGGACAAGCTAAACTTTATTTGATTAAACTTTACATTAACCTAAATGTAGCTTCAGGAAAGCAGAGACTTGTATGCCGACGGGGACGGCAGCAAGCAGCAACAGAGCAGGACCTGGAAAATCATCCTCGTGTTTCCATATCACTGCTCACAGAGAAGCTGGAATGAATTTTTCCTCATCCTATTTCCTCCATTATTTTCTCATCCTCTCCATCATATCTTCTCCTCCTCTGCCAAGCAGAAAAGGATAAATCTAGTTGCTTCGTTTTGCTTGTTTTATTCCATTTTTTTTTTTTTTTGTAATTGATAGCGTCTTTTGTTCAGGTCGGGTCGATGAAATGGGATTTGTCAAACAGGCACAAGCCGGGAGGAACCTGACAAAGCCAGGGATGTGGAAGGACAGGTTTAGGTTCTCAGCTGTTCATGTGATATGTTCTTTCTTAATTTTTTTTGTTTATTCATAACGTTGTAAGCCTAGTAGAGCACGGGAAAACAAGAGGGTGTAAAAAAGTGGATGCTTTTCGTGCCTTGTGATGTTTCTCTTCCTTAGAGAAATGTATCATGCAACCCTTTGCCAAAACCTCCATGCTCGCGTGGTGTGATGTGATGGTTTTAGATTTCAGGACTTGGCTTGGAATAAGTGAAAACTTACTTTAAGCTACACATAAACGGTAGGCCCCATCAAAGGAGTGTTTTAATTTTTTTGTTGTAATTCTTATTGCAAAACAGGAATGCAAACGCGGCACACTTAAATAAGTTCATACATACTGAATGGTGATAAAAATGTTCGGTCGAGTTAGTTCACTTGTGCAACAACGACATCTCCACAGCCTGCGATGACACACACCACCTGTTTTTACGCCAAACAGCGATAAAAGCCAATAGACGGCTGCGGAGTTGAAGGTGACAGCAGGTTTTTCCATGGTCGCTGAGGTCGAGCATTCTGTTGCAGACCACTAATTCATTCATGAGGCCATTCTCCTTACTGTTTAATTTCTCCCAGCAATGCGCCACTTTGTTAAAGAGAGCCAAGTGGAGAGCTTTGGCTCAGATTATACGCCCTGGAGCTCCTATTAAAAGCTCATCTAAGTAACTTAGATCAGCCTAAAAGGCTACAACTAAAAAAAGGTCTTCGAGGCAGGGAGGGGACGTGACTCTGCTCCTCTGCTCTGGTGTTTTCTAAATTATTTAAACAAAGTGATGCCGAAAACATCTTGAACATAAAAAAGTGTCTGTTGTGAGGAGCTGATGACTGCTTCAGCACGCTTCATTCCCAAGATAATTGTGAGACTGGCAGGCCAGCCCCCTTTTTTTTTTCTTCCCGAGCTGTGGTATCGTGCAAAATGCGGCCATTCATCCACTGATGAGCTGATTGGTTCATGAGATGGCCCCATTCGTTTTCTTTTCCTCTGAAATTGGCAGAAATAGTGAGAAAGACTTAAGTTTTTTTCCTTAAGTAAGCCATCTTAACCATTATTATTATGTATTTAAATGCAGTATTTGTCACCTTATTCAAATTCTAATTACAAGAAGAAAAAAAAGTCTTGATCTCAAGTGTAGAAGTATCATTTGACCTGACATCAGAGTTTTTATTTAAACTCATAAATACCCTCTTTAAAGCCTGTTGGGATGCTGAGATGAGAGCTGGACTGAGTGAATATGCCTCTGAAGAGCTAAGAACTTCCTGCACAACCTGAGGGGTGGAACAGCAGTCGGAGCCGAGGGTTTAAAAAGCCTTGCCCTAATTGGCAGCCCATAACACTCCGCAGCGCTCTCTTAAAGTCTGACCTCTTCCTGAGAAAAGGGCTAATTTTGAGGTATCGGCTGCACTCCCAGGAAATTTGTCTCGGTTCCAACTTCACTAAACTCTAGCTCGGCGCCTCTCGCTGCAAGCCTGTCAAACCCACCAGTGCACATATTGCATATGGGCGAGGACGTGAGAACATGACAGCTCGGCCTCTCAGTACATAGCTTCTGTTCATGTCTGCTGAAATGACTTTAAAGCCATGATGGGGGTTTTAAACGCTTGTGTCTGCCGGGGGCAGAGAGAGCAGCGACAGATGCAGCTGCATGTTAGTTAAAGATGGACTTCCTATACAGACATTGGGATGAGGGCAGCTGTACTGGTTGTTGGCACATTCCATTGAGACTCTAATACTGACAAAAGACGGACCTCTGTGGTTGTTTGTCTGCATAGCTAATATAGACAGTAGATCTCTGTTTTTTATGTTTAATTCAGCTATTGAAGGACAAATTAAGCCATTTGTTCCATCTGATCAAAGAGGTCTTTGTATGCAGAGCTCTTTTGTTTCTCTTTTGAATGCAAAAAAAATTTAAATAAATAAGTTAGAAATTCATCCAAGCAATTTTACTTTTAACAATGAAACAGATCATTTTTCCTTCTATGATAAATAAATTTCAGGATTAAAGAGGAGTAAAAACAAAAGACTTGATGAGTAAAATTTTTCTGAAATAAAAAAAAGACCTTTGAAGAAAAAAACACAAAAACATGTCGTTAACATCCCACATCTGATATTGTTATAAAACTGAGTAATCTTCCCATTTGAGAAAATAACAACGATTAAACTTCCCATTTTGGCAGATAAAAGTTCCCTTTGAGAGTGAAGTTGGAAGTTAAAGAAAGAAAAATAACAGACCAAACAATACTTACAACAAAGGGAAATGTTTGACTTTATAGCTCCTTATCAAGTCCTCTTTTTGGTCAAACTTCATGGCATGGTACAGGGGTTTCAATCAAATGATAGAAGGTGACTCCATGATTTAAGCGTGATGTTGTGTATTGTGAAGCATCTGCTCAGTATCAGCCTCAGTCGGGGACTACTATCAGTCATTAGTTCACTGAGGAGCTCTGCCTCTGACACAGAGCTCTGTACTCCTGAGACATCCTGCCCTCACAGCAGTCTCAGCAGACACAGAGTCATGCTTAACAGAACCTCAGCCACAAGCCATTTACCTTCCAGGGAGTCTCCTGAGGAGGGGAGGTCAACAGCAAACCGAGAAAAGAAAAAAAGGCCTTATTGGTCCAGTGCCTGAGGGGACCCGTGTTGGAAAATAAATGAAAAGAGCACAGAGAAAAGCCACCTGTTGGGTGGAGATTCTGCCTGGGGGAGTACAAATAATGAGAAAAAACACACATACAGGCGTACTTTGTTTGAACGAATCAAACTGTTTGCTGAGAAAAGAAGGAAGGCGTAATGGAGCTCGTGCTCACACCAACAGAATTTATTCTCCTGCAGAGGAAACCTCTGGTATCGGGGAGGAGAGACTCGCTTTGGTGATCCTGAGGAAATTTTACATTTTCACTTTTGTTTGACTGTTTGAAATTAAAATATTCCTTGTCTGACAACTGGGTTTAAACTCACAGGAAAGTAAAAACAAAAGAAGCTTTCATGAGATGTCCCTTCTTCAAATGCAGATGTTATAACATACCACTAATGAAACAATAAACTCATTTCATGATTTTTGGTTTGTGTGAACTTTTGTGTTTGGATTTTTTTCCAGTTTGAGTTCCCGGTAGTTTTGGTAATTTTATCATTTGTGTTTTGGGTTTGTGTGTTTACTTGTAGAATCATCTCTTCCCACATCCTTAGTTTGTTTGTTCTTATACTGGTTTCATGCTCCTTGCATTTTCCAGCTATAGCTTGTTGTTTTCCCTCCAGTCTGGTCATTTACTCTGCTCTTAGCTGCCGTCATTCAGTGACCTCTCTCCCCAGTACATTTACTTTTCCTGGTCCAGTCACTGTTTATCAGACCCTTCCCTTCTTCCATTGTTACCAGTTCATGCCTGTGTTCCTCCTCGCTCTTTCTTCTTAGCCCCTTGTTATTCATTCCTTGTATATTTCGCTGCCTTTTTTTTTCTCAAGTTGAGTTTATTCTTGTGGTATTTCCGGGCGAGTTGCTCTTTAAAAAAATGAAATAAAATTTCAAATAAATTTCAGGACACAATCCCTTGTGTCCTGTGTCGACATCTAGCTCCTTTCTCCACACATTACCACAGTGACGCTGCTGTGAGTGAAATGCTGCTGTCTCTCAATGTGATTCCACCGTGTGTCCTTGCTACAGTACATCAGCTTCTCTTATATTTGAAATATAATCATTTTTACACACACTCCCAGTCTCAATATAATTCAAAATGAAGCATTTCTCATTCTGAGCTGGAGCTGAAACTCTGAGCAGAACAAAATATGAGTCATTCTAACAAGGTTTCCATCCACCACCAAAGAGGATGATGGAGTCCGGAGGGCAGAGTCTGAAGACCTTCACACGCCTGGATTAGCTTTGCACAATTTAAAGTGGGAATGGAAGTCATTCCAGAGACAATACATCGGAGAGCATCCGAACCATTACTCAGAAGAGTTTCCCTCCACACGGGGAAGAGGACCACATTTCTCTGGAGAGGCTCGGCAGCAGCTGCAGTTCAAATGAAACATATTCAGGGAGGGGAAATAAAGCCCATTTCAGGTTGGGATAAGGGAAGTATTGAATTCATTGTGAAAACATTGGTTTCATTTGGCAGCATATATAAAGGGATTCGAGTTCTGGAAGTTTCTAAAGAATTTTTTTCCAAACTATTTGATGCTCAACAGA
Organism: Menidia beryllina; assembly: GCA_013363375.1. Taxonomy (NCBI): domain Eukaryota; kingdom Metazoa; phylum Chordata; class Actinopteri; order Atheriniformes; family Atherinopsidae; genus Menidia; species Menidia beryllina. Next base: position 1,405,317 of record JABUIW010000124.1, read on the forward strand.
AAGACAAAACTAAAGTTTTGCCTTTCACACACCGAGCCACGCACACAGGTTAGTCCATCCAGTGTGTGTGTGTGTGTGTGTGTGTGTGTGTGTGTCGCCTCGTCTATCAACCGTTTCCTGGTAGGCAAATATTCTTAATGATAACACAAACTATCAAGATATAACCAGCCATCGAAGCTGGTTGACTGATTGTCACCCAACTTCAAAACACAGGTGCTTTCATGTTGTGCCCAAGATTCATTAAGATTCCATGCTACAACTCGAACAGAAAACGAGGACGAAGTGTTTGCTTTTCTAACTTTAAATGCTGAGCAAGGATACCTGAGCTCATGTGTCAGCAACGCTCCCAGTAAAACATTAAGTCTTATCTTAAGAAACATTGACTGGTACTTTTTTTTGTGCACGTTACTGATTAATTATTAGCCCCGTTCACCCTTGAATCTTCTTAAAACAAAGGCGGACTGGAACTAACTTGAGAAAAAAATAGTTTCTTTGTGATAAATCCAACATGTTGGCCCACAGCCTCTGAGAACAGTATAAGTGGCAGAGATTCAAAAACAGCCGTTAGGGGTGTCTGGCCTGTGTCCGTCTCTGTTTTTGTCTTTTTCCTGTGCTTCTCTTGCCTTTCCCACTCATCCCTGGCTGCTCCGCAGGGGGTGCAAGGATGGAACAATTCCCCCTGGACTGATGTGCTCTCGTGCAGACGGCTGGCTCCACGTTAAAGGAGGATTGTTGCCGAGCTGCTCCCATCACTTCCAGCAGAAAGGACATAATTAAGACACAACTGTTTCCAGTTGAGTGGCTTTTTTTTTCTTTTTTGGTTCCATGTACAGAACAACAAAATGGGCAGACTTGCTTTGTTACATACTGTAAACCATGTTTTTTTGTAAAGAAGATAGTGGATTATATGACACAAAGTTAGCAGCCGAAATGCAATAGCATTCATCTTAATGACTGCAATGTTTTTTAAAACAAAATAATATATAACACTGATAGAAATTTAATGTGAGCTCTTTTTTCACACGAAAATTATATCAACACGATTCTGCAATAACAAAAAAACAAGCTATATTCCAGATAAATGAGGTCAGTTCTGATTTTACTGATAGCGTCTCTATCCCTGCTTCTGATAACAAAAAGAAAAGAGGTGGCCCATCATATTCTTTTATCCTTCGGCTGTCTCCTCACTGACACTCCCAGTGGGCCTGAGAATGAGTTCTTATCTGCAGTGTGCATGTGGGGTCTGAGCACATGGATACACACACATGAGACCAACATAACAAGCAGAGATGCCTGAGAGATGGGCTTCGGAGATCCCACAAAAGCGAGCAGGAACACATTAATAGTCAAGTGAGATGAGCCATGCAATATTAATCAGGGCATTATCAAACATCATCTCAGATTGACTCTCACATGCCGAGTAGCTGTACAGAAATGTACACACACGTTTCCTGAAGTGGGCCTCTGCACAAGGTAGTTGAGTGTAATTGGAAAAAAAAAATGAAGGGAGATTAGTATTTGTGTATCAAGTTTGCCGATGTATTCAGTGTCATGGACATACGGCCACGTGGGTATGGCCTCCAGTGCTGCACAGCGAACGTGTATCCTGAAAAAAGACGTCTTTATGTACACAAAAGGTGGGAAGAGCCTGCACAGGGTTACACTACTCAAAAGATAAAGACAGAAGACCAGTATGTTCCTATGATGCCTTGTTTCTCCAGAGAAACACGCAATCTCCTCCAATGGATCGCACATAAGCGAGGGGGAGAAGGACAACAGTGGTTCACCAGGACAAAGGCATATGCTAATGGTAGAAAAGCAAAGCATGACATAAGAAATTGTCTCCAAGCATTGACCTTCATGAGGCCTTGGCACACTGGCAGAGCACATGCTGTGACACTGTATCTTTTCTGGGTGAGTCAGCATCATATATGCTCTGTAAACACGTGCCTCTTAAGGGCCTGCAATCTATAGAACATATGTCACCATCCATAAGCACCCCATTGAAACAGTACTTGGCTGTTTGCTGTCATTTGAAACAAAATGAACAAACAACAAATCATATCTGTTTTTTTTTTATGGCGAAAATAAAGTACTAATCAGGATTCTGAGCTTTTGTTTTTCAAATTAATCGGCAGTATTAGCAGGTATCTATTGACTAAGGCTCTGGACATTATTGATGGGAAGAAAACTGTAGTGGGGCAGCTAGTACAATAGTTTACTAATTGCTATGTCTCACACGAGGGCTATCAAACTGAGGAAGACAAATGAGAGGATAGAACCTATTTTACCCATCATACCCCTTTCAGTCACACCTGTCGTTGCTCCTGCAACCCAATGATTGGGCAAAGTGCATTCTTATCTCAGTGAGTGATGTTTATCAAGAGAAGGTTGGCCACCGCAGCCTGCAGGATACAGTTTGAAATGCCATTCCTTGTTCTTGTTTTCATAGCTTAAAGGCCAGGTTTTGTACGATCAACCATCAACCTCCCGTTCAGTTTGTCTCTTAACCTTTGTTTGAATGCTGTCTAAAAAGGCTCACATCTTCAGATGTGCTAATACAGCTGCTCTTTGATGTAAAGCCATGGTTGTCCATCCGTTGCCAGGAAAGAATTCATAGGGTAAAAACATCATGGTATGCTATACTGTACCGAAGGCTGTTCGGCCTGAAAAAGGTTCAGGACAGGTCATGGCTCTCAACATTTTCTTTTGAATGGAACAATCAGACTGATGGTAGCTGTTGCTGTGAGACTCACACGTGACACTGTTTCGTATCCTAGATAACAAAATGCATCGGTTCACATGGCATGGAATTTCACATGCCAACTGTAATGTAATGTTTCTTGGTAAAATAAATAAGCTAATTTTTTAATCTTTAGTTAATTAAATACACTTGTAAATACTACTTTATTATAACTTTAATAGATCTTAAAGTTATAGGAAGATAACTCACTTACTTTTTAGTTATTCTTACAGGAAAATGAGGTAATTTAAGTCTATTTGTGCAATGTTTCTCTCTTTAGTTCTGCTTAATTTTCATTTCTATCTAAAAAAACAAAAATGGAGGGAACAACAGATGTATTACATCTTGGTCGTTTTAGTGCTGTTAGATCTGTCAAAACAGGTTAGTTTTGGTCCACAGCGCAAATTTGCAGGTTAAAGTTCACCAAAATTTGTTGACACTTTGAATTGCTGTGATGTTTAAGATATTTTCTCCTTTTTATTCTGATGATTCTCCTTTACCCTCAAGCATGAGGTGGACTGTCATGCCACATCGGCTGGTATTTAAGTGAGTGGATGTGGGCAGTAGCCCCGAGCACATTACACCTAACATGCCTGTGTGCACATCTGCTGGAAGGTGGCGACTGGCGGTAACCAGCTCGGACATGCAGCTGTAGAATGGAGGGGTCACGAGGTGGCAGCTGTTAATCATCACCACCACCTTTGTGGGTCACGCTGTGCTCCTTTGTGCCAGCGGGAGTCTTGGAGTGTTTGCCGTTAACACCTTGCTATACCTGGCTATGTAAGCAAGAATCTGTCAGCTAGCATAGCCAAGCAGCTAACTCCTTAGCCCAGATTCCCTGAGCAGTGAGCAGATAACATGGAAAACAGCTTTAGACTTTGACTTTTGTTAATCAAATATTTGACATTTTAATCTTAATTAATTAAATTTGGTAAAAGTTTGTTCCTACCTGTGTTGAAGGGATGCATTCCTATGTAATCCTAAATTAATAAAATGTCACAGTTTTCTTACCATGTGCTACATATGATGCTATTGTGCCCTGTGGGGGTAATACTTTCTGTTCTGTTCATTAGATTTCCACCCACAGCCTCTATACAGCTCTCTATACACTCACTGAACCAAAACACATAGTCTATAGCATACAGTACTCCATGACAAAATGACAGATGAGGAAAAATGTGCGCCTCATGCTCCACGCTCTTTCATTTCTCCTTAGCACAGATCCTTCTCTTCCTATCGGCCCTCACAGGACTTGAAAGGATCATTTCTTCAATCTGTCCGTGGGCTCGCTTTGAAAGGTTTCCCCACAAGAAAACTGCCATTTATACAGTATATAAATTCCACATTCACGCCTTCAGACTTATCGTTTTCTTTTACTTCTCCATCACAGCAGCGCAGGAAGTAATTTAGAGTCGAAATATGGAGAGAGTCGGCCGGTGGGAGATAAAGATGCCTGTGCCTCTTTCCCCCCTCGAGGGAGAGAAAAGACGTTATTGCATTTTTACAGATGGGCTCTGTGAGAAGCTGCTGTTGGTTGCAAAGCCATACAGCATTCTAAGTATTAGATTTCCAAATATTGCACCTTCTAAGTTGTTGTGTCAGAGCTACTGCTGCTGGCTGCTACACCGACTCAATCAGCTGACTGTTGAGCAGCGAGACGTTGTTGAGAGACAGACTTTTAAATGTGGGGTCTCTGCATACAGTGCGCATTTAAACAGTAAGAGTGATGTAATAATTTTTATCTAAGAGTGGGACATACAAACAGGCTAATGTGGTGCCCTCCAGCGTGACACCATGCTTTGAGCAAGCTTCTCTCCACCTCTGAAGGGTGAATCGGTTCCTCTGTCAATCCTTCTAGAAAACAGAGGACAACAGAGAAAATGATTCACAGGTCCACATGGATTCGGTGTGGATGCACTGACCAATTTGACATTCGGCTGCTGCCATTTTTTTTTTGAAAATGTGAAGAAGCAGCTGAAGCCCCCTTCTGGTGGAGCACAGTCTGGGACGGACCGCCATCGAGCGCTTTGAGGAAAAGACAACCTTATGGCTAATTGATCTGATACGAGGCGATGGGCCAGCGTGTGTCTCTGTTGTTTCTCACTGCGAGATAATCATGATCCATTTCCCAGTCAGCCATGCAGGGCCAAGATGTTGCATCCTAATAAAATCCATCAGCTGAGTTTTGTCTGGTCCGATAAATACCATACTTAATCACATTAGAGTGGGGGACTTCATTAGTTGGCCGGACCTCATTCGCTGTGCACCTCAGTCTGACCAGCTTATTCACATTCCCTCAGACGTGTACACTTGTAACTCACTTAGGGAAACATATTCCCCTCAATGTTTGAAACATCTTTTTGGGTCAATAAAAAAACAAAAGGTTTCCTCATGATTAGCAAGTGGAGGGCAGGCATCAGAACCGCTCACTCGTCCTGTAACTGCAGCCTTAAAACAATGCCAGAGCAGATTAAACGTTCTTCCAACGTCTTTTTTACTCATAAACTTTATTGATTTAATCACAAAGAGCAGATTCCCAAATTCAACTATTTGGGATTCACTCTGAAATCGTCACTGTAGAGAAACTTAAAGCTCCCAGCACCCCCAGAAAAGGTTTTGACTATTGAGGTAATAATGCAATGTAGAAATGTATCTAAGTAAAGGGAAGGTCTTTGCCAACAGAGGAATGTGGGAATGAAGCTTTTTCTATTTTAACATCACAGTCGGTGCAGCATTAGCTTCAGTGTCAGTCTGTATTAATCAGCCCACAGGCTGACAGAAATGATGTGCCATAAATAAAAGTCGATTCTGGATAAGGAAATAGATTTTTCGAAGCTCAGCTCTGCTGAGAAGTCGAAACCGACAAAAGGGCCAACGGCCAAAAAATGAGCAAAAGTGAACACTCTTTTTCAAAGAAGCTCACCCTGCATTTCTATTATTTCCTGTTAGACTTGAGGTTTTATTCCACATTCTATCCCTTTGATCAGCTGGAGTCATTTTAAACAAGTATTCTAGTTTGAAGTTTTGCCAAGCATTGGCCAGCACTACAGCGAGATGACCACAGCCAGCTCAGGTCAGGCACTACTGGTGTTCTGCTCGCCCTCATGGAAACCAACTTTGACGGGCACGATGTGGTATTTGATTTTATCTATAAGATCATATTATCTAAATTCCCCAAGATATCATGTTTTGTCCTCATGGACATCCCAAACTATATTCTAAATTGAGAAATCTGGCTCGGAACAGCTTATTTAGAGTGTTACTGTATGGTTAGCGGAAACCTAACAATGCATCGTTGGATAATTTTTTCCCCCATTCTTTAGATGTATTTCTATCCTCTTGGCAATGCCTGACAGTATTCTTAATTCTATATTTGTCACAAATAGAGACGGTAGATTTCATTAAAATGGTGGCATTCCCTCAGGATCATCCACTGGTGAAAAATACCTGTCTTTTTATTCTCCATTCCAAAAGTCACTACAAGTTCACATTGAACGTGAAGTCATCCCAATGTTAAAAAGTAGCGACACCTTGTTGCAGTAGTTCTCTAACTCGTGCATCGCAGCACAAGAACTTAAAATTAGATCTAATATATGGAATGCAGCCATTTTGACGCATGTTTAATGAGGGAATTAAGATGTACGACAACAGTCTTCGGGAACTTTACAACACGTTTCCCCTCCATTTGTCGTCAGGTGGAGCTTCCGGTCGGAGACCAGTCAATGATTTGGAGAATAGTGGCTGTTCCGTATGGTGAGCCCACAGCGCCATCAACTCTGGGTCGTAAAGTTCTGGGGGCATGTAAATGACTAACGTGATTTGAGAACATCTGTTCCACATGTTCTTTCTGCCATTTTCCAATCTTAAATTGGACTATTACCATTACGCTGTTCAATGTCAGCAACCAAATTCTTGTTTTCATCTTTTAAGGTCTTAATAGATTTTATAACAAAAAGATTTATATGGGTCATATTAAGCTGTTTAATCCCAAAACAGTGACATTTTTATGATAACACCCCCAATGACAGAGATCTTTAATGATTTGCAATGTCTAATAGCGTCCTAGGAGCGGGAACAATGCAGCTGTTCAAACAGTTACTTCAACCTGATGAACTCAGTGGACGGAGGGCTTTGTTCTGGATGCACTATATTAATGACAGGGGTACACATGACAGATCAACAGCAGGACTGGCAGAATCAATAAAATATGCAGCCCGCTGCTCCACACCTCACTGAGCACCGGGGCCCTCCTAGTTGCTTATTCAGAGGAGCAGCGGCTTGTTTGTCTGTAATGAGCTTCCTCATTAGAGTATGGAAGGACAGATTTGGAAAACGTGTGTGTCAGAGGTCAGACGCTTGTAGGAAGTGAGAGGCTGGAGGTGCGGCACAACGAAGGCTGCAGCGCACCGCGGTGCTGCCTTGACTCTGAAATGCACGAGAGGGCGTTTGTGGGGGGAAGACCCAAACTTTATAGTCAATTCTTTCCCTTGCTCAGGACCAAAACCCACAAAAAGAAAGGGGCCGCGACCACCTGTCATCACAAACTGTCCTTGTAATAATCAATTAACATCTTTCAGCTGATGACTCCCAGTTGGCTTTTTTCTGTACACTTCAATTGGTTTGATTTCTCAACATTTTCCTGACTTCTACTCACTCTCTTTGTTTTGCTGCCTCAACCCCCCCTCCTCCTCCCCTTTCCCCCCTTCCAGCTCTGGCAGACGGTCTTTTGGGATGTTGCAGGGGTTGATAGTAAGGGCATTCAGTCGGGCTCAGGAATGAATCGATCGTGAATGTGGGGGGAAGTGGAGTGGCTAAGTGGGGGCTGTACACGAGCAGAACTACAGATCTACCCTGGCCCCGGCGGAGGAGTGCTTGGAAGCATTCCTGCAGGAACAAAACATAACAACAAAAACGAAGAGTATAAGGCGGGAAAAAAAGCTCACTTAAATACACAAACAACGCTCTGCATTAAAGGGCAGGGATGGCTATTAACAGTCAGATTACACAGCGAGGTAAAGAGATGGGCTAAATCCACCAGATATGGTGGATCTTAAACTTTAGCTTCACTGAGGTACAACCCAGCTTTCTTGCTTTCTTAGCTGTGGCTAGAACTAAACATTCATACCTTAACGCCACATTGGTAAACAACTATAGAGTAGTCAACCCAGCAACAACAACAAAAAAGAAAGAAAATGCAAGCTGAACACGCTTTTATCACAAATAACATCTTTTTCCTCTACTGAAACTGAGCTACTGATGTCAGGAAGAGATTTCATGGCTGTCTATTTTTAATGTAAAACAATAATCCACCATGCAATAAAGCATCTAATCAAGCAGGTCTAACAAGATGAATTTCATCAGTGAAATTAGTCATCACGAAAACCATTTTATCTACTTCGGCTCTCCAGACGTCCCCTTTTCGAGTCGGCTTCTTCCTTCCTATTGGTCACTGTGGCATTACCAAAATATTGTATCTCTTTAGTTTGGTTTTATTCCAAGCAAAGAAAACTGCCTGAAGGATGATCAGATTTTGAGGGCGCCGCCTTTTGAAACACACCTTTCATCCATCACTCTACAGTTTCCCCTGAGGCATTCTGCTGAGCAGGGGGCTGGTGTACTCCCCAGGCTGCCCCTTCACATCAGAAGATGGACTTCTTTCTGTTAGTTTTTGGACACCTGATATGTGGAGTTTGTAGCAGACGGCGGGGAGGAGCGCGATCCAGCATGTGGCAGCATTTCGGAGCAAACGGCAAGCTCAACAAGCAGCAGCGGGTCGTCTCCAGAACACTACACACAGCGGCTAAAGCCAACACCGCTGCCTTCCACCGCCGGCAGCGTCAGACAGCGAGTGTTGACGGATGCCGTGGCGACAATTGTGTCAGCTGTTCTGGTCTTCTGTTGACACAGACGGGGTTACATGGGAACAAGGTGCTTTGCTTGGTTTCAAAGTTACAAAGCAGCTCCATGTCTTTGTCAGAGACTCAGAGGCTCTCTATTCTAGGAGGGCGTCAATACATTTACTATGTTCTTTGGGACAATGTTTAACACCATCAACCAAACTTCATTAACAAGATGCTTAATTCATAGAGAAATAGATGATGATGCCTGTTTTGTGAGGTTAAAAAGCATCTTTTGCCCCCCTGGTGTTATTTGAATTTTCATCCTGTTCTCTTAGATGTTCCCAGTCTTACGTCTTAAAATTATCACATACCTTGGGAAATGGGTCATTTTGGTTAGCCTTTTCAATTTTTCAGAAAAACTCAACTTGAGTGTTTTGCAGAACCTTGTCAGGTCAGAGCTTCGTTCCTGGCAGCCCAGAGGTAGGCCTCAGGGCTAAAATGTGAAAAACAAACACCCCCGTCCATCCGACTGTGGTCCGTCTCACCCAGGGTGGAGAAAGCCTTTAAAGACATGAACGCGGTGCTTTTTTGGACTTAAACATACGGACAGCCAGTCTCTGACAGAGAAGGAAACACGAGAGAGTTAGAAGAAGAAGAGCAATCACTGGGGCTGCACATTCCACCAGTTTACATCCACCGACATCAAGAAGGCACCTGGGCCGCGATGGCGCCGCTGTAAACTCATAGTCCTGCCCTACGGCAACAGTAGCCTGTGGGACGTGTTTTCCTGCCAATAAATCACTGTCCAGTGCATGAAAACTGCATCAAGGTGCCTTTGACTTGATAGATTTTTTTTTCCTTTTCAAACCAAAGGTTACTTGAGGACAAAAACACACTGTGGGAGGCAGTGGCAACATGTTTGTGGAAAGATACATTTTTAAAGCTTGGAAAGCTTCAAAATGAGAGACACCAACATCAAACTTTTTTTTCAAAAACAGACCGCCACCTCATTTCCCATCTGACGCTGCACCGGCCACACCTCTGTATTTGCCTGATGTCTTGTTCCGTCCTCTATGCTGCATTAAACCCGACTCTGCGCCGGCCCATTAGCTCTTACTGTCTGTCACGCTACATGAGGCAGTGCACATCAGTATCTGCTTTGATTGTGAGGGGCCACACCTGCGATTCCCAGATGACCCTCATTAAAGCCTCCACCCACAGCGGTGCTGACCGCTGCGGCATGGAACGCTGCCCACTGCTTTGAAAGCAGTGGGCAGCTTGCTCTCTACCTGTTCAGTAACTATTCAGCATTTTACAGTTACAGTTAAAGAGGAAGAGTGTTCTTCTGATGGAGAAAATTAATCTCAAGCTCGTTATATGAGCATAACTATTTAATTGAGCTGGCTAACCTAACATCAGTGTAACTGTCGTCCAAATTCTACATTGTTGTTGGTGAAACAATGTGAAAAAGTCTTGTTAACTTGACAACTATTTAAGACAGCATAATTCTAAGTTGTATAAATACCCTCCTGGATGGATCCACCGGGAATGTATTATTAAGACCAGGACTTAACAAGGAGTGCGACAGGACAAATCCATTTTTCCATGAGCACTTGTAAAATGCGATCCATTCTGCCACACTAATCTCTTAATACCTTTGTAAAACCAGTACCGTGTGATATTAATGATGGCTCACAGACATGAGCACTGATCCACTTGGGCACCGGTTGTATTTGCACCAGTTAATGATGCTGAAAGGTGTCGGCATCAAATGCATTTCTCTCCACTTTCACTTTGTGTCCTCTCCTCACATTAACATCTATTAATGACCCGGGCCAGGATGCAGCAGTCTTTGGCTCTTCTGCTCCCACTGTGTGATGACTTTCATGCTGTCACCTCTGCTTTGACTGAGGATCAAATAAAAAACGAGCCTCTTCAATGTAGCTGCGATGGAAGAGGAATTCAGCTAAATGAGAGCTGCGATATGCAGCGATGGCCTTAGACTAAATTGTCTACGAGCGTCAGACTGGAGCAGCTCAGAGGAAATGTACCCCGGAGGGTTGTTCGACTGACTTGTGAAGATTGATCTTCATCTGACTGAAGAACAGAGCAGGTAAGACATGGACTTGCGCTGGAGGTGGGGACTCAAGGCTTGATCTACAAAGGATCAAAACGGCAAAGGACGGGAAAAGTCTGATCCGACTTGAAAAGAGGCAGAGGAAAGAGAGAGCAATGGAGGACAGACATTCGAGAGGGAAAAATCATAAAGAACACAGTCACAAAAAAAGAAGAAAAAGAAAACAAAGGGGTCTATAACAGATTGAAAAAAAATGTACAGACACCAACTCTGACGCAGATTTTAAAGGGTCGTAAAAGCAATTTCACATGTTTCAGCTAATAAACTACAAATTGCAAATCCTGGCTTAGAGACATATTATAAAGTCTATACTGCAGACCTTCTGTCTGGGCTGGCCTTTTCTTTTTTACGTCCCCTTGACTTTAAAACTTGAAACATAGCTGAGGGTAATGGTCTGTAGCTGTAAAGTATAGCTCACACAAAAAAAAAAAAAAAACTTGCTTACAGTGATTCCGCAACAGTTGTTAGACCTTGGAAAAATCCATAACATTTCTTATGTTTGCTTCATTGCCAAATACAGTATGAAATGATAACAATAATAAAAAGGAACAGCAGTAATTTGGTTTCTTTGAGATGAGGATGTTAATGTTGGGTTACGAGAGAACCAATTTGTTATTTGAAAAAAAATATATATATATTTTAAAATTACAATTTTAAAATTATAGCAAAGAAAAAATTATTATGAAAATGATTATCTTGTCCTTGGACTTGCATGAACCTAAGACACATGATTAAGGCTTGGCCTGAAAATGCATTCATTTTATCCTCTCCAAGAAAATGGCGCTCAATGAATTGATTCAGGAAAACTAAGGGTCACCTTTGACTCAAACCTGTATCCACCACAGGGAGTGATATGAGGGAGTCCTTTACTTCAACAAGTTCATTTGAATTTAAGGGAGCAGATGCTTCCAGGTAGTCAAGTACTTTTATTTCCTATTTAACATGTCAGTCATCTCAGCTGCAGTATCCAGATAGCTCATAAAACCGCTTTAACTTCAAGTTGTACCAAAGGGAGAACATTCAAAGCCAGACATTACTTTAAGGATCTTCTGAAGTAATGGGGAGAAAGTGTTCAAAATGGAGCATTAATTCTGTTAAATCAGAGTAATGCATTATTGCAGCACTGGAGATATTTGAAGGTCTTAACTAACGTGATACTGACTCATTTCCTTAAACCCTTCTGGAGTCCGAGACACCGCAACTTCTGATTTGTGGGACCACAAAGTATAGCTTTTGGTTTGTTGGTCTTTTAGTGGCCTCACTAATGGCACAACAGATTAATCTGCATGGCTGCTCATGAGCGAAGCTCACACAGAGATTCGTATTTTTCACAAAGGTGTTGCTTCCCATGACTTTACGGGTGGGCCCACAGAGCAAAATTCTCTCAAATCTGATTATTTTCCAGTATTTATGTTCAAGCACTCTGGAAATGTCCGATATGAGTGCATCATGACATAAAATGAGCTGATGTGCAGTTTCTCTAATTTCCCAATTCATTAGTTTCCGAGTTCTCATCTGAAAACATTCTCCACTTGTAGGGAAATGATGGGAGACATCATTATAAAAACAATGCTTTCCACAAATCTTTCTGGGTGCAGATAAGATGAAGTTATCACATGGTGACAGCAGGGGAGACCATTCAAAAAGCACCAAGCTAGAGGGGGTGTGAGAAACCTGTGCTGATGTGGGATAGTGCTACATGCAAACGCACCATTTGTCAGTCAGATAAGGAACAACAATAATATCACCCGGGCTGCTTGTTCAGGTGCGTACTGAAAGAGATGACACACGTCCCACGGGACAACAAAGTAGCTTGTGACGCATTTCCTAACACACGTGGAATTGATTACCATCCATCTCGGTGTAACTGTTTGGAGACAGCGGAGAGCAAGCACTGCATCTCACACGCCCTCGGCGATCGATGCAGCTGGGAGCTGACAGACAGAGGAGGAGAGAAAGCACAGGCAGGGCGGCGGCTGTGAGCGGGCGGAGCAGAGCAGGGAAACAGTAGAAGGTAGACGAGAAAAAGTTGGAGGATGTTCAAAGCGCAGACGTTTTTGCAGTTCTATGAGCAGCCAGACTGAAGCGCCAATGGCTGTGAGGCCACCGTCAGGCACACCCTCACACCCTGCAAAACCTGGATCTGAACAAGTGGTAAAACAGTGGCACCACAGCATATGACAGACCTCAGGTCGCTGGTACGGGGAGGCAGATGAATGCGGCAGGATTTAAGGGCTGAAATCGTTTGGAATTTCTTGCAGCTTAAGCTGTGAGTTCAGATATGAAAACATTCACACGTGGACACATAGTTCATGAGCCTCTGTTCTGCTCTGTATACCTCTCTCTGGGCTGAATTTTGTGACACGCATCTCCTCCCTCATCTTTCCAAATATTAGAGGAGCCTCATCAGAAGTCTTGGCCACGAGCTTCTGGACTGCAGGGAGTTCTTTGTTAACCCTCATTCATGTTACTACTCCCAGAATTCCTCTGAATTTGCTTATTTTACATTAACACATTTTGTTCAATCCATTCCACTAATTCCTGGTTACTCACCTTTCATGAATGAATTATTTCAGTAAGGATATTTTTTCAAGCATTCCTTTTTTTGGGATAGGTCAAAAATGTGTTTATTAAAGGTTTTTTCCAGATATCCACTCAAGTGGAAGGCATATATTTTTTAGTAGTGGAATTTTGCATGAAACGATTTGAACATATTTTGAGATTTGTTATGATAATGCATAAACACAGAACTTTGCACCCAATTCTAATATTCACTATTATCTCATGCTTTTTGTGACCTGCTAACTCAACCCCCGCCAGTGTATCGTTGTGGACATTTTCTCATTTTCATTGCATGATGCACCAGTGTCCACTTCAATGGTCCATGCGCTATTAAAACATAGCAACTTATATATACACGAGAAAATGGCTTCTAAATATCTTTCCACTGTAGTGGCCTCTATGCATGAAAGGGTTAATAAACAACTCTGATATTTAAATGTGAAATACTGTTTACTTAGAAACTACTTACTTAAAAAATAACTTCTCATAGTTCCAAGAGCCTCTATCGTTTCTAGACACAAACTCCACAAGAACATGACTACGGTGTTTATTTGATTGATCAGCTCATCAAGCTCACTCCATTTCATCTCCGTCTCATTTCGCTTCCACGTCTTCCATCTAACATTCATCTCATGCTGATGGCTTGTTGTGATGCCGCCCTATTACGTTCGACTTTACTAGCATCTATCTTTGGCGTCCTTCCCTTCCTCGCGGCTCGCTTTGTTAGACCAAAGCGGCGTCTGACACTCAATCTGACTTCATTTTGGTGAATACGACAGGCCAGAGAACAGGCGGCTCGCAGAGCATTTCCACGTCACTTTAAATCCATTACTGGCGCATTCAATTAGCGCGTTGTGTGGGGGTGCTGTACAACAACGTCGCTCTGTAATTAATGGAACGGTTATTTTGGAAGGTGGTGTAAATCTGTGGCGTTTACTCATTTCCACTGTGAGAGAGAAAAAAACATGACATGGATATGACTTGTGCACTGACTAATGAGGTTGAACTGATTATTCTTAGAGGTGTTCCCACTATTTTACATAAAGTGCACCTCAGACAGCAGATCTAAGCCATGTTCAGGCAGAATTTTACTTTAACAGTGGGTTATGCCTGAATAATGAGCCCGCGGGCTATTTGTTTTTAGGGAGGCCTTATAGGTTAGTGCCCCTTAGGTAGGCTGGGGAGAACATTTTTCCCCTGACTGGGCCTGGTGTCAGCCACAGGAGGGATTAAGGTGCTTATTTGAGACAGGGTGTCATATCTCAAGTCATAAAATAAACAGAATCCGAAGCCCCCAGGCGATCATAATGTTGAGCTAGAAACAAATTGGCTTCTCATGGCACTTCCTGCCGGCCGCATTGATTCCAGCGTGGAGAAGACTCCCCTCTCAGGGTCAGGTTTATCGCGGTGGCTGTGAGGGCCTTTCATAAAACAGCCAATTACCTCAAAGGATTTGCCTTTGCTCGCCCATGCTGCCTAAAAGTTTCTCAAAAGTTACTTGAAGAACATCAAAAAAAAAAAGTACTGGAAAGGCATTGCCTTTGGAGCTGGCTCGGAGGCAGATTAAATATTTCTAATTAGCAGGACAATGTAAACGATCCAGATCCTGCTGAGAGCCTCTTAGTTTATTCCCCCCCGCTACACACAAATAGGGTACTTTTTCCATCATCCATATTCCTTCTCTCAATTTCTTCAAATTGTCAAGTGCTGTAATTATCTTTACATTACACCATGAATGTAGGAACATTCAGCTAAATATGATTTGTCTGACCCCTTTTGCTGTCTCACAGCAGGCACTAATGTGTACCTTCGCTGTTCGATTAAAATTGTAAATGGATGGCTTTGTGTGTCTATTCAGAACTCTTGTTTATGTGACCAAATCAGCGTATAGATCCCCTCCTGCTCCGTTCTAATGCAGTCGTTTATTATTTGGGACTTATTGTCGTGCCGCTGTTCCAGCTGCTGAAGCTTTAGATCGCAGAGAGCTTAAGGCCTGAATGTTTTTTTTCCAGTGTGACACTTTTATGGCTCTCACTTTAATCCTTTTTTTTTACTCCCCCCCCTCTTTCCTCTTCTGCCTGATAGCCACACTCAGCATGCCGTTATACAGTACAGTTCCCTCACACACAAAAACTCTGGGCTCCATTATCATCACTGCATGCAAATAAAACACCCTATCCTTTTAAGCAAGCGTCCGACAAAGCAAATAACCCTCTCAAATCAATTAAAGTGTGCTGTTTGTACAAATGCTCTGAATGTGCGTGTGTGTGTGTTTAAGCAAGTCTGCGCGCCTGTTTGTTTTATTGCTGCATTACTCTAATAGGTCACAGAGATTATTCCGCTATTACAGCTCATTTAGATGGTCATTTATGTGTTAATCCTGAATCAACACACAACCAAATAGACAGCGAGCTCAAGCACTCCAGGATTTAACTAGTTTCATGGAAGCCAAAGGGATAAGTACTAAATTCTATCACAGAAGGATCCAACTGCACCCTCTTTCATCACTTAAAGTATACTGTCACGTACCTCATCAAAGCAATGTTTTTTTTTAATATTTTATGTCACCCACATAATAAAACAACTTTTTTTTCTTGCTTTAGAACAAGAAAATATAATGTAGTTTTGCAGCGTAGATGAAAATGACACCATGTCACACTTGAGTTTCATGATTTCCCATTTGGGGTAAAAAAATAAAAAAATCTACCCACTTCAATTTGGGGCGAGTAAGTTATGACATGACACGGTCAGCTTCATTACGAAAAGAGAACATTTTGAGCGGGGAACGTCATTTTGCCTCCCATGAGCACCGACCATCAGAAATCAGCTGTCAACAAACTGCTGTCACTGCAAGCTTCACGATGATGGCACATTAGGGCCCCTACAAAAACAGGACAAGAGGAGACCATGGCAGCCACCAAGGGCACGGTGACTGCCACGGCTCTCCGGCTTCTTCCCCCGGGGACAGCAGACTGGGGGCGGTTGAACTCTGCCTGTTGCCTGACAAGGACATGTCCCACGTGGGGCTGGCGCTGCTCGTACACCTGAGGTGCTACTGCACTTTTCCGAGACAGAACTAGGGCACAAAACTTGAAATTACATTTACACACACACTTAGAAGACATGGGAACATGGTGGTTGATGTAGATTTGTGGGGGAAAGAGATGAAGAACACACACAGGAAAAGGAAAACCTGGATGTTCTACACGACGGGGAAAGTAAAGACTACCGCAGTGTAGATAAAAAAGGTTTAACTTTTGTACTCAACTGGTTTTTTCTTAAGAATTAAGATGCGTAAGTTGTTTGTTTTTTTTCAATGACAAAACAGAACAATGGAGCAGCGTATAGTAGGGTAAATCCATTTTAAAATGTTGTGATATCTTTTTTAAGATTACCTCCTTGATCGTTTAAGAAAACGTGAAAAACAAAAAGCTAGCTGTCAGGCCTTTCCAATAGTGTCCTGACAGCAACAAATAAGATACATCTATCAGGGCCGTTTCTTGGGGCTGCGAATTATAGCCTGTCATTGATCTACGCTTTATGGTCCTGACACAATAGCTCGCTTTTCTCCCAGAGAGAAAATAAATAAATAAGGTAAGCCAAAACAAATGCAGCCACTCTGGTGTGTTTAAGCCTGCGGTTACAACTTCACAGGGAGATATTTCTATTCCTTCTTACCCAGGAGGAACCTCACAAATCACTGCCTCACGCATGCTGACAAATAAAGAGCTGAGCCTGATTCCATTCACACACACAGACAGGAGACCTGCTCTGTGGCTTCATAATCTGTACCAACCCCAGCTGTCCAACCTAATCAGCATTTAAGTGATGGACTCCATAAAGAGGACACAAAAAAAGGAAGGCAGGGAGGTCGGGAACAGGGCAATGGATCCAAGGCTGACAACGCTCAAGATAACCTGAAGGAAATCCCTGACATCAGAGACGGTAGTCTGGGAGAATGTGGGCCGGTTTATGGCTTTTGATCACAGAATTGTGCTTGCTGATTTGCAGAGTTACTCGGTGGGGGTGGAGTGTCAGGACTGGGCTGCTGCTCTTGTGCAGCAAAAAGGAAAAAAAAAACACGAGGAAGAAGGAGGATAAATTACAATAATGATTAAAAACCCAGAACGGTGAACGTGAAACGTCTGATACGCGGCTTCCCCATTTACATTTAGAAAGTGAAAACCTTCTGAAAAGCCGAGGGAAAACAGAGATAAATAACTTTTGCCGTTATCTTCTGTGACCGTGACGGCACCCTGCTCCCGGATAATCCGTCTGGCAACACAAGACAAACAAAACTAGGAAAAATAAATAAAAATACCCAAAAAGGCAGAGCTGCCGTTGTTTGACGAGGGAGAAAAACACACATGAGAGGAAGAAGAAGGCTGGTGGATGACATTAAGTGCGACTGGGAGCACGTTTTTTGTGTGACTGAGCAAGAGGGTGCTCGTTTAACACGCCTCTACATGCATCTGTCCCTGACTACATGTACACATGTCTACATGCTTATGAGCATTATGCTTACATTACCATATGCTGTCCGGAGGGCAAGAAGCTACTGAGACGCCCATCACTACACTTTATCTTCTCGACTCAGCTGGGAGAATGAGCGTGATGGACACACAATCTGTCGCTACTATTTCTGCCTCTCAGAGTTCCTTTCCCTCAGCTTTAGGCTACAAGTCTGACCACATCTGAACTCTGTCATCCTGCTCTAAGCTTGTTCAGAAGCGAGAACCCCGGAGAGAATCCGGCTCATGAATTGTGGGGAATGTTAAAGACAGCAAAATTAGGATCCGTAACCAGCAATTTATAGGGGCGGGTGTCAGCTGACATATCTGACAGTCCACTGTCAACCCGAGAGCTCCCTCCTTTAATCAGCACCCCTTACTTGGAGCGTGGGTGGGTTCTTTTTTCCTTGAGTGGTCTGCTCGGTACAGTGTGTCGGGCCATGGGAGTCTGAAACACTGGGGGGCTTGTTAAGGGAACACTGGGGAATTATTTTTTTAATTTTTAATCAGGCACCACAAAATTAGCGTGCAGTCCTCCTGAAGGGACTCGGGGGTTGTTGTTCTTTCTGTTTTTAAAGTTACCTAACAGCTTAACATAACACACTTGGCCTTGGGCCAGCAGAAAGCGATTGCCTATCTCTGATGGTTGACAGGCATCGTGACATTCAGAGCAGCAGCACAATAAACCGGCGCAATGTCGCATTCTCCCAAAGGTCTGTGGCTTAGACGGACAGGCAGGTCGCTCCTCAGCGGCTCTAAAGTGTGTCAGTAGCTGCTGTCTCAAAAGTTAGGCCAAACATGACTCTTCAAAGGTTCTCTCTAAGGAATACCCGGGTGATGAAGGCTCAGGACATTTCCATCTGTGTGTGGGATCTAGCTGCATGGGTTAGGGTTAGGTTCTTGCAGTACGTCATCTATTTGTCTTCATGTGCATGATTTTTTTTTTAGGTTGCTAAAAAGATTTTAAGGTGTAGTTTCGATCCTTGTGAGAGTACATAACCTCTTTGCCGTCACTCTGGTCTCTAGAGTTTACTCAAAAGATTCTTGACAAAATATGCTGAACAGATTGTTAAGAAGAAAGAAGAAATACAACAGGCTACATGGACCCCTAACCTACAAGAAGCACAATTACTAATAATCAGATTATATCCTCATCTAATGCTTCCATTGAGAAATGAAAATGAAAAACACCACTTCAGCTTATAGCATGATAAATAGATATGTAACAATTAACAGCACACTAGATCACAGGCATAGCTTACATCTTATTGCTAAGGAATAATTGGTTCAACATAAGTTGAATTAAATTAAAATACCTATTTTTTTTGCAGAACATACAGAGCTTTAACAAATACATGATTAATTGATTAGTACCACCTTGTTGAAGCTTAAGAAGAAAGTGTGAGGGAAAACTCTTTCGGGCTTCATTAAGGGGTCCGCCTGCCAGCCTGTGATTAGTATTATGTCCGCTAATTGTGTGGAGCTGAAGGTAAATACTGCAGAGTAGCCTTTGCCATCCGCTCTTGGTCTCATTATCTCACAAAATTAGAGGGCCAATTATGGGATATTACCTTGACAGCAGGCCAGCCAAACCCCAGCCTAGTGTTAAATCACACATAAAACTACCACCCTGCATGCCGAGCTGAGCAGATAGATAGCATTTGTCAGATGGCCCTTGCCCATTAGCTCAGCTGGCGTTATATCACAAAGCTTAGTATCTTCTAAGTGATGAGACTACTACTACTTGTGTACTGGGTAATTGAGCTCTTGTGGAAACAGCTCTAGAAATATAACAAATCATGATAACATATTTGCTTTAGTCTGAGCGGGTGGGTGAAAAGAAGCAGGCTGAGGAGGTTTTCAGAAATTTCCCCCCATTACGCAAAGATACCAATTACAAAATCTACACTAAGACTGAAGAAATTGCAGTGAAAACACAAAATGTGACTAAGCGCTGAGGATGAGAGTCATTTCAAGTGAGTGTGGTCTTCATTAGAAAATGGCCAGTTCCAATAATAGATGCGGTGGGAGGAGGCAGACAAAGGAGATACAGCTGAGGCGGAGGCAATAGAGGGACACAGAGCAGTCAATCCCCTCTGGGAGCACTATTAACAGACATGACAGCAACAAAGGAGGATGTGGCGGCGCTGGTCAGGTGAGGTCACACCGGGGACAACAAAGGCATCCTCAGGCGTGGCCCTTTTGGAAAGCAGACTTCAAAAGTGCATGAAATATCACCTTTCCTGTTGGAGCTTGATGAATCAAAAGCGTAAAAATGTATAACTCTGGCTTTTATTTGATTGGATTTGAACCCAAGGCTTTTGATTCTAATATAGTTTTTCCTGTTCCATTGTTCTTTGATCACATTTTCTCATACAAGTCGGGACTCTACCCTCATTCCATGGCCACACACTTTTTGATCATCTAGGAAATTAGTTTTAACCCAGTTAAGATGCTATCCTTTAGTTTTTCAGTCAAACTAAAACTCCTAGTCAGATCAAAATGACACTGAAAGTGACATTCTGACAGACTTTTCATCCATTTCATAAAACGTCAAGGCAATACATTTAGACAACTTTTTTCTATCAGTGCTTTCATAACACCTTTGAATAATTGGCATTTTTAAATACCCCAAGACACCAGGAAGATATCAGGAAAGTGGCTAAAAAGAATGATGTAATTGTAGATGGAATTAGAGATGTATTCTAATCGTAGCCATAAAATACTAAAAAAAGAAAGCAAAACCACTAAAAATTAAATAGGCAGACTGTTACTGTCATTAATATGATATCCGTGCCCCTTTGTGTTAAACCACCGTCTCATTTTAAGTAAAATGTCACATATTTTTAGTAATTTCAGACTCACTTCAGGTCCATTTTGAAATCTCTGTCTGCTTTTCTCTTTGTCTGGTTCATGGTTCACTGGTGCCAAAAATGAGTTCTGATTCCCTCTGATATGAGAATGCTCTGCCCCAACACCCATATTTCTTTTTCATCTCCACGTTTAATTCCAGCAAATTAAGTAGTGCTAATCTGCTGTGGTCAGATAAAGTTGTGTCGCTGTGGATCAAGAACCAAGCAAGAGGATGTGCCCCAGGCCAATAAAGGTAAGTATGCGTGTCTTTTATTTTTTTCCTACTGGGGGGTTGGGGAAGGGGAGGGGGTGTGTGTCCTCACTTGCCTGCCTGTCAGCCCCTGATAAATGATTCCATGAGAAATATCTACATTAAATCTCCTTTTATCAGGGAAAAGGGGCTGCTATTCGTATTGCAATTTCTGGGACAGGTCCCAGGCCCAACCAGTCAAATCCCAAGTGTACCTGCCCAATTCAGGCCAGATTAGTTCAAATTAGGCAGGGCAGGTTTTGATAATGTCTTTGATGGTTACTGCAACATTGAGATATATTTGGATCCCCCCCTCCCCCCATTCCATTTTATACACTGCTTATCTTTTGTAAGCCAACAAAGCACTGTCCCAAAGAGGTATTTCCCTTATTGTTTGTAGCACAATAGATTTAAGCCCCATCTCTGCGTCTAATGCTGCTTTGTCAGCATTTTAGATAAATGGACTTTTAACATAAAGCCCCTAATACAAGTACTTTTAATATAAAACCCCTCATACAAAGACTTTTAATGTAAAGCCCAGGATTACATTGTTGAAATTCACCATTTTTCCCCTCCCACCCAAACACTGCTATTTTTTTTTTCTTCTTTCTGAAAAAATATCAAGAAAAAGGTGTTTTCTGTGACAAGCTGTTTGTCTCCGCCTTCAAAAGCAAAGATTTTGTCGGTAACAGGAAGACAAACCTCGCTCTGCCACCTCCACAACCAGTCTTGCCTCACAAGCCAGCTTTTGTGGATTCTGAATTCATTTGTGTCAAGAGCAACCCACCGGAGGCCTTATCTATGGGCGTGAGCCTCTGCACATCTGAGGCAAAGCACATGCATGTGTATGAGAGAGAGAACGGGAAAGGTGGGGTTGGTTACTTCTTTTTTCTCCCTCTTGTGCTTTCAAGTCATTTTATCTGCGCTTTCCTCTCCTTTAGCCTCTATGCGCTCCTTTGACTTCTAGAGACAAATAATTTATCAGATCTTAGACAATTGAAGCGCCCCAAACAAACACAAACGGAGCGAGCTTGGCCGCATGCTAAACTACGTTTTGCTTCACAACCGGCATTTTCCCAGCTTTCATTAAGGACGGTTTTGACACGTTTAACTCCAAAGCCGACCTTTCAGTTCGGGGCAGGAACACTGTTGTCCACACGGCTCAGAAAGCTGTACGTATGGATCTGAAATCTGGCAGCGCGTTTTATGAACCAAACGGACAGACTTTCATTTGACTTTTGACCCTACCACCAGCCAGACTCTAAGCAGGCTCCCTGGAGAACACAAAAGAGACTGACACTCATTATTCAGCTGCAGCTATAGGGGGAAGGGGAGCTCTATCAAAAACCAAATCATGTTTAGAGTCTGACATGCTGTGAGAAATTATTGGTAAAAGACGAGTGAGGTGGTGAAGAGCTCCAGTAGGTTAACTATTTTCTTGACCATGAACAGGCATAGTCAGAACAGTAGCTTGTATAAATAAAGAGCATTTCTTCCTTTCAAAGGAAGTGTGAGCACATGAGGAAAAGAAACATCCTGTACGATCCCTTTCGTGCGATAAACTCCAAGGAATGGTAAATAAGTTCCCCCAAAATGGCTCCGCTCCCTTCAGAGCTTGTCCTCATGTACAGCGCTCTCACATGAGATGACACAGTGCTATAAAAAGGCACTCGGATGTCAGCTCGAGATAAAGTGCACACTCTCCCGTTGGTCTGACCATGTGTCTGTGCGTGTTTCTGTGAGTTTTCGTGCACTCGGGCTCGTCCCCACCCAGAGCCAGCCAGCAGAGGCTGGATCGGATAGGATATCTCCCGGTAATACGCCAAAAAAAGGGTGCTATTAAGGTCGGCAGTCCTGAACATGAGGAGATGAAGAGGTAAAAGGGTCGAGAGGAAAAACCGTGATGAAAATTTAAGACATGAGCTGTCTGTTTGCCTCACATCACCGTCACATAGGACAGCGTCAGTTTGCGACTTCCTCTGCAAGACAGAACAGCTCCAGAAAGCCGCCTTTCAGCAGATGATAGCCACCGTGACTGTGCCGCATATCGGCATGCAAATGCAGCTAATCCATTCCCTGCTGGTGAAATACCACTCTAATGGAAGCGCGCTCGCTGAGAGATGGGGATGTTAAAGCAAACACTAGTCTTAAAACAATTTTGGGTGTTAAACAAAATGTCATTTCTAATCGTTACAGATTGAACGAGGATTTGCCAGACAGAATGCCATGCATTGCAACATCAAAGCGGGGACATCTGGCTGTTGCTTAATGTGCCTCTATGCTCATCAAAGAGTTGGAGCAGTTTGTTCGAAGCAATACAGAATCTGAAATAATATTCCAGAGAAAGAGACATATGTTAAAAACAGTTGTCATTCATGTTGATCTTTGCCACCTAAATTCCTGTTGAATGCTTTGAAATTACTTAGCCACAGGACAAAGGATGAAATAGTTGCCGATAGCACATATTTTCGCAATAATTGCCAATCTAAATATTTTGACTGGTAATCTGTTCATTGAAGCTTTATTAACTGAAAGGGTCAGCACGGTGGACGTCACAGCAACTGTTGAATAGGGAGGGCAGTATGGCAAGTTTGGGTTAGTTATTGTTATGGTGGTAATGAATATTTTACTACCCTCACCCCTGGAAACATAAGACCAAGACTTGATGTGCCAATCATAGCTGTATAGCTAATCGAGGAAACAAATGAATCAGAAAGATAGCTAAAAATAGTAGCAGAATTTAGCAAGAGCTATGAGGAGGCTGGGAGAAGTACTTGTTGCAGAGGTGGCAGATGTAGCATTTTCGAGCTCTTCAATCTGAAACTGGTTCAGGCACTTTCCTGAGACAGCACAATAACAAATCTAAAAGCACTTCAATACAAGAGTTTACTGTTTCGTCCTTCACACTAACACAGGTGTTTTCTGCATGTTCACACCTAAAGCCCATGGAAATGGAATTTTCATTCTGAAAAACTGAGATTGCAAGAGAACGCTTCATTTATGTGCAAAGCACAAACAGAAGATCTGGACATCATGGCCTAATTTGTCCTTGGAACCACAGCAGCATGTCGCTTTACACTACCTCCTCCACTTCACCTTCTGTCCAGCTAAATGAACCGTATTTTCTGTCACTTTCACTTGTGTGGAAACGGCTGTTTTGAAACGACCAAATGGCGATAATCTCACTGGACATGCCCTAAAGTAGCCGGCTGGCATGTTCACAAACAGATGCAGATTCAGTGAATGAGGAAAAGTGAACGTCAAACCTAAATGGTCTCAAGATGATGAGGGGAATCAGCCTTCTCAAAACTAAATGCTTAATTTTGACATCTTTTTAGAAAAAGCATGTAATTCAGGACCCCCTTACACACAACACTCACCTTCAGAAAAACGGTCAAAATGCCATCTAACAGGAAGCTGCAGTGGTGTCGTAACCTCTGGAAAAGTGCCCTCTCCTCACCCTGCCTCAATATCAGGAGATTAACTTAGATTAGCCGATCAAGGTCCAGCCACCTGAGATTTGACTTTGCAGCAATATTTAATGTTAAAGAGGCTAAAGTAAACAAACAGCCACTGTAATATGGATACATTTACATCCACCCCGTTATCCTTTCACAATGCCCATTGTAAGACTGAAGAAATGTTATCTTGATGTTCATCTATTGAATGTGTTTGAGAGTAATAGAAGCAAATGTGTCAAATACGAAAAGATTTCAGCTATGAAAAAAAGGAATATCTGAAGAGAATAGTTTGATGGAGTAATGGTAGATAGGAGAGGGAGGGAAGCCATGGAGAATATTCAGGAAACAAAAAAGGATGGAAGAAGGGATGGCAGTGATCAAAAGCAGGATGTAAAGACTTTGAGGAACCTGAAAGGTCCTCATTTCCCCGGGCCATGTAAATCACATTATTTTTCCTCTGCATTGCCTCAGCACATAAAGTCAAATATCACTGCGTTTTACCTGGAAAATGCTGAGTAATAAAAAAGGATTCGAAATAAAAATGTTCAGCTGAGCAAAGCAACACTTTGATGCAGGTGTTTTAAAGGGCAGGCGCCGACGATGTTATTTTGTTCAAGTCTGGCTGATTGGAGAAATGTATTTTTATTGAATCTTCCTTTTAGTTTAGCCTTTCAGAATAGCATGTGTGGTCATAAACAAATGTTGGGATGATATGGTGGTTAAATAATGGGTCTGTTTAGTCCTCATCCACTTGATGAAATATTTCAGAAAAACTCAGAACATCAGAAAGCCCAGTAGTGTCTTAGCCAACCAGATGTTCATTTGCTCCTCGTTTAGGTTTGTGCAAAATGTCTTCTTGAGATTTAAGAGAACACCGTGTTTGGCTTTAAAATAAATCAGCACTTAACCCTGGTCGTCTAGTGGATGTTTGGCATCACACCCCCTAAAATAACTAAATGCATTAAACTGCAATACACAGCTAATTAAAGTACTCTTCTGTTATTAGCTGCTATAAAACACCTCATAAAAAAAACTAAATTTGGATTGCACATGGTGTTTTTTTTCTCTCTGTATTTTAGGCTAAAATGAGCTTAGATATGCAAATCACTTCCAGTTTTAACGGAAGAGGATGTTAGGCTCTGTACGCACAGCAATCGCATTAACTGCTTCCTCTTACGTTTCAGCTTCCCGTTACCGATTGTCATGGGGGGGTCGATGACATGCAGCTGTATTATTAACAGCATTGTGTCAGTTACCGTGTCCATAAGCTCGCAGTACACCAAAAGTGGCTGATCTACACAGCACGAACTCGCTGACACACACCTCAGGCTAAAACTGTCATGTTC
Source organism: Menidia beryllina (assembly GCA_013363375.1). Classification (NCBI taxonomy): domain Eukaryota; kingdom Metazoa; phylum Chordata; class Actinopteri; order Atheriniformes; family Atherinopsidae; genus Menidia; species Menidia beryllina. The sequence continues at coordinate 1,431,020 of JABUIW010000124.1, forward strand.
TCTTCATCTGCCTTGCTTGAGTGAAGCTGTGTCAAGAGCAGTAAACCACTAAATGTATTGATGAGTTCCTGCTTACGCGGGTGTTTGTGTTCACAGGCGCGTACGTAGTTAATACGGTCACTTCATGTGACCCATTTTGAACCCGTGTGAGGGAGCCCCCCCTCCCTCCACCCATCAAAGCTTGGGCCAAAACATAAGCAGTTTGGACACCCAGAGTGCAGAGATCAATGCCAGAACTTTCACACTGAGAGGAAAAGGAAACAATTGTTTATGGTCCATAAGACTTTCTGCACTGGAGCGATTTTCCATATCTGGGAGCCAGGTCCCACACGCAATACAGCTTAAATGCGTAAAAAACAAAGAGCGGTTCAGGTATTTCAGATGTGGATAAACATCCATTAGTGTAGCAAAGAACCAGTTCACAAATCCTTTTGAAAACATAAAATCGAATGATATTGGAAGGCCAGAAGGAGGAGGTAATACATCACACTGCCAGCAGAACAGCAGAGCCCTGCAACTAGTTCTTTCTTCTAGTAATGAAAAAAGTCTACTTGGCTGTGGGAAACCTCCATAATTCCTTTAGTTTCTTTATTATGTGCACACTGCTGGCGACAGATTTAAAAGAGCGACAGTTCCTTTCTTTTCAGGCAACAGATTTTCCTGAAGGTAAGACAGCACTAACAAACAATCGGCATCATCTACCCGTCCTCATTTTTACGTTCTTCAGCAACCCCGAAACTTGATGCATTTGCATCTCAATTTCAGAGCATGGCGGTTTTGGACTGGCAGATGTGCTCAGAGACTTTCTGTAATGAATACGGTCCAGTGTGACTGCGTGCTTGTGTCTGCACAATGCAGCAACCGCACACATAACGGCCACACTGTTCTGGTGAGGGTGGAAACTTGCTGTACCGGGAAATCTGACTGTGCAACCCAGCTAACAAAGTCTTCACTGTGGGCGTGTGTGTGTGTGTGTGTGAGTGAGTGTGGAAGTGAGTCGGCCTTCAATAAACACACTGATGTCCATGCTGGGGCAGTCCTGCAACTGTGAGTAGTGGGCTGTTAGACATCGGCCTTTAGTGTTGCGCACAGCTTGGGACCTTTTGCTGCAAAGTGCAGAGCCCAATCCCACTGTGCTAAAGTTAACAACAAATGTTTCTGTTTCCTAAGAAACTGGAGAGCATAAACAACACGGATGAGGATTATTTCTACATCGGTGCAGCTCGGACTGCAGGTTCAAAACCTGTGCTCGGGGGGCATGTGGGAATGAATGCTGTGGTGAAGGCTGAATATCTTTAGAGGACAGCTGGTTGGATAAAACTATAGAATGCATTTTTTCCCTCTAGAAAAATAGAACCAGCTATACCAGACACCTCTCCGATAATTTCGTTGAAGACCTGGGTGGGTTAAGATTATAATGACTGCGGGTGAGTTTTGAGAACCAGGGCCAAAGCGGTACTTCTTCCGGACCGGTTGGTACCAAAGTACCAATAAGCTCTCAGACAAACAGTGCTATCAGTGTTAAATTCACCCAAATGGTCAACTAATGAGGACAAAGCTGCCGGAATGTTTGCCGAGTGTGTTTACATCCCGCTCTCGAGGTGAGCATTAACACCATCAAATGAGATCCTAATGCAGGGAAAAGGAGCAAAAAGTCCCAAAGTGAAGCCAAGAACTGACTGCTAATAGAACTTTCTATGACTCTGAGAATCACTTTGGCTAAAGTCTGCAGCTAGTTCTGGCTGAGGGTTCCTAGCCCCCATGATGAAAACTTTAAGCCTCTGAGACACAGTGTACATTCATGCAGTGCACAGACTAATAAAACGGCTGTCATGTAGCAGCTCAGTCTCCAGCCCTGTTCAGGGTGTAACAGAGGGAATTATTGATTGTTGCTATTTAGGCTGACACAAGCAGTGTCAGGCCATTAGGTCGCTATCCACACAGCCACTAACTGCATTGAGACCACTCTCCTTTATCACAAAAGATACTCACTCCCACAACAACAGAAGTGACGGCATTGTCCCTGTGTCCTTTTAATCTCTGCTATGGCCTCCAATATCCCTCCACTCCAATATCCCTCCACCTTTCTGCCTTTTCTGACTCTTAGTCATGTATGCCACTTTTTAAATTTCTTCCTAAAACATCTCCTCCTTTTCCAGCATCATCTCCCCTGTCAAAGACTTGACCTTTGGCAGGCAGCGTTTTCAGTCCGTGGCAGCTCGTGCCAACTCCCCGTCGTCTGCTTCTCTGAGGGTGTCCTTCCACTGCACTACGCTGTCTCTCTGCCTCAACCTGACATACCCGGCTTTCTCATTTTATCAAACTCACAGAAGCCTGGAGAACAAGACACGCAAGACAGGTTCAAGAAAAGGGCATTAACACAATTCCTATATTTTTTTATGTGAGAAAACCATGCATTAAGCATTAATGTCGTTTTGCTGATTTTTAAAATGCCAAAAAGAAAATAACATCATAACTTCACATTTATCTTTCGGCTTCACAGATGAGCTATGTAGAGAAAACAATCCGATAATAAGAATTGGAGCAACTGAACTTTTCACTCCAGAACATGAACTTCTGTGTGCTTGACAAGATTATTGTGTTTCAATCCCTCACTTTCCATCTTTCCCTCTTCTTTCATGCCCTAATCCCTCTGTCTTTCTCCCTCCTTCTCCATGAGCCTTCGGGGAGCATCCACAGGCAAACTCATTTCCCTTCTTCAGAGCCTCACTGCTCCCTCCTCTTTGTCAATCTCTCACCCTAATCTCCATAATGCAGTCTCTGGCAGGGGCGGCAGCGTTTGCTTTGTCCGAGCTCGGGCCCTGGCAGGCTCCGAGATGATGAGCAGGTAGCTATGTGGCCACTTTTTCTGCTGGGTAATTGCAGCCTAGGCAGACGGCGCACAGCATGGGGCAGAGGCTGGGTACTGGCACACATGGACGCCAACATGTAAAGCTGAGCATTATGTTCAAAAGACTGTCGCACTAAAAGTCATGGGGGGGGGGGTGTTTCTGTTCAACTGCAGGATGCACTCAACACTTCAAAGAAGTCTTAAGTGTAATGTCAACCCCCAGTATGTCCTTATGAGGCAACTTGTTCTGCTTTCTTTTGGTGGTTTTCTTTTGTAGCGTGCACATCCCACATTGCCCTGGATCAACGTGAAATGAAAGACGACTTCAAAAGCACGTTGTTTGTCTTTTCCAACGACACACTGACATTGTGACACCACCAAAGAATGTCTTTACAATCTGTTTTATTTTGTTGTTTCACTGAATTGAACTGAACATAAAAACAGCCTGTCCAAACCATCAACAAATACTTTAAATTAAATCGATGGAATTTTCTTTCTCTTTTCTGTAAATATCTTTCAACAAAATGAGGAAAAAAAGGTGTTAAAGCTTACAGTCAGACTGAAACAAAAACAATAGCAAAAAAGTGTGTTTCAGTAACTGAAAAACCAAGTGAAATCAAAACATGCCAAAATTAACTCAACCAGAAGGGGCTTAACGGCCCAAAAACACAAATACTTCTACATGATAAGAACCAGGTTTGACCTAGTCAATCTAGTTAAAATGTTTATTCATTCCATCATATGGTTTTGCATCTGTTTGGTGAGTTACCATTATGCCTATGGGATTTGCAAGTAGCAAGTTTTCGGATAAGCATTGGAAAATGGATGAATTTGCAAGAACATCATCCAGTAAAAGGAACAGATTATTTTGTATTCAATTTTCTGAATAAAGCATGTCCATTTACTTTCTTTTCAACATTTCTTTCTTGCACACAATTGAATCTCAGACCAGTTAGACTCAAAATTACCAGTTTACCAGGGGCACTGAACTAAACCCTAAATATTCTTAGCACTTCCTTGTAAGTGGGGATCCTTCGCTTTACCTACACAACAGGAAGTCCCACATAAGAGTTGTCTTTGCTACCTGCTACGGAGCACCTGCAGAGAAATAAATGAATAGAAGCACAGAGGAGGGAATCAGTTTAGTAGCCGCTGCGGGGGACATTCATAAGCTTGGCAAGCTGCCCAGCACTGCACAATAAGGACCCGGGCTGCTAGACTTTTATCAGCCGTGTCAAATTACACAGCACTGTGCCATCTGAACGCCAGAGACACCCAAAAGAACCAATCCGGAACAACGGGTGAAAAGAAAGGTGATAAACCGTAATGAGAATGAGAGAACCCGGCCTAAAGTGGAGAAATCCTGGTGGCTTGGTTAAGATAGAAAAAAAAAATGGTAAAAGACTGAGCATGAGGATGGAGGAGGGTCGTCAGGATCCATAAACAATGAGTGGTCTAAAGCATCTTGCAAATATCAGTCTGTCACCATGATGCAAATGTGGTGCTACAGCTCTTTGGAATGAATGCACTGAGTAATGCCACGCTGTATCATCCATTCAGCCCAATTTCCATTTTACAGCCCTTTGAAAAGTAAAATCAAGAGAGGCCCGGCTCCAGCCGAGTTAGCTCATTGTTTGAGTGTGTGTTAGTCTGTCCACCTCTGCCCGTGCCGTGTGTTTAACCGTTGTTTCTGACGTGCCCATGTTTGATGAACTGGACCGTATGAAAAGCAAAGACAAATTTAATGGCCTCCAAAATCAGTGCTGTCAATGTTCGGATGGGGTGAAGTGGTTACTTCCACTTCCACAGTTATGCATATCTGACATGTTCATTTCCAGTCTCACCAAGTGATAACACTGCATTAATGTGCCAGACTCGGCCTCCCGTGCAGATAAGGACGAGGCCTGTGCAGTTTGTGTGGCTTCGACTGGCTGCCGTGCACTGTCTGTCCTGCCATGGGTATTTTTATGTATTTCTCAGATGCTATGACAACGATCCTTTAAAGGAAACCTTCTCACTTGCCCTGAGGACAAAGATCAGAAGCAGCATCATTCAAAGACACACCAATAAGGTTGACCTAGCTTTTTCCCAAGTTTACGGTTGATCACACGCTGACCTCTTTGCTTTTCCTGCGTAATTATGCCATCACTGATACTTTGGTAGGATCGTTCACCTGATATTCAGGTTATCAAATCAAACTAAACACAGGTCCGCTCTTCCTGTGAGAGGGCACAGAGGAGACAAACATGTTTTCATCCGTGAAACTTAAAGCACAAGACCTTGTGAATAAAAGGCCGAGCTGAATCCATGCCAAGATGTAACGATTGTCTGGTAGTTCTGTCAGCGAGCACATGGTTCATTTACACTGAAGGGCACAGCAACTATCTGGCAGAGCTGGTCTTTCTGTTTGCACCAACTAATACCACAAATGTTTCTCCAATCACTCCAAACCCACGCTGACATGCGGAACGACAACATACAACGCAACTTTCAAAGAACAAAGGCTTTGTTCTGACTTAATTAGAAAAGCTGTCAGTAATCTGTGTTGTTCTGTAGCTATCCTTCCAACATGAACAAGAGAGAGGAGGATAATCTCTTCTACTCATTTCATAACTTTTATGTTCTATTTACCATTCGCAAATTAGCATATTATATATATCTTTAAAAACAGGTAGTATTTTTATTTGAGCAGATTAAGTATGATTTCCAACCTGAGAGGGCTTTTCTCTCAGCCAAATTTGAATAATTCCTGTGCAAAAGTTGAAAAAAAAGAAAGAACATTTTTTCACTTTCCAAAAATGTTCATGACTTTTTTCTTTTTTCATGCCAGTGATTCCTTGAAGACCTGCCCATCATCTCTGTGCTTGTGGGGCCTCAGGGGGGGTGGGGGAATAATGAGAACTCACACGGTTTGAGGATAATTGACAGACTCTCTCTCCAGTGGGGGGGGGTTCTTCCCATTTATCCTCTGACTTCAGTCATGATGTGCTGCAAATGGGCCACCCCGACGACAGGGCCACGCCCTCTGATGACCGGCGCCTCACGTTACAACAGCAACAGAGGCTTGTGATCACACCTCGGCAGCCTTTTGGGGGCTTGACACTGTACAACAGTGAGGCAGAGACACTTCAAAGAGCCAAGCTGAGCACAGAGCTCGGGCCAAATTGCATTGTCTGGGTCTGTCAGCTCCTCTAGCAACACACTGTTACATTCCCTGCCACCCAAAACAAAAGAAAGCCAATTATTTCCATAATAAGATTCAGGCAGAATCAGGCTTATATCCCATTACGCATTGGATTCAATCAATGAATCTATGAAGTGTGAGCACTTATATGAGGAAGAAAAACGACTTATGATCAAGGCACAGCTATTAGCAATCCAGATGATAACACATTTCTTTCATATGATGCATTTGTCATCATGATCTCAACTCCTTTCTCATAAGGTAGGCAGATCAAACCACATTGCGCATTGTGTTCCATGTTATCCATTTTCTGAGTCAGACCTCCACCCACACCAAAGGCCTGGGGTTTCATAAACTCCATGCCGGCTAACAAACCACTGCCCAGCAACCACCTGTTTCTGCGGGCGTCACTGTAAGAAGATGCTGGAATAACGAGGCTGGGGTAGCTGAGTGTGGAAGCGAGAGGCGGTAGGGGGTCTAAACACAGGAAGGGGGAGGAAGCTCCCATTTATAATTCATGTCAGGAGAAATATCATCAGCACTGTGGCGTTTTCAGATGAATTATTGATTGTGTCTTGGAAGCTTTAAGTAAAAACTTGCATTTGGGGGGTCCTGATGGACAGTTAAGTAAAGTAGTAGGGCAAAGGGATGGAAGAGGGGGTACAAAACAGTTTGCAGGGGCAGGAGAGAGATTGTGCTCATAGAAAGAGATAAATCCTCTCTAAGGGGAGAAGGGTAGGATGACCTGCAGTGGAAGGACAATGTGTATGCTTCACGGATGAGAAGCAATCCAAAAACACCACATTATAATCATAATAAGCATTCTCCATTATATTAGTAATGATAGCTGGCAGAGATACGCTGCCTTAAAAGTTCCAAAATGAAGGCTGTTGAGCACTTGGCAGAGGCTATATGACTTTTGGAAGGAAAACATTTTCCTGATAAAGTAGGATCCTGATTAGATCAATGATGAGCCAGAGCTGGTAACTGGGCAGCTTGCGAGGACAAGGGAGAAGCCGACAAACTTTAAGTAGTTCCAGTTAGTACTGGCCATTTTCTACCACCAGCTGCTCAGTTACCCATGCTGAGGGTCTTTAGGTGGATTAGTAACTGGCTTTGGCAGAGGTGTAGCCTCCAGGTAATAGTCTTATAATCCTAATTGTGTCCCTTTTACACCATAAAAAGTTTAGATGACAGAATTATGTAAAAGGTACAAAAATTGGCTATAGGCATAAACATATGGAATACACTGCTGTATAACTTTGCATGAACACACTTTCAGCATCCAATATAACAACAAACCAAATTCAAACATGTCAATCTCTGAGGTATGATGCTGTATATCTCAGCACTTGCTCTTCCACGAGGGCGAGTATCATGAGAACAGCTTTTAAAAGCCACACGGGTCTTGACAATAAAGAACTGCTGCAGAGAACGAGGTCACTAATGGACGGTGACCCATTCATCTGAATGGGAGACCCTGGAAACTTGACCCTTGAACCTCCCTCTAGCATTTACTATACTCTCCCCTGCTTGAGTTCAACAGGCACAGATCATTACCTATCAATATCCACACCATCACCCCATGAACGTAACCGCTCCCTCCACCCAGTGAAACACAAACACACTTCAGCTGGGACGCCGCTGCCTATCCGCCTTTGCAGAAAAAACAATTAAATGAAATGTGCAGAACACATTGCTAACTCGTGTTTGACAAAAGTATTTTCCATGTAAGTGGGCATATTCCCAGAGGGTAAAACGAAATGAGCACAAGGTTGTGAGCAGTGTTTTGAAACAGTTTGGGTAAATCGCTTTCAGACAGGCCAGCTGACGGCGGCTGCAGCACGTTCCAGATGTGTGAAGCACTGGGCGTGGATGCTAAGCAACCAGCTATTTTCAGCCACGGAAAGGAAATGAAAGGAGCAGAGTTCAGTGTGCACGGATTGCAGTTCAGCAGGGGAGGGTAATCAAACACCGACATCCAATGGCAATCACGCCGTCTGGACACAATAGTGGCCCGGCCTTATCACAACACACTCTCGGCCAGAGTGTTGCGAGATGAATGAGTGTGCTGCAGAGGACGGTGAGGAAGAGGGAGAGACGGATGAGGAAGAGTGAGAGTGAGAGAAAAGGGGCTCAAAAAAAGGAGGAGCCGGCACAAAGTGAATGGGGAGACTGGTGTTTGTTTGAGTGGAGTTTCGTTCACATTTCTCCTCTCTTTCTGCTTGGACTGGTGCATTGTAGAACTGATAACAGCTTGATGAAAGACAAGCTGTGAGGCAGGGTTAACTACGGAACCAGCACAAACCACCATTATGTGGTCTCTGAGGAGTTATGAAGAGCTATCTCAGCTCAGGCTAAGCAACAAAGTTAATGGGGAAATGTGTGAATATCATTGCCAGTTTGCTGGAAAATCCGCCTAACACATACAGGAATATTTCCTTTAAACGAAAAGGACTCATTTCCATTTCAAAGCAGTGTACAAATAAAATCAATTCACCTTGACACTGTACCATCAAGTCAATGAGCATCACTTTGATGGCACTGACACTTTACGAGTCAGTCATGATTCAACGGCTGCTTGGAGGAGATAGAAACTGACGTCGGCCACTCACCCTGAATTCCAACTAAATGATGCGACTCCCATTTAATGAAGACAGCAAGTCTGTCAGAGAGCCTCCTCCCTTCGCCGCTCTGCACTCACAGACGCAAAATTACCAAACTGTTGATAGATGGTTAACAGGTGCAGGCTAATTATGCTAATCATGGCAACAGCCAAATAAACTGATTGCCATGTTCATTTAAATGACAGCAATGTTCCTTTGGTGGCTAATTAAAATAGGTTGGGAGAAACGAAACGAGGCGGTTGGGTTCTTAAAGAGGGAGGTGTTTAAATAAAAGCCTTCTCTGGGGTCTGCTGTAATAAGCGGTATTTCATTGGTTTAATGATGTCATAATGAATTTCTAATGATGGGGGATGGGGTTTGGGCGCAAATGTGGTGCTATGTGCATGAAACTATACACTTTACACCTGCAGAGGAGACCTAACAAGGGAGCTGGAGCCAGCACTGCATGTGACATGGGTCGCTCTGGGAAGAAATTAGTTAAATAATGTAGAATAAAATCAGTGGAGGACATCAGGCAGGTTATGTGCTCCATCTGTTTCAGAGTTAGCTCCAATGGGAAAGGTAAAGGGTGGTTTTGAAGGCGCAATTACTTTTTATCAGCACTGGGCTCTGATGGCCCCGGTGCCCCCATGCCTGTGACCTAGGAAAAGGCATCATTAGAGAAACCAGGGGCCACAAGATTTGAACTCTGGGTCCCCTGACAGCCAGTGTGGAGGTATCAGAGGTGAAGAAGGCCTGATTAATGTTTATAGAAGTAGCAGGTATTAGAAAAGACCTATTCCCTTTCCTTTTGTTCTCTGTTTGAATCCAATTAGAATGTCACTACTTGGCTTCAGCAGAAATGCAGAAGCGTTTGATTTACTTTCATGAACGTACAGGCCCAACACAAGGAGAGAAAAAGGGCAACACTTTGTGTTATATGGTGTTAAAAAACACAAAGGTGTAATACAGGATGCTATGTGTGTCAGAAAGGAAAAAAGGAGAAACTTCATCTGCATTCCAGCAAAAGCTGTCAGGGCGTGTAGGGATCACTCAGACTGTATTTACTGTGACTGCAGTCAATGGCAATGCAATAACTACTCAATCAATGGTATAGTCCAGAGGTCAAGAAGTTCAATAGAAATCCTTTGACAGAATTCAATTGGTCATCCAACTAAAAAACAAACTAAAAAAACTAAAAAACGTAAATTCAAATGTTTATCTATAAATTAGAGCACAAAATATTTAACATCAATTTGACTTCAACTTGACTTTTTACATATTTTCCTTCAGAAGTGTTAGGAAAAGCAAATGCTTCACCACTTTTTGACGTGTTCTATTCAAAGATAAAAACCTCTCAGTCTGAAGCTTACAGTGTGTGCCAGTACGAGCCCTTTCATTGAATTTCTTCCCACTTTCTTTCCTGCGGACAGATCAGGGCTGTAAACAGTCAACTGCAGCTCCGGCATGCTTTCCTTTGTCAACCATGCCGGAATAATGTGAGCATAACGTGCTCTTTTATTGACCTGTTGGTAAGTGCACACATGTGCAAGAAAAATATGAGGTCTCGAAGGCTGAATATGTTGCTCTTAAAGCTCAACCTTTTCTCCCCACTGTCATCAAGGAAGGGAAAAAGCATCTAGGCCAAGGACAATGATACAACTAGTGTAATAGTGTTTCAGAGTTTGCTTAGTGGAGTTTTTCCCAGTCATATAGTGAATGGTTCTTTTCATCTTCGTGCCGGCTCAAACAACAGACAATCTCAACCTGTATCATCATCAGAAGACTACGAGCTCCAGAAAAGACAATACTACCTTGTGCCTTCACTTCCAAGTTTAGTTGTTGGACGTATGATTCTACTTTTAAATAATTTAAAAATAAAGGACTGAGTGAGAAAATAATTGAAGAGACAAGCTGCAAGGCCAGAACACTCCCATTTCTATTCTGTTTATGAGGCATTCTAACCACTGAAAATGTATGCTACATAAGTAGGATCTACTCAATTCAATATATTATAATGTGATGTTTGGCCTTAATGGAAAATCGATGGTTAGACAAGCCCACCATCGCTGAGACCATACAAAAGCAATTTCTAAATTGACATATGGAGGGTCTATGTGATTGATTTTGACTGCTGTTGGATTTTAATGCCGTTCACTGCGAGCTCATTGACTCTCAGACGTCGTCTTGTGGTTTATCTACAAACTGCCAAGTGAGTCCTTGTCTCCTTTTTTTTCTCGTCTCATCTTTTTCCCCCTGCTTCTTCTTTCAGGTATTCATCTCAGTCCATACCAGGGAGAAGGGAAGTGTTGGATTAGACCAGATATGTCAGGTAAATGAGCCCATGACTTTCCACAAATGCATCCTCACCCTGATCGATTTCACAAGAGTTAATACAGTTTATTCTCGTTGCACATGTACCGATTAATCCCCTCCCTTTGGTACAAATAAACCATGTTTGATCGGCTGAAAAGCTAGTCTTAACATTCCCAGCGGTAACAGCCGCCATCATCACTTTAATGATGTTATAATATCCTCCCTGCTTGTTTTGGCTGCATAAAAGCTAAGAGTAGACGGGGCTAACACCCTGTAGCCCCCACCCCGGTATGTGAAGCTACATGCAATCAAGAGACAAAGGGATTAAAACAAGAAGAGAAAGGCTTCACTTTCCGCCGAGGCCAACAGGATATGCTGATCCTGGATTACAAGTCTCTCTTTCCCCCTTTTTATTGTTACTTGCTTCTTTTTAGCAGATCCATAGTAACAGAATACGGCACAATCCCACTTCGTCTTTTCCCCATAAGCTTTTGCTATCTGCAGGTTGCGTTTTATAAACAGTTTCTAAAATCCCCATTCCTCATCCCCATTTAGAACTAATGTAAGATGCTATCACCCATGCCAATGGCTGGAGGGTAACTTACAACCCGACGGTTTAAACTACAAATAAAGCATGTAGGTTCACAAACCTGGGGTTAAATAGGTGACCTACTTCCATCCACTCTCCACCACTGATTCCAATCTGGATCAAAGATACAGCCGCCTGTGAAAAGTGACCAGATGTGTTCCTGCCCAGAGAGTGACAGCAGGTGGGGTTATCCCGAAGCATTCCCAGTGTATGGAATTTTCCAGAAAGATCCAGCTAAAAGGAGATGTAACTCAAGATCTAACCCAAAAGGAGCAGCTCTTTAAAAAATCTTGACTTGACATGGAACAGGGTGGCTCATTGGAAGAAAACGTGAACATAAATAATGAATCAGCATCAGCGAGGGAGCACCTCCAGTCCCTTCTCCAGCGAGAGCCCTAAAAATGATAAGAACTCATGTCCCTGATCTCCCATACGTTTTAAGACGAACCTCTGTGATTACTCAGCATGTGATGATCATTAATTTAATGGCAACAAAAATCCCCTCTATTACATAAAAACTCTCCATAAAACTTAAATGATGTGCCTGTGTGCCAGGGACCTAAAAATCAGAGCCACACGTTTCCATAATTCTACAGTACAGCAACGTAAAAACTGACCATGTCAAACCCGAGACTCATGGGGTCTGAGGCACACATGTTTCCACGGCTTTTGTAGCCCATGATGTGCTTTGGAGAACCGAAACAGAATGAAGAAAACACCATATGGGCTAAAATAAAAAAGGTCTTCATTCATTAACATGAAAAGAGATTTTCTGACCCTAAGGTGTTACAGCAAATGCTCTTTCAAGCTCCCAGCACTAAGCTTACAGTTAATGTTTCTGATGGACCACCTATAAACTCCTGTTAAGCACACAAGTATGCTGAGCTTTATATGCACGCACAGACACCCACAACCACACCCACACACACATCGTTTTATTTTGTGATGAGGACAAAATAGTAAAACGAGCAGTAACGTTTGCAGAAAACCACAGACCTTACGAATACATGTGGTGGGATGACTGCCAAAAAGATTTTCGGTTGTTAAACTGAACGAAAGACAACCTGTCTTACAAAATCTAACAAAAAAATAAATAAATACCATTACAACATCTTGGAATTGCATGGGATTGCATGTGATAATCTCAGACACAAGCAGCTGCTATGGTTAGCTCCTTTTTGGTAGTATCGGTAAACTGATAAACAGCGTTCTTGGTGACTAAAAGGCAAACATACATCCCCTCTATATGTTTTTCACTCACCTTGCCGAAGTCTCTGACATCAAAAAGGTCAAAAGGGTCGAACAGTTCGCTGTTCCGCAGGCCAAACTTGTCATGACACACCTTTAGAAACGTCCGGATGTTCTTCAAACACAGGAACTATGAGGAAGGAGAGAGAGGAGACAAAAACAGAGTAAATGTATGCTCCAAATTAATTAACGAGCGCTAAAAAGCATGACAAACCGGCAGAATTTCCCCCCTCGATCCGTTTAATATTCCACATCAGCACCAAAGCATTCCTGCACATTTTTATTTCCCGTTTGACTGTGGCGCTGCTTCTTTAATTCATGCCCCTCCAGGTGAATGAGTGATTATCCAGCACCAGAAAGGTGAGCGGGATGATTGCTGCTTGAGCTCCGTGGTTTCTTGTAATGATAAGCCACAGAGGAACCTATGTCTACATGCAGCCTTCAAGCAAGCATGGTGCTCTCAGACAAAGCCCACTGGCAAAGAGTAGTCTCGGGATCCAGGTGGCGTCCTGTCAGCTTGAGACACAGACCAAGAAGCTGTCAGTCAATCAAACACCAAGAATACACACACAAGGCTGTGGCAGTTTAATAAAAGTTGTTTTTGTCATTTCAACATCTTCCACAACTCCTGAAATCCTTAGAAACCAACAGTGGATTGAGGAGGAAGTTGCATCGTGTCTCCCATCTTTATGGCTATATGGGCTACATTAGAGAGCAGAAAAATGTATTTTTTGTGCAAGCAATATGAGCTGATGAACTGGGGAAGCAAAGAGAACACAGATTTGAAGAGGAGGGGGGAGCAAAACGCTTGATTGCCTTGATTCTGCTGAAAGCTTTGACAGCATACTTCATCTTTGTAATGGCTGTTGCGTAAGACTGGTGGACAAGTCAGCCAGCAGCGCCTCAAGCTAAAATTTGGAGCTGGGTTTGCATTAGAATGCTAAAATCTTGTTTCCGGCAGCAGTTTTACTCAGTAAAGCCTCCCTGTCACCTCAGAGGTGCACACAGTGGCCGTTTCAACTGCGCACAGGCTTGATGAGACAGTCTATTCAGTGATATGTCAGCCGGCCTCTCCAGACCACACCTGAGAGCCCCGCTGACTCATTCTCATTCATGCGGGCACATCTGCTCAGTCGCTGTGTCGCGGGTGTGAACCCCATAAGAGAGCTGAACCGGGCAGCGGGAAGAAACGCCATTGGTTGGTTGGCCAAAGTGACATTTGCAGTTCAGCAGAGGAGGTTATCGCGCCAGCAAATCCACTCTAGCTGCAGGGAAGAGGGGAGAAAGGAAAAAGGAAAAAAAAGAAAAGAAAAAAAGCTAATTTGCCCAGTCCTGATATGAAAAAGGTAACATTTGCTGGAGTGGTGTGGAGACGAGGGAAAGAGAGAGAGCTGGGTGGCTCTGCAGATATGGATCAGCAGGGAGGGGCGATGTGCTGGACATTCTAATGGGTTTGGTGAAAGTGGCAGGAAGAATCGCTATGATCTGTTAGGGGGAAAAAAATACGGTTTCCCGTGGAGTGGGGAGTGTGTGCACACTACGAATAAACTGAGTATGGTCATCTCCTTCGAGTCAAGCTGCCTTCAGCAGAACCAATCTTAGAAAGCGTCATACAGCTAAGGCTAGGGGCAGAAATTCTTATTTTTCTATTTTTTTCTGAGCGGCGAGTGCGTCTTTCCCAAGCAACAACAGCAAAAAAAAAGACAGCACACTTACTCCAAAAGCCCAATTCAAACGCAAGTGCTTGTTTGCCATCATTTCAAGCTTATAAATGTCAGAGGCACTTTCCCTTTTCTATTGTTTACTTTCGTGGAAACGGGTTGTTCATTCAGTTGTCTGTCTGTGATCAATATGTTGCAAAAATGACCAGTCCCAATTTCAAGGGGAAGCATTGACGCAAACTGAACCCTGAAAATATTTCTAGCAGATCTTGATCTTAACAGCAAGGCTGAATGTCATTGATAAACATATCTCTCTTATGAATCATAAAAAACAGAAGGAGCCCATGTTCACTTCTTTGGATAGTAATTATCCGAAGCAGTCCAGAGACTCTTTCTTTGTGATTCATCAAGTAAAAACCTGTGATGTGAACCGTCAGCAAATTCAAGGTTTCCTTTGGGCATCTCAGATCAGGTCACTTTTATTCTCTTACATTAGAGCAGGATCTTGTGGATAAATAAATAGAAAGGTTCGTTTAATCCCTTGAAGGTCTTTGGTTCGGTAAAAGAGGCAAAAAGTGACAAATGTGGACTTCAGACTAAATTAAAGGGAAAATAAATATGAAGAAGAAGCCAGATGTGATCGCAGCTGCACGATGAGCTGCTGAGTGTGTGCTCCTCCCAAGCCACATTTTGACTTTTCACTCAAGAGCAAACAGCTCTTAAAAAAAAGAAGAAAAAAAAGGCTGACTTGTGAGGAAGGGCGGGGGCGAACAGCAGATGGGGAGGGGAGCAGCGAAGAGGAGAACAGTCAGGTAACAAAGGCCCAGTACACCCGTGACAAGCCCCTCTACCATATCACCACACAGCATCACACAGAGAATAATGCATTATTATTCTGACAGGAGGTGGGAGGGAGTGAGGGGGGGTCCTTATCTGCACACAATCCAACATGCTCATATCTGAGGAGGAACAAATTAGAGCTTCCTCCTGAAACCCGAACAACAGCAAATTAAGGAGACAGGATACGTGAGAAGTGCAAGGATGAAGATGAGGAAGGGCGGGGTGAAGAGGGAACGTGGCTTGTTTTGCCAAAACTACTATCTCTTTGGTGCAAGATAGAAGGGAGATGAGGAGGAGGAGAATTTAGAGGCGATGCCTCCAAACCTAGCCTCATCAGATCTCATATGTGGTTGGTATTAAACAAAAACTGTGACCCATGCATAAGCTCTCGCATTTGGATCTGGCTAGCCTTACTTCCCACAGCAGTGATAAGCCCTTCATTGATCTGGGAATATGCAGTTTGCGTTAATCTAATAACGCTCATTATATGCAAAAAGAAAACAGCATTATTGTCCATTTCAGACACTGCAGGGGCCTCTCACAGAGGAATGAGAGAGGAGGAAGAGGAGGAGTAGAGGGTGAGGTGAGTCAGAGTGGCTATCAGATACTCAGACGACCAGTCAGACAACTGGAATCAATGGAAGAGACTGACGTTTGTCTAGGAACTGTGAGGAAGAAAAATATCATTACCACACACACACACACACACACACACACACACACACACACACACACAC
>JABUIW010000124.1:1447061-1489295 GCA_013363375.1 Menidia beryllina
ACACACACACACACACACACACACACACACACACACACACACACACAGGTTGTGTCTGGGGGGACCGAGTCATCGTGCACCCTCAGAACAT
This sequence comes from Menidia beryllina, assembly GCA_013363375.1. Lineage (NCBI taxonomy): Eukaryota > Metazoa > Chordata > Actinopteri > Atheriniformes > Atherinopsidae > Menidia > Menidia beryllina. The sequence goes on from JABUIW010000124.1 coordinate 1,447,153, forward strand.
CAGGAGAGCCGTCTGCTGAGCGTCCACACACACAACTGCCATGCAGAAGTGATAATGGATCTTTCACTTGAGCTTCTTTCATACAAAACAAACAAAGATGTGTGTGTGTGTGTGTCCACTCGAGGTGTAGGCCTCCAGTCAACAGAATTTATCTGCTCTGATCAGCATCAATGCAAAAGTCACATCCAGCTTCACACACTTGTTTTCACCCATGTCCCAGCATGATTCCACCATAAAAAATAAAAAAAATCTGCCACAGAGGCAAAGAGAGTTTTTACCTTTCTTTGTTGCCACAGCATTCAGAGACTGTCATGCAGAGATTTCAAGGATTACAAATGATTAATGCCATCATTGGAACAAAGTAGAATCCTCCAGCATTAAAAAAAAAACTTACAAAAAAAAACTTATTTTGTAGAATATATTAATGATGAAAACAGCTGGAAGAGGGATTACGTTTTGGTAGGACGACATACTTCTGGCAGAAATATGCACTCCCCCTTTCCAAAGAAATGTCAAATAAAAAATGCTTTAGTCCATTAAACTAGCTCCCACTGGCCTTCTGAGAGTCTTTTAGCCTTTGCTGCTGTTCCGTTTAGATTGAATTTACTCAGGCTTTTAAAACATTTACATGATTAGTTATTAGTTAGAGACCGTTCATATCATTTGTAAATGAAGCAGCTTTTATCTGCAATGCTTTGTGAATTGTCTGTGTGACAGGGAATCATGTAAAAATCCCCTATGAACCAATAAAGATTGGACAATAACAAAGCCCATGGATTAAGTGCTTATTCCCATCACTGGGCGATGTGTTCAGTAATCTTTTCACAAAAAATCAATCAGGAGAGTCTTCATAAGTGTGATCTTTGAACTTTTTAATTTGGAATCAATTCTGCTTTGATGATCTTAAAACCGGAAAAAATGTCTCCTCTGATTTTTTTCCCAGCACAGAGGTTGTGTGAAATGGAGCTGAAAACGTGGTTGCAAAAGAATGTGTATAAACATCGTTAAAATAAGGTAAAACAGTACTTTTCTATTGAAATGTTAGGATTTAAAATACTGGAAGGAGCTCTGAAGAAGAACAAGAAGCATAGTGACACCTGAAAAACTGATGAGCGAAGGGGATTTCTGTGTCCCACTTCCAGGTCACCGAGACTTTTAAATCAGTGAGGCAATAGGCCCTGCTCCTGCAAATTAGAGGGTAGTGCATGAATATTACATTGCAATAGTATGCAAATGTGTTAATCTTATCCTATTAGCCCTAAAAGCCTGTAAGCAGGCGAGGATTGACCGCAGTTTTAAATGGAGTAGTAACCTTAGCGGTAAAGGCAGGAATGCTTCGTTAGCAACGGCCACGTGGCTCATATTAAAATATGGAAGTCAAACAGGCAAAGTGCGGATTAGTTAGTCAGATTTAGCGAGGTTAATCTCCATTACAAAAGCATAGACCCTTCTGGGACAAAGCCACCATGACTGTGAAAAACTGCACCGTAATTAAATGAAGAAAGTCCACCTTCACCTTTACACTGGCTACTCGTTAAAAAAAAAAAGAAAGAACTGATGTCGGACAAGCTTCAGATCAGAGGAGCAGGACCGGGGAGAATGCATTAGTGGCAATAGCAAAACATGCTGGCTGCATGGATACATAGGTCATCTGTGAGATTAAAGAGGCAGTCAACCTGAAGCAAACTATAGCTGGAAGCTTCTGTAGGGAGAGAGCGAGTTAGTATGCTGAAAGTAGAGAGATGTGGTATGTCTTCGAGGAACATCACAGTCCTCTGTCTGCTGATGTGGAAAAAAAAAAATCACAGCTAGGAACACTGGATCTGCTGTCATGGAATTTACTGGATATAAGGAGATGGGCAAGCTCTAACGGACCAGTGGTGCCAGCAAGAATATCCCAACTGCAGATTACCGTTTATTATATTATATCACTGGATTTTGTTATAAAAATAACAGTTCAAAACCAAAATACAGTGATCCCACATCTTTTAATAGGGTTAGGCTCCACAACTCAGCAAAAATCCATTGGTTAGTGGATTATAAACCTGTCCCACACCTAAAAACTCTTCCTTTGGTCTTTAACGCTTTCTTACTTAACAAAATCTAAAAACCTATATGATTACGCTATGGCCTTCAATTCATCAGCCAGGCTAAATCGGTGGCTGCTGCATTTTTTGATACTTGTGAAACTTTACCTACCTGTCTGCTGAACGGCACTTAGTTTATTTGAGTTCATATGTTGCTAATATGTTTTAGTCATCAAAGTGTTTCCTTTAACTAGATTAGTTTTAAATTTCTAGGATTTATATCTTAACTCATTGGCTGCCAAAGACGTCTATAGACGTCAATTCAAATACAACCGTTGACTGCCAAAGACGTTTATAGACGTCTTTTAGGTTTTTCAACGCAAGTGGCTTGGGGGACGATCTGCTAAAGCTTGTCCGTAAATATCGGCTTCTAGACAGAGTATGTACTAACAAATTGACCCTCTAGGTGGCAGTGTCACTTTTGATGGGAGATTAGCATAGACTGTAGGCAAATAAGAAAAAGGTAACGCTTCGCTATGAGAGAACATGTCGCCGGTGAGACGCAAGCCAAGGAAGAACGGAATAAGGTAGAAACAATCTTTTTTTCTTGATGAAAGAAGAGTCTACTCTTTCTTTTGGTGTGTTCGGTGTTTACATAGTCATAGCACAAACTATTCTGTGGCTCTTGAAAAATCAGTCAAATTGCTCAAAAAACTCTGGCAGTATGGGACTCTCTGTTCTGAAAATGGCTGGCAGTCAATTAGTTAATTTTAAATATATAAAAACGTACGGCAAAAAAACGTACAGCAAAATAGAGCAAAAAATTCAATACAATCTGAAACAGTGTGTTATGGTGATATTGCAAAAAAGTGATCAGTACAGGCAGATGAGAAATTAAGTGCAGAGACGTCTGGTATAAAGTTCCAAATTCTAACCAAAAACACATGAGAAAATGTTTAGTCTTTATTCATTTAAGAGGGACATAGGTGGGTGGAGAAGCACCAACGATGAGGGCTGTTGGATGTGTAGACATAAACATGATTAAAAAAAAAAAAGTGTGATTACAAACTTCAGATCACATTTCGGCTGTTAGATTAACAGAGGGGGGGGGGGGGGGTTCAACTGAAACCTAAAAAGTAGGGATGTTGGTCTACTGTGTCCCCCGGCATTCTGAAACTCCAGCATTCTGTCGGCCTTGATGACAGCTATGGTAAGCCGAAAAATTTTGGTCTAATTTTTCTGATAGATAATGACCAATGCCCAGATGATACAGCTGTTCCATAAAAGAATAAATGTGATCACTCTGAAAGACCACAAGATCATCTCACTCCATGCTGTAAGGGGACATCTACTTTAATCTGGACAAAAATCAAAGGGACATTTTAAAAAAAAGAAAAAAAAAGAAGCTAAAACAGAACTATGGAACAGGAGTGTGCCATTTTTATTTAAAAAGAAAAAAAACACTGGTCTAAAGGTACCCCCTGCCACCCTGCCCCCCAGCCCCCCCTCCGAAGAAGCATTAATGCATACTGGCCAATTTCATTACTGCATGCATCTTTCAGGTATTACTAGTCTAAATGTTTTGTAAAAGAAAAAGGGAAAGCATGCGTGCAAACGTAAGATATTCATTAAAATGAAGACCGTAGCAATCCACCAGACACGACTTTTCAATTTCTGCTCTCTTCATACTTTTTCTGCCATTCTTTGCTGCCTCAAAAGCCCAGTAATAATTCATAAACCCTCTATTTTGTTTCCGGAGGTGCTAAAAACATCTGCGTTCCACTCTGCACATGAGAGGATTCACCTTTGCAAGACCAGTTCCATCTTCAAATAGAAGTGAGAGTTTCTTTTTTTTGTTGTTGTTTTTTAAGGTTTAATACCAAGTATTCCCCCCAGCTGAAACAAAAATCAATCACTGAACAGACAAACAGAAATCTACCACAGGAAACTCGGTGGGTAACCCGGTCCTCCAGGTCTAACCGCCCCTCATATAAATACTACTGTATCCAAGCAACAGCCCCGAGACTCAAGAGAGGCGTATGTGTTTGAGACTTGAGACTTTTTCACTCGGGCTTAGCAGCAGACGCACGGCGTGATGAATGTGAGAAGAAGGCCCGTCGAGAATCCCAGACACCCATGGATCAATGGCCAGGTAATTTATGACGCGGGACCGGGGCGAGGAAGACTGCATCTATCTTTTTCCCTTCTGAGTTTCACTCACGACTAAAGACTCATTGTGGTGATTTAAGCCCCAACACAAGATGTATTACCCGTTTCCTCTTACCTTACAAAGCAAACACTCGCATCATACAAAACAGCTAAATGGCATTTAGCGAGAGAGAGCCCTAAAAAGCTGCAGAAGCAGTCTGAGCTCATCAAGTCTTGCAGCAGTAAATAATCATTTGCCGTGCTCTGTTCCCCTGATGCTGGTACACGCAGGGCTGGAAATAAATTAATGAGGGACTAAATTCTGTTTTGATTTACATGTTTTGACACAGTTGGAGTACAGCAACTTTAGCACTCACTTATTGACTCTAATTCACTTTGCTTGGCGGAATTTTAAAAAGGATCAGATCGTTCAGTGGCTCCAAAATCTAACTCCGATTCCTCTGAGAGTCCAACGCCGTGGCATAAATCAGAAGTTTATTTGGCTACATCTATCCACTTCAGGAACTCTGCCAAGAACTGTAACCTGAGATACTACGGTGAATATTCACAGAATCTGATGGAACATTGACAACGTTGTGTATCGGGCACAGATTGTAAATATCAGACACATTCATAGAGCTATTCTTGGTCAGGACTAGGCAACACTGCATTCTGAGCAAAATCAGCAGTTAGAAGACATAGCTGCTACCACGAAGAAAGGAATAATCCCAAAGCTGAAAGCATCGCGAGGGCAGGGTGTTTTTCACCCCTTTGTTTAAGGAGGCTATCAGGTACACAGAGGGATGCATCTCTGTGCTCTTGATGGCGGTGATTATCTCCAAGGTGACTAATGCTATTAACACAGAGAACAGCCTCTTAATTACCCAACTGACTCCAGGGCTGAGCACGGCCTGCTTTAATCATTGCGCAGCTCAGATAAACAACAGCTCGGGCCTTGCACAGCTTCGGAGCAGAACACAATACAGCAATCAGCCAATTTACAGATTAAGTGATTGGACGGGTGGATATTGCAAGTTACAGATTAGATCCACTCAGTGGTGCACCGTGCAGTGGTGAGCTCTCCACTGATCACCCAACCAGCGGGAATACAACGTGAATCTGGAGCGCTCCACTTGCGAATGTGCCAGACAGTTGGATTCCACGTGAGCAACAAAGACGCTGGAAGAAAGAGTCTTGTTTGAATTCTTTGCATACTGAGAGATAAAAACGAGGGAAAAACAAAATACAAATTTAAAAAAGTCCTTTTATCCTTAAAACACTGATAGTGTTGTGCCAGGCTTCTGTGTTAAATTAGGGCTGTAACAGCTACTTGATTATAATTATATATAAAAAATTAGCAGGGTGCTGTATGTGGATGCGCCGTGGCAATGATTCCTGTGGTGGAGCTAAGAAAACAGCAAGAGGAGCCTCTCATGTAGCCCACATTAAGAATTCAACTAAATAACATCATTGTTTTCTCTCTGAATGGGAGACAAATGGTACAGACTTCCATTGCTGACAAGAAACCCAGCGGAGGGCATTCTTATCCCACTAATTTATTTTCATGTTAACCTCAAAATGTGTCTATCAAATTGGAAATAAATCTTCAGCAGACAGCAGTTAAAGGTGACGGTGATCGTGTGATCTTAGGTCTGAGAAACACAGTATGTTCTTAGCTTCCGTTATGGGGGTTGTTTATTTTTTCATTTATTCGTTAAATTATTTATTTTGTTTGTAGTGCAGCTGTGTGAAGGTAATCTTCCGAAGGTCCGTGTCTTAGCTCCAGTTGACAGAAATCAGACATTAGTTATCATTGCATCTATTCCACCACCAGAGCGGATAAATAGCATTCAAAAAGTAAACATATAACAATTACTGAATACTTTGAAAAAGTAATGTTACCTAACTTCCATGTATTCTTTGAGTATTTTCTGACACCACAAAGAGAGACATGCAGGGGGGGGCTAGCTGGAAGATATTTTACCGGCAAAATAATGTGACATATTCATTAAACTGGGAAAAACTGTGGCGGCCAGCAGAGAGTACAGAAAATACACAGTCACAAATCAAGAAATATAAAAATCACTGCTGAGCTCTCTAATTCACTGTTAAACCCATTTAAAAAGTCACCGATGGCCGATCTTTCTGAGCTGAGTTTACCTTTCATACAAGGCGTGTCTGGCGCGTCAACATTTTAGCCTATATGAAGCATCTTTGTTTACACTTTAGCCTGACAGCTTAAGGTCACCAAATGCTGTCCTCTGTCACATTGGATCACATGGACACGTTTTTTTAGGGCCTGTATAACAAAGTGAAGCCACAGCCGAGAAAATTTGGCACTGCGAGCGCACTTCCTGTTTATACCTCCGTTGCAAATTACACTGGAAAGCTTGTTGGCACTGTCCCTCACTATTAATCACCGTTGAGACAAAAACATTGTCATAGCAAAAAATGCGGGGTGGGGGAGTGGGGAGTACGCAGGGGAAGAGTTTGAGGGTGATGTGAGGGTGTGTATGTGTGTTTTTTTGTGGATCTCTGAGCTGTATGCACAGAGATAGAAGGAGCGGCTCTCATCTTCAAGACAGCTCATTATCCATTTACATCGCTCCTTCTCCATTATCAGAGGAAACGGTCATCAATTACCCACACCTGTCTCAATGATCTACTTTTTGTCATTTCTGTTGAAATCGAATTAACTCTAAAGGGTATCTGTGACCCAGCTGTCCTGCCGCCTGCAGGTAGACTGGAGCTAAATCAGAGACATGACACAGGAGAAAAGAAGGGGCTTAGCTCTTATCTTTCGTTTTAAAGACAGTCAAAGTGAGAGACAGAATTCTGGAAAAGAAAGAGATACAGACAGCCTTGTCAGGCGGATATAGTGGCGGTGGAGAGCAAGGCGGGATCAAACGTCCAGTTTCTCCCGATAATCCCCCTCGGTACAAGGGGAGGTGGGTGGAGGCAGGAGGGGGGTGTGGAGAGGAGAAGAGGGGAATCTGGTTTCTGTGCCACAAAAAGCAAATGTTACTGGCTTTTTCATCTGGCGGGCGAGGAGACGCCAGCCCCTCCACAGCTCTCCAGACAGTCTGGCACACGGGCCACAGGAGGAAACCTTTGGAAAGATCACAGCCCTGAGCCTGGAGCATGGAAAGGCTCTGTGTATATTCTCTATGTGAGGCTGGGAGAGAGAGAGAGGGAGCGTGTGTGCTCCTGCCCATGTGTAACTGCTTATGCCTTTCAGATGTAACAGTGTGGTTGTTCCATGAGTGGGGGGAAGCCCATTTACAGTGTCTGAAATCCATGACAAAGCGGCAGCCAAACAAACTCAGAATATTGAAAAGGTTTCCCTTCTTTTTTTCAGGCCTCAATAAAACTAAGAACATGCATGTTCTGTTTGGACATTTGGATCACATGCCAGGGGCTGTGTCATTCCAAAGAATTTTGCACAATAAAGAAGAAGCATTAGCTCTTATAAGTACTCAAATCCGCCTTGTAAAAGATTGAATAGAAGGTCATCTTCATTCAGTGCCCCAGAGTTTTTAAAGTTGTTTTTTCTTTTGACAGTAGATGCGTCATGGCTCATCTTCAGTCCAATCCTTGTCCCTGTTCAGTTCCAGATTAATGCGTTTTTAAGATTCCCAAAGGTAGTTCTACTCAATAAATCGATAACAACAAACCAATATTCATCACATGGCCCAAGTTCAAGGTAAAAAAAAAATATATATATAGAAATAATAAAAAAATAAATTAGGCTTTCCTTTATTTCCATAACAAAGCAAATCCTGGCTTTTATGGAACCAGTTAGTAGGAGTTTACTCTCTCAATCGTGACATAAACCAACAGGATAAAATATATTAAACAAATAAAAATTCAAACAAAGAGTGATCATTTCATCAAAACAAACTCTTAACAGAATACTGGCTGTCTTTTTGTCAGAACTCAGGAGCATCTATCACAACACATCTAATTTTCCCTGAATTTCCCCAGTCAGTTTAAGTTCCTTTATGTTGATAATCAAGAGCCATTAAATTAATTCCTGGTCTCTGTTGGAATGCCTGAAGTAAAGAAGACATTTTTGTTTCATGCGATAACCAAACCGTGAGAGAGACATGGCTGACAGCTTGATGTGTCAGTGGAGAGGCAATGCAGCTAATGAGCAACTGCTAAGTGTTGCTCTGAGCAGTGGAATGAAGGAGCGTGCCACGATGCACAGACCTAAGAATCACAGACAGACGATACAAGACAGAAGCATGTGGGCAAACCAGCCCTCTCCCTGTACAGTTGGTCAACACCTGCAGCACCTCTTTAAAAACAGAGAGAAAGCTGTCATTCTAGATTTAGCCTACTTTTCAAAATATGCATTCATTTCAGAGCAGATGGCAATAAAAAATAAGTGGGTGGAGGGGGAGGAGCTCTTCTTAAGCTGCTGTGTAAGAGAGGGGAGAGTGGCACATGAGAGAGGGAGAGGAGACCAAAGAAAACACAGATAGTCCTCATTTCAAGAGGATTAGGGCCTTATCATTTTTAAGGGTGATTATTCAGTGGAGTTCAGCGTTATTAGATTTGTACACCACACAGGTTGTAAGCTCCAGATGAGCACACCGCTGTGAACACAAACTGTTATTGATCAGTACATTCACAGTCCTCATGAAGGCACGCGTCACCTGATCACAAGGAGGGTATTTGAAAGATAAGAGGTCAAAAGGATTTCTGAAAGAAAAATAAAAGGGGAAACAGACCACAAGCCTCCCTAAAAGATGACCAGAACTGAGCGGTTCCTCCGAAAAGACCTCACAGCTCCGATGAAAACACAAGCGGGGAGAGAGTCAGGCTATCCGTGAGTAATTAACATGCAGAGCGATGGCCGGTTAATTTGATGCACTGTGAGTTTGGTAAATCATATCACAAACAGGCCATCTTCAAGGACAATCATTAATCATCAGCCATCAAACCAAAGTCCTGGAGGGGAATTTCTAACATGCGCTTCCATGGCTGGATAACAGAATTTCTGACTGCATTCAAACGTCTCCATAACGCTGCCTGAACAGCAACACACATAAGGGAGTTTCCTCAAGCGTTCTTTTTTTCAAATGACTACAGTGTGTCAGCTTCTACCATCAGATGCTGCTAAGAGATGATGTGTCTGAGTCACAGGGTAGACTGAGGATACAGATGAACAAAAGGGCACCTTATGTCAAGCGAAGAGGAGGAGGAGATGATGAAAAATCCAATTGTTTGCGTGGAGACGAGCCCAAAGAGCGAACCCCTCCTGAAAATGATCAAATAGACCCGTGCCATGATGTCACCGTGTGTCACGTCATCGGTAAACGATAAAACCGTTGTGAAAAGAGGTGGGTGGCCAAAAGGCAGTGGATGGAACCTCGCTGAAAAAAGGACTCTTGAGCGTGTTGATGTGAAGAGCCGAAGTTATGATAGCTACCAATGATTCAGGGTTTGGATGATTTACGTCACTCAACACAAATGTAGGGAGCTGGAGAGCACACACAACCGGCTGAAGGCCACACAGAACGAAAAAGCTACTCGTCAGTAACAAAGTTGTTCAGAGTTTACAGTCAATTTAGTTAGCTTGGGAAAATTAAACGTTCTGAGATCCAGAGAGGGATGAGTCACAGAAATCTGATTTGAAAATCCAAAAAGATGGGGGTAGAAGGAAAAATAAATGTAAATAAACAAAAATGAACCACAGTTGTCATATTTCCATATGGCTATGACCTCTGACCACTGATCTTGATCAATAATTCATCACCCAGAACAAAAATATCTGCTAAAGCCCTCCAACCCCTCCAATAAATTAATCTAAGAAAAGCAGCAATCATGAAGAATTCATGAAAAAAAACAAACAGACTAATTCCTCTCAGCACAGTTTACGCATAATGTGTCACACCAACGAAAACATGAAGGGAGAGGTAATCATTTTGATAGTGTTGCAAAACTGGCAGTGTTGGAGTGTAATTCTTATTGAACGTGGCTCTGGTCCACTCTATTACGCACAGCAAAGCTGGCGGAGTAATGGAATATTTGATCACCGCAGGAAAAACACTGACACAAAGCAAAGCAACTTTATGAAACTTCAAATGACCAAAAAACTGTTATATTGAACACATCTTACATTCTATGTGCATATTTGACTTAGACTTGGCATCTGTTTCTGATATATTTTCCATACATTCCCCCATTTCTATGCAAATTACATTCAGCTCATAAACCATTTTTTTTCATTAAAAATATTCAAAGGTTTTTTTGTTCTGACACTTCTCTCTCAGTAAAATGAGAATTCAATCTTTAGGATAAAGGCTTAAATTCCCACTGAGAGATAACAGCAACACCTTCTGTTGTCATATGGCCGACACGCTGTACTCTAATTTCTCTATTAAATCAGAAACTCTGACCGTTTTCTGAATTTTGGCCTTGTTCGTGCAGCATCCCGCTTTAATGAACCTTATCCAATAAAATTAGATTTCTCTAGCTGGTTATTTCTGTGGGCTGACAGCCAAAATATCAGCAGTCTCTCAAATCACTGCACTCGATGTGCACACGAACACGTGTGTGAGTCAGAGTTTTGTCTCTTTGCTGCAGGGGTGTGTGGTGCGTGCGAGTGCGATATGTGGGTTCAGTCTGATTCGGCTGTGATAACGTGAAAGACAAACAGTCCATTTAGCTGTATCGACAAAGTTATCGTGCTGACTAAGAGAAAATATATACAGCCAAATGAACCCAAGATACTATCTCAGTATAGCTAAACAACACACTAACACAAAGTTGTAACTTTTATCTACACACACACGCACACACACACGGAGCTGAGACAAAGCCCACAAGGCAACCTCGCTCTTTAATGACTCAATAGAATGGTCGATAGAGCAGGCACATGCATACTCAGGTGAGCTGAGCTAATGTCCTGGACCCATAACTTGGTTTACAGCTCTCAGTGTAAAAGTAAATGGGGCAAAACCAGAGGAAGAATACGGCAAAAGACCCTCTCGACAACTCAGAGATGACGGACAATAATATTAGGAAGCTGCAAATAACCGCTGCCTTGTTCAGAGGGCGGTCCGGTGGCTCGGGCAAACGCACACAACCCAAAAGTGAGGCTGTGGCACAGAGAGAGTGCACCACTATGTGGCATGAGATCCACTGTCTAATCCTGAATACCAGAGCACTGCCAGGAATCCACTCCTCTGACAGAACAGCGAGAGTGAGATGCAGCTCAGGATCAAGAATTACAAACAGCCTCCAAAAGACCAGCAGGTGAACACTGCATCCAGGGAATATTTGCTCTCACGTCTCTTTGATACCCTTTGGAGTAGAACAGCACAGACCTGCCACGGGCCAGATGTAGCTTATGTGCCTACACAAAAAGAATGAAATGAATACACCAGTGCACAAAGAGCGCTATTTATAAAGAGTACTCTATGAGAATGTGCATCCTCCTAGCACACTCCGCATGAGGCAGTTCCTAAATGGGGAATAAGACAACTCTGAAATAAGCTTTCAGAAACTGATTAATACGTCTCTGAACAGTATAAACCCGCAGAATTTCTGAAGAGGGGATCTTAAGTTTTATCCATAATCCCCGCTTTGGTTTGACAAAATCTAAGCCGAAATCCAACCAAGGAACACGTCTGCCACGTGAGCTATCAAAGCATGCATTTATCTATAGGTCATGCATGCAGCCCCTGGGCATGCTTCAGTCCTCCAGCCGCAGACTTACATAAAACGAGCCCAATGCATCTGGCCTTAGGTAACATGAATACATGAGGAATTTATGCACTGACATGTAGTTGTTGAAGTGATGAATAATACCGCATCTTAAAACCACCTTAGGGGGTCGTGCTGGGCGTTGTGGGTGTCTTTCTCTACCCACTTTGTGTTATATAGGTGTTAGCGCATCTGAAGAGATTTTTTATCTTTGCTCACTGAGATCATGGCAAAAACTTACAGAAAAACAGCCCAGTGGATACCTGCACTGTCCTGCCTGTAAATATGTTTTATGAAAACACTTCACAGTGCAAAGATTAAGAAATAAGGACAGTACGGGGCTACTTAAAATCGATTTGTCAAGAGTTTTCTATGAAGAAAACACTACAGATAATGACAAACATGCTCTCTGTCATGTTGATGGCAGGGACAAAATTGAACTGAACAGATCAACACTGACAGAGACAGCAGAGATTTTTGGGTTAGTAACAGTGGGCAGGCACCCCCCCCTCCCCCCTCCAACAGATGGACTGTGCGAAAGGTACTTCTGTGTGGAGGCGCTAACTAAACCCAGCAGGAGTCACTGTAAGCTCCAAGTTTAAATGACTTCAATCTTTTTGTTTGTTTGTTTGTTAACAGGAGCACAGCAGAATTCCGTAAGAATTATACCTCTGCAATATCAACTTTAGAATCCCCCACCAATTATAAATCCATGATGCTCCTTAAGAATAGTTTTCTGTAATAACCATTCTTTAGTATTGTCTTATTTATGCAATTGCATTGCAGTGATTAAAAATAAAATAAAAATCAACAGAACGACACACAACACGCCGTTATATTTTTAAAGTCTCCTTGCTATGATCATTCGTGGGCTTTTATAGAACAGAGAAAAACATCTCCATATTGGTCCTGCATAACAGCAGGAGGAGAACCATTTGCTGAACAAGCCATTGCAGAAACAAGAACCCCCCACACAACAGGTTTTTGCTCTCCGGGAGGCTAATGATAATTAGAACTAAACTACTGTCCATCCATCCATCACACGGCAGGGGGCCGAACAGAAAACTCTCTGCTGTGTGAGTGCGCTTCCTTTCCTTAAGACCCACACAAACACAAACTCTTGGAGAGATTTGGGCCTCTCCAAAGTGTTTGCGGAGACAGATAAGAGGCGGGATTATATTTTGTAGCAATGTCTTGGGCTCTGCGGCTGAAAACACACAATCAGGGTTTATCCTCGGATGGCGAAAGCTGAATATTTAACAGAATTAATGCTGAACTAAAATTAAACTAAAGTGAGCAACAGGCATCCATAAACCATCAAGTCAAGCGTTAACGTCTCAAACATTTTTTATCTTACCCCTAATTACAAACTAGGTGCATGCGTATGGTGACAGAGTGATAATAGGGTTTCAGCTATTATTCCACCCAGCGTTGCACTATCATCCAAAGCCCATCAGTCACAGGAGTCACAACATTAACTACTTGATGAGCCCTCAATCACCAGACGAGCTCATGCAGCTGTCATCTAAATAAAACATAATCCCTCTCTCTTCAACCATTTCCTCCTCCAGTGTACCTTCTCCTGAGTACCCTAGAGCAAACTGCGGAGTTAGCTGAGGCATTAAAGCTGATTTTGTTCCATTTTTGGAGCCGCTGACGAGGCTCATTACACCTCGGGTAACTGATATTAAATGTGTATTATTGTGGTTAATTAAGTACATTTGTAAGTTTTTAATTGTTCCAATGCTGGCAGGAGGGGATGGAAATCAGAGGGACTGTGAAGAAAACCAGAATACGTGATTGTTCATATCCTTCATCATCTCCCGCTTGGGTTATGGTCTCATATTGAGCAATTTCAGAGGCAACTCCGGGGCACAGTGCCAACTGAGTGAGAGCAAATTACAAAACCAGCATGGTGGCGCCGTAAAATTACACATTGTGCCGCTGCGTCCCTTAAGAAAATTATTCAATTAAGCTTTCATTGCATTTGTTGTCGTGAGTTTGCTTGGAAATGAATCTCGCAGGCAGTCAGCACAAAGAGGGAGGGAAAGCGGAGGGAGAAGAGATGCGCAAATGGAGGTTGAGCATCTCTTTTCTGAAGCTGCTTTACAGAATTTGATGCGCAAAGAATGATTTACAGCTTGGTAAAAGATGGGGGGAAAAGAAGTGATGCATGCAGAAGGGAAGTAGAGGATGATAAGGAAAGATGGATGGATGAGAGCGAAAGTAGAAAATGAGGGATGGGTCTAATTCACGGCGTCTTTGCTGTAGCTGAGGAACCTTTGCTCTCAATACTTCATGGGAAGACGCTCTCCACTTTTAGCTGCTTCTGATCCAGAGTGAGAAGATTGACCAGACTGGGGAACCAGGAAGGAAAGTCTGAATTATTAGCTGCAACTAAGTATGTATGAAGACCTAACATGCACTTTCAAACTTCGTAAACTTTTGAATGTTTAATGATTAATCAGATCTCATCTGTGAGTATGTAGGGCATAATTGATGGCGATGCCCCAGAAGCTTAGGGTCTGAGAATAATTTCACTGTCAGAATAACAAACTAAAAGGCTTCATCTAAATGTTTCAGCTCAACTTGCTTAGAAAGAAACAATGGGGACGTGTGCGTTAACATGCGTGCCTCTTTTTTTTGCCCTAATTTTTCATCTGAGTCAGCATCTGAGAAATAATTCAGAGCTTTAGGATGCATCTGTGACGCAGGGATTTCTACACTTTTGAAGCTACTTTTTAAGCTGCCGTGCATCTGTTGCACAAGACTTAACAGACAAAGAGAGGGCAGCCTTCTGCTGAAATGCCTGAACAATAAAGCTGATTTGGTGGGAACACAAACGGTGCTTCCACCGGGATGTCAGCTAAGACGTTCGGATGCAAATATGAACGCTTCCAGAGCTTAGATTTGAAACCACTTCCTTCCTGAATCCGGGGACCATGTATTGGAAGAGCTGTGCAGTGAAAATAAAGCCGTTAGGAAGCTCAAGTTTAAACCACAATATATGCATCACTGTTGATGTCATGTGTAGAGTGGTGTGACTCCTGGGGGAATACTCAAACTTGGCCCCTGAGCATGGCCAAAAACAGGCTTCACTATCAATTAGAGGAAACTATAACAAACTTCAGGCAGTAACAGCGTTTGATACCTATTGTTCTTCCCTTACCAGCCTAAACTTTTCGGGTAAACGTGAAATTTCCTGTGGTAGTTTTGACTATTTCTTTTCCCTACAGCAGTCACAATCCATGTCCGACACATATGAGCGTCACTTAGAATCCCCTGAAAACGGTAGAACCCATGGAAGAGGAAGAACTGCTGCCAGTCACAACCATGACAGATTTTAAGGTTCTTTAGAAAATTCCTTTAATTGATTAGAAAAAGTTGCTGCTGATCAAAAACTCAGTGTTTGTTTAAAACTTTACTGGGCCTCTTGAGGGGGAGCTGCAGCTGACTGTGAAAGCTGACAGTTGTAGCAGACAGTGCTGCTCCTGAGGGCAGGTGATGAAGTGCCGCAGACAGGCTGAAATCGAGCAATTTGCTCAGCTTTAAGAGCACCGCGGCACTTTTAGCCTAGGCCAGACTGCGCATTGTACTGTGAGTGCAGGTGTTTGTCGGAGGCAAAGTAATGTTGCAGTTAATCCATTCTGCTATTTCTTGTGGCTCCTGCCCAGATATGTGGAAGAGCCTCTCTGTGCTATCAGCCCAAGTTATCGTCCCGTCACACTGTACGGGGAAGATAAATCTAGGCAATTAAAATTTAAATTGCTGTGCGCACCGCCATGACTTCCTCCTTTCTGTGTGTCTCTGCATCTCTGTCTGACACGCGGCTAGACTGCCTCGATATCATGTTAGAGGTAAAAAAAAAATAAATAGACGAGCTGCTTGGGATGGGAAAACATGCTGGTCATGGCTACAGACGCTGTGATGCATTACATTAGATAATTGTTATCCAATTTTTTTTTTATGTTAGGCATTTGTTTCTATTAAATAAACACTAAATTGAATAAAATGCATCCGCTTGCCACAGAAATGGGTAAGGATGAAACAGGCAAATTCAGAAACGTCTTTTAACAGGAATAACACAGGACAGGGGGAAGGTGCGCTATAAAGAACGAAGAGATTCAGTGATTTGATGTAAAACTACTCATGAGGGCCTGATTAGAAGGCATAAGAGCCAGCTCTCTGATCCCAAGTAAAAAAGTGTAGTAGCAGTGTGATATAGACAAGCTTTCTACCGACATAGAGCAATCAAATGTCATCAACAGAAATATAACGATATAAAGGATTTGTTTTTGCTCACCAGGTATGTAAAGCCATGAGGTCATTTCTGCAGTAGTTGGTTTTCACCATAAAAGTTGGATGGATTGTATACAAATGGAGAACAATCAAGAGAATAATCACCTTCCCACACACAGAAGTTGGTCAACAAGGAACCTGGAGTGATTGCTAGAATGCAAAAAGTCATAAGGACAGCACCGGCGGTGAGCATGGCGGGACTGCTGGGGAGGAATCAATGTTGCTTCTGGTTGATGCTTATGGGCCAGCACAGAATGCTAACAGTGAAGGAACAATGGACTCTGAATTTGTACCAGTAAATCCTGAAGGCAAACGTCAGGACATCTGTCCATGAGCTGAATCTTAGGAGAAAGTGGGTCATGCAGGCTAGAACGATCAAGTCAAACTTCTGACCCTAATCCAAAAGAAATGTTGCAGAAGGACATAAAGCAAGCAGTCCATGTAAGAAAATACAGTAATACAATTATGAGCTTAATTGGACAAAGTCAAACCAGGCCAATGCACAAAACTGAAATTGTTACCAGAAGTGTTTAATTTGACTGAATTCTACTCATGTAAGCATACCTGATACTAAAAGCAAAGCGTCTTTTAGGTCTGACACAAACAGAAATGTTATATTGAATAGATTTTTTTGGGGGAAAAAATTAATTATTTCAACTTTAAAAAATCAAATGAATTACTTATTTGTTTATTTGATTTATTTATGTCTTTGACACATTTACATATTTGTATTTTATTTTTATTTTCAATACTTAACATCTTCATAAGATGTATCAAAAGCAAAACATATAATCTGAGCACAAACCATTGCTTAAAAACTGATGAGCATTTATCATTCAAACTGAGATGCGTCACAAAGCAATAGGACAGCAGTGAGCTGACATAGGAAGTTCAAGGTCAGTGGAAGGAAGGATGTTATGACGGGGACCCTCCGCCACGTACTGCCTGCATTCCTTAGCAGTTCAAGAGTAAATGTTGGACAGAGATGAATCCCTCCGTTGAGTTAAAGTAAAAATAGAGTTAAAATAAATATCCAGCTCATTTTAGCAGTTCAAAGTGCTGGTTTTCCATCCATCCATTTTCTATCACACTTAGTCCAACCAGAGAGGCAAGAGGCGGGGTATACCCTGGACAGGTTGCCAGTCCATCGCAGGCTACAGAGACAAACAACCAAACACACACACATTCACTCTTAGGGACAATTCATAGTGTCAAATCGACCTAACACGGATGCTTTTTGGACAGTGGGAGGAAGCCAGAGAACCCACACAGACACAGGAAGAACATGCAAACTCCACACAGGAAGGTACTGCTGGTTTCATTAAAGTAAATATTTTTATAATTAACATTGGCTCTACATAAACAAAACATGCCAATCTAACAATTCAATTAGGAAAGCAAATTAAAAAACTATTCTGCTCTGAATTGCATTACGGTAACGACAACACAACCCCAAACATTTTAACCCTCTGTTTGAAAAATGACTCAAAGGCCGCTAAATTGCCTGTTGGTTTTATTTTTAAATTAAACGCCAGCGATGTGACTCATGGAGAAGATTTTATCAGCCGTCTTCATACTTTCAGCCACTGATAATGACAGGAAAACAAGACGAACAGCCTAAAGTTTAAAACTGTAAGGTTTTAAACACTGGGAGAAGACTCAGCCAAGTCTAATTTGTTGTTTCTGGATGAGAGCAGGTAGCAGCGTAATTACTAAGCTTAATGACTGAACTTCGCTGCCATCGACACAAAGTCCTCAGCGCCTGATTACAAACCTACCAGCCAGTTGCCATCGCCGAACCCCCATCTCCACAAGCGACTGCGGCACTGTAGAGCAGCTCATAATTAAACATGACTACAGACATACTGTGTTGGCTTGCACAGTGATAAGGTCGCTGATGCCAGATCTGCTGATGTTAGCCATAGTAAACGAAAAATTCGATAGGATTCAATTACACTAAATAACTAGATCCATTAGGCAGCTAGAGTGGAAAACTAACGTCTAAAGCCAAAAATGGAGTAATGGGAGTAAATAAAGAACAATATGGCTTTTCTCATTAAAAAAGGGGAAACATGTGGTTTTAAAAAGCAGAAATGAAAATGAAAAAAATGCAAAACAGTACGGGTAAATACGGGCATGAAAATTCCGCACTGTGGGACTTGAGAGTCCCAAACGTGTTACAGTTATTGCAAATGTAGCGGTGTTTGTGGCTCTCGCAGCTTCTGGGAACAAGCTGTTTCTCAGGCTGAATGTTCTGGCCTTGATACTGCTCAGCCTTCTTCCGGAGGGATGGGGAAGGGAAGGGAAGGGAGGGGGGTGGGGGGGGGGACAAACAATCCATGTGCAGGGCGGGAAGACTCCTTCAAGACACTGACAGCTCTGTTCCTACATCTGCTGATGTAAATGCCCCCGACTGGTGGAAAGCTGCTGCCCATGATCTTCTGTGGTGACTGGCCCACCCGCTGTGGAGCCTTCCTGTCTGCAACAGAGCCGCTTCCAACTCATACGGGGACGCTTCATGTGAGGATGCCGCCGACTGCACACCTGCAAGGCTGTGGTAGCCATTCCAGCCCACACTTGCTGGCACACATCCATTGCATTTGAGTTTAATTGTGCTAAATTTGGAACTCTTTCCAAACTTTTGCCTTTTTATTCCGTTTTTTTCTTCTCGTTGGGAAATCAATTGCGGAGTAAAATCCCTGATGCTGAGCGACAACCGGCAGAAAACAAAGCTGTTAAATGAAATGGAGGTTCTCAATGCTGTTAATCCTGCTGGCAAAAGCAGACGTGTCTCTATTCAACTCTTTGATCAATCGCAGTAGATCGAAGCCTGAGGCTGCTTTTACCGTTATCTGAGCACAGATCGACAGGGCAGTGGATCAGCGTCAGCAGCCAATTCTAGCCCCAAAGTCCACTAAATTAAATGGGGATAAGGACAAAAAGGGGGCTTTGGCGGGTATCTAAATCACTAAACGCAATTATTTCAGTTTCATGTACCTGAATTATGGTTTTGTTATCCGCTGTGCATTCAGTTATTCACCCTTCAGCCATTCTTTCTTCAAAAATGGTTTGAGGAAAGAACAAAACTAAGTTAAATACCACACCATTTTAAATGTCCCTACCCCTCTCACACACGCAGACACACATGCGCACATAAATTGTCTCAAAGCCTCAGGCAAGGCAGGGCTACTCCCAGAATTTTCATGCGCCTGTTTGCTTTAACTGCTTCTCCATCATCACACAATCTTTGGTCTTTGATCCATGACAATGCTTTGGCCTTTTCCCATTTCTCCTCCTCCCTGTCCCTTTACACCATGAGCATCTGTGCGGAACGACAACGGTAACATCTCACTACCAGCAATCAGCAAATCGGACACAATGCAGTAGCTGCGCCCACGTAATGCAAATGACCTGATAAGACTTTGGGTGATAACCTGACGCTCACACGCACACACTGCTTGGCTCTTTGCATCTTTAAGATGTGTCCTCATATCCATACGGCCATATGAGGCAGCAGATATGAAGACGGCTGACTCGCGGAGGTGTGGTGGAGGTCTGTGATAAGAGGGGAGCTCTTCCATCTGCCGGGATCCTGGGGCAGTGAGCCGAGGCGTGACTCGGTACCAGGGGCCACGCCCAGGAATAATGAGCATATGCTAAACGCGTAGAGTCAACGAGAACAAGCAGAGATGTGAGGACTGAAAGAGACGACTCATTTTTTACACATGGCATAGGCTTCGTGATAAATCCTCGTACACTTTGCAATAATCCATCTTTCTAATGGTACCACTCTCTTATCCAAACCGCTATGTAAATACCATTCGTCATAGCCCTGGGGCAGCGGAGCCAGCATGTGTGTTATAGGACGTGTGAACGTGTGCCTGAGTGTGAGTTCATGCACATTAATTCAGAGTAGTAAAGCAGACCAAATGGTTTCATAAAGGGCAATGTGGGTCAAACTCTTTCCACCTGATTTAAGAGACAACCCTGAATGATACACACCGACATTAATGGTGAAATACAGTAGGAGGTCCCCTCGTCATCTGATGGAATATTTTCAGTCCAGTGTCCATCTGTCTTTCAGACTGAGTCTCTGTGGTCTACTACGTGCCATTCTTTCCGATCAGTGACCGTCTGAAGGCTAATTGGAACCACAATGGGTGTTGTTGTCACGGTGATGGTTGCGAAAGGCCGAGCAACCCCCTCTGGGCGTGACTGCCTGCGTGGTACCCTCAATTTAAACATGCACAGCTGCTGGAATGGATTCCCTGATCTCATCAGAGAAAAGACGAGAGAAAAAAAAAGGGTTTGTTCTGTTGGAGTGGAGCTCTGTCAGGGTTTTCAACTCTGCAACTGCACACCAAAAGGTTTTTTTATTTTCTGTTAGCAATCAATCAGTTACTGCACGGAATCGCAAACACAAAGAAAAGTTTATATGATTCAAAAAACCTTCATGAATGGCAAGTGATGGTGTCATGACAACGCACAGCTAAAATTCCAGCCAGCGCCAACAACCTCCGCTGCAGCGTGGGGTTTTCCAAAAGCCGGGAAGCCAGGCACACTTCGACTTTGGTTCTGTAACTACGGTTCAATCTGTAAAAATGAGTCACAGGCGTAGACATGAATTCCCTTGTGAGGCTTCCTCTGGCTGTGCGGTTGACTCTGAGAGTTACACAGAGAGGGGAAAGACCTCCCTGCCCTATAAATAAACAGCGCTCTGTCCCGACTTCCTCTGCGCTCATGCAGCGGGAGCGTTACAGAGGCCGTCTGCACTGAAACTCACAGCTCACCAATAAACTTACATAACGCCGGGGACAAGCTCGGCTGGTCCCATCTGAAAGTAAGATCTGAGAGTACAGAACAACATCGTTTGGACTGCTATTGGTGTCCTCAACTCTCATAAAAAAAGCCTGTAAAAGGCACACAGTCTCCGTTCTAACACATTAAACATGTTCTATAAACCTCTGACATAAGAGCTCAGAGAATTAGGTTTGTCAGGGGTGCAGGGAAAATTATGTGGTCAAGATGGAAGTTTCAGTTGAGAAAAAACAAAAAATGAATCATCTTTTATCGCTGAGTATTGCGTTTTTTTTTCAAACTGAAAAAAGAGAAAAAGTCAGCATCCTGGAGGAGGAATGAATCATTTAAATAATCAATTTTCAAAAATCTCATTCATGCGCATTCAAAACTCCTTTAAAAGTTATTCAAATAAAACTAGGTGCCCCCCCCCCCCTTATTAACCAAACTTCCAACTTATTGCTTATCATCTTTTCTTATCTGATAGAGAGTTACTGTTAGATCACAAATTCCCTTCTCGTAGGTCAAAAGTCTCCCAAGTCCCGCGAGGGGAGTCATCCTTCCCAGATAACGTGCTTCCCGCCAAACAGTCAACCTCTGCAACCCTACAAACCGGATACGTCTCCCCCCTGCCTGCCTTCTCTGCCTCTGATTATCTAAGCAGCACTTTGGTGGCTCTGCGATCACAATCACAAGTTTTGTTTTTCCTCTGTCATCCGTTTAGCATCTCAGACTTGGAGCGTGGGGACCAGAACAGGCTCACGACATAAAACCAGGGCAGTCACTCTGCAGCGGGGAGAGGGATGAACAGTGGGAAAGCCACAATAATAAATAAACATTAAGGTCAAAGAAAAAAAGGTTCTACATTTGTGACGATAATGATTGTGAGGGATGCAAAATTATGTCATCGGGTCTTTAGAAACTTGGCATGGCTGGGACCGGTTCCTGGTTGTTTTGGAAAGGCCCGAGCTCGACATAGACAAAGGAAGTTTCCACTTCTTGCTGATTATGTCTTTATCTGTATCAGGAATGCAGATCAGTTTATTACCGTCAGGGATATATATCCAAAAATTTCCACTAGCTGATTTGAATCATTTTGGAATACTGTACAATTGCCAGATGTAGTTGTGAGGAATCTTTCAGACAGAAGCTATTGTCAAAAATCTTTGGAGCGTGACCAAAAGTGCCAGGATGGTGCACGTTTGAACACATTTCCTATTTTGGTATGTGCGTCTCTAACAAAACAAGGCAGCCACTTTGGCAGACAACATGACAACACAAACAATATGTGAAACAGTGACATGTTTTTGGATTTGATGCAGTTTTGCATGTAACTGTCTGGACCAATAGGCATCCTGCCATGACCTGCCTCTGGGAGACACACTGTCAGTAGAGCAAAGGGCTCAGAAAAAAGCCCAAAAACCCTCCTGTAATTTGAATCTTTTTCTGAGCCATCCCCCACCCACAACCCAAATGGCCCCAAACAACAACACACCACATTACATTTTACTGTATATATTTCCAAAAGGGCAAACGCAGCTACTCCGAGTCATCATCCACATTTAAATTATTCATTAAACCTCCAACCAGATCTGCCCGCTCCAGTTTTCCGATCAATTCCTTTTTCCGGTCTTGTTGCGATCAACTCGCTCTTTCCGTCCCCCCTCCCACCGGCAGCAACCAATCGCCACGTTTGCTGAGGGACTGGTTACTATCCATCACAGCCTGGTGACACCCGCGGAGTGCTCAGAGAAGAAAAGCTGCTAAATACGACCCAGCATATTGTTAACAGAGGTCTAAGTTAAAGAATACATTATTTGGGGCTTTCAAAGCGGCTACATTGAAGAAAAGCGCATAATGATGCAAAGGGGATCACAAAGGTAACCAAAGTGGCTCATCAAACTGAAGCTGTCCAGATGACACCTGTACTTTAATTTGCATATGCATTTCTCCAAAATGAAAGACAAACACATGACACCTTAAGGGGATATCCCAAGGAAGAGGTAAAAGCCAGCAAATAGCTTTAATATGGAGCGAATGTAGCATCTATCGCATGGGTATTCTGCTCCAGCCGGATGAGAAAGATGCAAATCTTTCGTTTGTTAAGAAGTTCTGTTTCCCTTATCTGTTATCGGTTTATTTTTATTAAATGTGGAATCTTTTTCATTTTTTTTAAAGAAGATGGCTTTTCTGAAATAAGAGGAAATGCATCCCTGTAAAACTCAGAGGGCAAAATGATGTTCAATAAGATGAAAGTAACACCTCATTTAACTTGAATCTGTGTTGTTTTTTTTCTTCCTAAGGTTCATCGGCATGTGTCCTTGTAAAGCTGGTCGTTGATCATGTAATTGTTTTAATTGAGATCTAATGAGGCGCTAAGGGAAGCCAAAAAAAAAGGGGCAAAAGCTGCTTTGTTTGAGGAATTAATTAACATGTCTGCATTCCGTTTCCATGATTTTTTTTTGTGTAGCCATGAAACTGTGTGAAAAAAATAAATAAATCAAGGGATCATCTCTGTCTCTGACCTCTCAGAATTCAACTTTCATGCACAATCACCTATTAAAACTGAACATAATTAAGTGCATACAAATACGGCACCCCACTGGTACAAGACGGTCATCTATTAGTGTAGCAAGTGTATAGAGAGAAAAAAAAGAAAACCAATTGTAAACCAATTGTGCAGCAATAGCAAGAGGCATGCTACACCGTTCATTTAGAAGCATTAAGGTAAGCGCCCAATGCCAGCATTTAAAGCATCAGCATTTGCCCCTGACTTTCTTTAAACAACTATACATGAAGCTTGGGGTCTGCTTAGAGATCATTGATAGTAGCAAATGGTGTTTTATACTATAGATATGCACATACAAACCATTCAGAGTACTTGCAATTGTTTCGTCAGCTGTGTCTGACTCTACAGGAATCATCACACTCTCCACTGCTCAATACTGTCCAATACACACGGAACTCTGCGCCCGTGAGGTGTTGTTAATGAAGCTACCATGTAGTTGGTTCAATAACATTCAATAAGAAGTGAACGTCGGACAGCTGGAAACAGTTGAGTGGGCTGCAGTCCAAACCAGAAACAGACCTAATGATGCTGGGCAGTTGAATAATTTAAAGAGCAGATGCTGCAGTGGGGAAGCAAAGTCATGTTTGTGACAGTTTTCTACTGCATTCCAGTTAACTCCACTGTTTGGGGGCACAGCCGACCACCAGGCACAAGAGACTGTTTGTACAGGAGAGCTCCAGGGCAAACCAGATTTAACGCCACACGATACACTCCTAAAACTAAACTGCAAAAAGAAAAAAAAAGAAAAAAACAGGCAATTAATCAACTGCATCATTAAAAATCGGTGTAAAACAAATACAGGGAATGCCGTTTTACCACAGCATTACAGTGTCTAATAAGGCATCCCATTGTTTTTCTCATTACTGTGTTCTCCTGCATCCCGAGGCGTTTGCAACTTGTCATTAAACTAGATGAGAAAATGAAAATGTCTTCTTTTGTTCCAGTAGCCTGATCTCGGTTCATAAGACAAAATTCTGAGCAGAACCTTGTTTGTTGTCAGAGCCTCACTGACTCAGATTTAATTAGGAATAAGTGCCTCAAGGTTACAGCAGCTCTTAAGTGCTTGTGTTCACTGTCTTATGCTCGGTATCTGCACAAGGTGCAGAGGGGATGATGACTGTTTTTCGTAACCTTGCGAGCTTTTTGAGCCAAGTTTCAAAGGGGAAAAGAGTAGCTAACAGGACGCCCAAATGGACAACAGGTCATTTGCATTGGAGGCAGTGAAACCTCAGGCAAAAATTATAATCTTCCTTTTAAAGTCGGAGCCACTGCTTTGTGCGTGTCCAGTTCTGTTCATCTTCATAAAGTTATACACTTTCTGATTTAAAAAATAAGGGGGGGTTACTTGTAAATTTTTGAATATTCAATCAGCTGTCCCTAACCACGGGTAATGTACAAGTACTCAAGTTAAATATTTTAGCAGTTGTTCCTTGGCTGACTGGAGATGAGAGCCAAGTCTCCTCTAATTAATGGAAGAGGAAACACAGACCCCAGGAGTGTCAGCAGGGATGACAGGGTCAGAGCTCTTCAATGAGCGGGTTCCACCGCCACCCACATTACCCTTCAACCCTACCTATAGTTTCTATACTGATCTCAGAGATGTGAGGTGACAGCTGACCTTCAGCAACAACGTAACCTCTTCAGGGACTTCAGCTAATACCCATACAACATTTCACATATTCTGACACCTTTGAGAATGTTTTAAGGACACTTTCAGTAGTTTGACCTTTCTAAAATTCCATTTTCTCACCTGATTCTGAATAAATGGATGTTTCTGAAAGATTGCTAATGTCTGCACAGAGCCCAGGGCTGATGTCTATGGGTATGACCCAGCAACCCTCATTCCCTACAGACGTGCCTATCATTTTGTGGATATGTCTAATGTTGCAGGCAACACAGTGGTAGTGTTGCCTGCAACATTGCTGCTTTTCTATGTGGTATGGAGTCTAAAAGTGCTCCGACAGGTCAGCTAAACTAGAAAAAAGCGCTACATGGGTACAGTCCATTTACCAATTAATCAAGCAAGCTGTAAATATGGGTAAAAATCGTGGGTGAAATCTACAAGCATGGTGACCCTTCCAAGCATGCTGTATTTTCCTAACTGAGGCCTGTAGAGACGGAGACGTAGCTCTTGGGTTATTTTACCATTTCTCTGAGCGATTCACAATCTGAACTTGTGGCGAACTTGCTGGGACATGAACTCTTGTGAAGAATGACAGCTTGAATGTCTTCCGGAGGTAAATAATATTTCTCTCTGTAGAATGATGGATTCTAAGCTGTTTGAAAAGTACCTATCAACCCTTCCAAGATTGGAAGCTGCTTCTCTACGATCATGGCTGATGTCTTTCCTCCTTGGCATTGTGTTAATACACACATGGATGGTCAAATTGCCAAAGCTTCTTCATTTATGGAGGTGCTCATGCCTTTTGATCACTGATTAATAAAGTGTACTGAACAGCACCTAGCTGCCACTTAGCCTCATAATTCTGATAGAAACAAAAAGGGAGAACTTTATTTGTCGCAGACTTTGGTGTTAGATCATATGTAATATCTTACGTGTTCTTTCTCATTTGAAGTCATGCTGACCCAGTGTTGTATAGTAACAAAGTAAAAATAATTCACTACTGTACTAAAGTATATTTTGGAGTACTTTATACTTTCCTTGAGTATACATTTTTTTGATAAATTTCACTTTTACTTCACTATATTTCCGAACTTAATTGCATACTTTTAATCCGATATATTTTCAGTGTATGGTTTAGTTACTCGTAACAAAAAAAAGTACGAGAGAGAAGGAGAGAAGGAGAGAGAGAGAGAGAGAGAGAGAGAGAGAGAGAGAAACGCAAGCGTTTTGACCCCACTTACTGATTGACTGCAACAAAGTCGGGACTTGCTTGGGCTGGTTCATCACCACCAATAGGATCCACCTGTTTCGCTTCTCCCATTAAACACAAAACCAGTCTCCCAGTCAGCAGCAGCCACATGGAAGAGGAGACGGAGACAGAGACAGCGGGTGCAACGACGTCGGACTGGAGTGTAATAACAGTAGCACCTTTTTTTTCTCTGGTGTGACACCTCATTTCAGCACTGCCTTTTTTCACGTTTTATGGTAGTTTTACATAGAAGGTCTCCCTCTTCAGATGCCAAATAAGCTGCACTTCCCTCCCAATTAATTGTTTGAAAGGTTTACAAAAGGGGTTTAAAACTGGACTCCCTCTTCAGATGCCAGATAAGCTTCTGTTTTTTTTTTCTTTTTTTGTAATGATGGCAATAACAGTAGCAACCTTTTTTGTTTAATTTTTCTCTAAGTGGTGTAATGTACTTATGACCTTACTTGAAGGAAAAACTGAAGGCTTACAAAAACTATGTATTTTCTGTCTAAACCCGGGGGTTATACTAAGAAGCCGGTTCAGTAGTAAAGCAGGTTAAGTTAACCTTGTGGTTTAGATAAAGCATCTAGCCGAGCCAGTAGACCTCATTTTAACTAAATTATACCTGAAGATGTATCTATTAGCTAGTTTACCGCTTCCTGTTGGTTAACTAAGCCTGGTTCGTCACTTCACCATGTTCTTAGTATACACCTCCTTGTCTAAATTTTGCCTGCACTAGGTTGTGTACAATTTTAAAGTGTACAGCACTGACCTTACTTGAAGAAGGAAAATTGAAGGCTTACAAAAAGGTTGTATTTTCTGTCTAAAATTGGTTGAAATTTCTCCTGCACTTGGTTGTGTATATTATTTTAAGTGAAATGTCATTCAAACTGCATATGCCTTGTTTTACTTTTTACTTATACTTTTCATTACATAACTTGAGTACATCTATTTTTACAGTAATTTTAATACTTGACTACAAGACATTTCAGATACTTTAAGACTTTAACTCAAGTAACATTTCAGTCAGTGATATGGACCAAAGTCATATTTTTGAGAGGTACCTGTACTTTTACTTAACTCTGAGATTTATTTTCCTAATCTTATAATGGCCTGGTTTGGAAAACATTAAAACTGCAGACTGGTGCACTTCCTTATTGCATGACTTTTATGAGCATTAAGTTTCAAGTACAATCTGTGTTGGCACAACTAATCAGAGCCATTAAAGGGGGAGAGGACTGTTAAAACCACAAACACACACAGACACACAAAACAGGATTTCCAGTTGATAGAATCACCATTTACATGATCAAATGGCTCAGACATGTAAATTAGCACATGTAAATTTACTCTAAATGCTCCACATCAATGACATCCATTGATGATGTAAGTGCTCTAATTAAATGACAATCAACTTATCATTAATAAGGCCTACGTGTGTATTAACCTTTGTTGACATCAGGTGCGGAAATCGAAATGTCTAAGAGCAGCACTCAACTGTCTTGTATGATGTCATAATTCTGAGTGACAGCCCAAATCCCAGAGCAGCTATGTAGTTTCAAACTAAAACTAGTGTTTAGCAGCGAGGTGGAAGTAATTACACAAATTCATGATCAGCAAGAGAAAAGTAATCAGTTATGCCGTTCATACAGCCAATCACCAGTGCCATTCAGTTGTCTCATGAGACGTAATCGTATTTAACCCAGCGAGCCCTCTAATGATGCCCGAAAGTACCATCACTCATCCTGACATTTAAACACAATCAAACGCAGTACTGTTCTTCAAAGAAAATAAAAGATTTTAGCCTCATTCATAATCACATCCTTAGTTAATCTTTTTTCTTTCTCCAATGTGGACTGAATCAAAAAATGAGCAGTGGTGTAAAAAGGAAGAGGAGGCGCGTGTGGCAAAGATGAATGCCACAGAGCAGCGCAGTTCATCATCTCAGAAACCTCGCTAAGGGATGGTCAGGGAAAAATGTCGTTCCCAACTCCCCCTCCATCCCCACTGTCAAGGTCAAGACACATTGGAACAATCAGAGAAGAAGAGAGATAAAATAGCATTGCCATGGGCAGAGAAGAGCAGGTCAAAATAGACCCAATTTTAGGCCCTAAGCGAAATGTTAGCCATAAAATTGGAAATGGTCTCATGCAGGTGTGTACATATTAACAAAGCATGTGGTCCGTTTAAGGAAGGAGTTTGAAGGTGGCGACAGCTAAAAAAGGAAATTGTCACTGAATGAACACATGCTAAAGCACACAGGGGATGGCAGAGACCCAGTTTTACTCAGGGAGAAATGGAAATGAATAAATGGCTATAATATCTACAAGAGTCAAATATAAATGTGGTCAGGAATAGGCTATGCTGAATGTTATGGCTCAGATGTGAAAATTATATTTCAAACTGTGATAGAAATTTTAATTCACTTTTGATGAACTACAGAAATGAATGGACAATATTAACTGGTAGTGCTTCGATCCATGGAGGAATATGGGTACCATTATGTTAAGGCTCCTGAAGTCATTCATTTGTTGTCTTTCTACTGTTTTCAGTAAAACGAGGGATCAATTATTGAAATTTTCATTTCGTAAAATTTCTTTGCGAAAGAAAACAACAACACAGCCAGGAAACCATCAGTTAATGCTAAATAAAGTAACCTGGCTGAAGTGATATGTCTACATGCCCCAGCAGTGCTCTTCACACGACAGTTAAATAACAAGGAAGTTGAGTTGAAATAGAGCAATCATATGGCCTGTTCTCAGTATCAGAACCATCAGTTATTTAAGAAAAAGATATGAAAGCCATCAGTTATGTCACCAAGTATACTCCTTTTAAAATACCATTTTCCTTAGTAAATGTTGGTTACATCTACCTTGGCAATTACAGATTTACCATCATGTCTTGCCGCTAGAGTAGATATGATGAATTGTTTGCATGGGTTTGGGGAAATGTAGCCATACGTGTCAAACCACCGTGTCTTTACGTGCCAGTGGCGTTCAGCAAACAGCAGCATAGCAGAGCAGAAACTGAAACAATCATGGTTGGGTGAAAAAAGCAAATCTAAAAGTTTCCCAAAAGCAGAAGTCAGCCCGCTTTATACCACAGCTCTAAATCTGGTTGCGGCACCTGCGCTGCACGCTCGTGGTGGACCAGTGGTGCAGAACGATGAGTGAAATAAATTAATCTCCAAAAATTTGAGTAGAAAGACAGTAAGAGTCTTAGAACCTCCCATACACTGGTAAATAGGACGCTTTCGTTCTAATCTCATCCATGATTAGAATATGGGATTTTGCTTCAGGAAGTGCAGTAGCACAGAGCAACACTTTGGAAGTGCAAATTGGTGAGAAAACACACCTTGTACATTGACAGCCTGAGGATACACAATACTTAAACCTCTGGTAAGAGTTACAGGGTGTCATGATGAAAATTTGGAGAGGAAAATAACACCTTTTACCCAACCTCGGAGAAAGAAAATTACACACTTTGAACATCCCGGCAAGCACTTGACTACAGAACACGCCCACGCATTCTTCTCAGAAATCATCACAGTAACGACAAGAATGCAACGCTTGCACAGGGTTTGGTAGGATAACAGTGGGGAGTCCACACTCCAAGCGCACAGTCTGAGCCAAGCATTGTTGGACTCATCCGAGGTGGGAACGGGTGCATTCTGAACCCTCTGTTCTCCGTCCAGATGTTTCTTGTTGTCTGTCTAAGTGGTGAGGAAGGGGAGGGAGAGAATTACACAACTTCTCAACTCCCACTCTCTCTAACCCACCAAGTGCTGATGCTAAGCAGGAAGTGGGGAACAGCGAAACGTCCCCAGAAACGGAAAAGGGGAAAAAACTTGGATGAACTGACGAAGAAAGGCGAATCCAATGCCACGTCTATTTCAAAGGCGTGATCCCTTTTGTTTAAATGGACAAAAAGAAAACATAATCCCAAATCCGAAAGGAAGTCAGCACATTGCACACCGATCAGTGTCAGTCTGGCCTGATACGATTATACTGCGAGGTGTCCAACCTGACTCAGATGGTTTGCAACTCAGCCATCTGGGAGGGAAGCTGTGCAGACATTTTTCCAAAAATATCTCTTTTAGGTGACCGGATTAATCATCTATCTATCAAAAAATAACCCAAACCACTTGGATCATCGGAGAATGACCCTAAAAGCCACTGTGTGTGTAAGAAAACCCTCTAAAAACTACCTGCAGCCATCAGCCATAAGGAAAGCCTTAGATTCAAAACCTTTAGAATCCATAATTGACTTTTTTTTCTTGAGTCTATAACAAATAATAAGCAGTTTAGCTCAGAGACAACAGGAGAACAGGGTGAGTGCCGACCAACAACGGCGTCCGTAAATCCTTCCTGTTGTCACACTCTTGTACTTAGGGCTAATATTTGTCTGCTGATGGAGAATAAGTTGATGAGCTATGTGCGTCAGCGCGGGCGACATGCTCGATTTCACATGAGAGCATCCTCTCAATCAGGTCCTCTCTGCATCCACCTTCTGCTTTACGTCCATCTTTGTTTTCCACACATGCGTCCGCCGTTTATTCCAAATTGTTTAGCTTCCCTATTTTCACACTCTGTTGCTTTCATTATGCTAACGGCAGGCTGGTGGCAACTTGAGTATTTTCCGTCAACTTGAAGATGTTTAACGGCTCCTTCTCCAGCTGCCACTGATGAGAGATTGTCTTTTTTTTTTTGCTTTGTTATTTTTTTCCCCAGACATGTCATCAATCAAAGCCAGACAGGACAACATGCCGGGGTTACCAAAAAGCATGGAGACCGTCAATTTTAACCCAGAAGAGAAAGAGAAAGGAAAAAAGAAGACAAAAAAGGCTTGTCTGCTCATGAGCTGAATCATATGTCTGGCCTGACGAGAGTGATGAGAAATGCTGAAAGAAGCGAAGACGTCAGACTGCATGACAAGGACAGTTAGTTAAAAAAAACAGTGAGAAAACAATCCAGTAGCTCTTCGGCTCGCACCTAAACCAGCAGAGGGACAAACATTAACGGTCCTATGGAGGTGCAAAAACCTTGTAGTTTTTGTAAATGCATACATGTGCTATGCCACACTGACAAAGCATCAACCCAGGAAAACTCAAAGCAATGCATGCAGAAGAAAACAAAGTCCAACTGATTTCCATTTGAGTTTGGCTGTTTTTCCTCCCGAAAGCCTCTCCGTCTCGTCTTTTCTGTCCAACAGGAAGCTACAGCTTTCAGAGCAGAATTCTGCACTCTTTGTTACGAATGACAATTGGTATGCAACATGGCAGTTCATTAATTCTTCATTTTGAACAAAGATATCAGGCAAATGATTTTACAGAGAGTGAGTATTGCCTTAAAACCAACTATCATAAAAATGAACCTCTTTTAACATTCATCAAGGTGATCTTATTTTCTTTGTATCATTGTGCACTGATTAAAAACACTCTCTTTCAGGTTGGGTTTAGTCCCAGCTGATTTACCTGTCCTTGAACAGGATTCTAGATTGGAGGTTGTTACGTGGTGTCTTTTCCCCCCCCTTTTTCTTGACGGTTTTGGAACTTGTTCCTTTCAGCTTTTATTCACTCATCTGACTAATTTCATACATGGCAAACGGGATTAAATTGAACAACAACATAGAGATTACTGGTCGGAGCTCATCCCGAACAGTTTATCAGAGCAGCAAAAGAATGGTCCTGATAAACGGCATGACACTGGTCTGCTCCGACTCATTCATTTGTAATAAAACAGAACATACCGATTTTATTTTTTAAAAAGTGATACTATAGTAATACTGTGGCTTGTTCATTTGGTCTTTGGACAAGCGCCCGCTAACCCTTACTGTTTGCTTTATTTATTCTTTAAATGTACATTTTAAGGATCCTTCAGAGCCCATTGTGACTGTTTGGGTAGGCTTCATACAAAAGTCACAAAGCTGCAAACACTGAGCTAAAGGTGGGGCAAGGGGAAATAATCTCTTCCACCCTCTATAACCAGCAGCACACTGTTCCACTTTGTTTGCATGATTAACAAGAGACTGAACTGAGGAAAAGATCAATACACTCCATCCCTTTACGGGACCGAGACCAGCGTTGTAACCCTGCCTTTGTGCCCTTCCTGTCCCAGAGCTAATTATGTGATATGATCAATACATGTCCGTAATGGGATATTGGTGCTACTTGTGGCGATTCGGTAAAAAAGAAAAGAAAAATAGAAAAAAAAGAGGAAGAGAGATAAAAAATAAAAACATGCCCGTTCTAAAAAATAAACATGCCTATTCTTAGCTGCCACTGGGACTCTGGAGGGTACACAATATCTGCTTCCTCTGGAAAAGAGATAGAAGAAATATGACGTTGTTTATCTTCCTCCCACCGAAAGAGGCTTCTAATGTATTAAATTGTGTGCTTGTGCGTGCTGCGTGTGTGTGTGTGTGTGTGTGTGTGTGTGTGTGTGTGTGTGTGTGCTGTGTGTGTGTGTGTGTGTGTGTGTGTGTGTGTGTGTGTGTGTGTGTGTGTGTGTGTGTGTGTGTGTGTGTGTGTGTGTGTGTGTGTGTGTGTGTGTGTGTGTGTGTGTGTTCACAGCTGGGGTTTGAAATGTCCATGACTGTGCGTGTGTGTGCGTGTGATTTTGATGCTGCGCCTCTCCCAGACCCAGATCCTAATCTGTTCTCAACCAACAGGAAACAGCTACAAGCAGTCTACCGCCACGACAACACAAATCAGGCTCGCAGTGGCAGCACGCCTCTGACAGGAGCTCTGTGTGTAACGGGAAAGTGTTATTACTGACAGTGGTCAAGCAGAGGCCCGAAACGGAAAAAGAAGAAGAGGAGGACATGCTCCTAGGTGTCTCGATAGAGAGGAGCTGCAGGAGAGATTCAGCCATCTGGCTTACACAGCGGAGGCAGGACTGCGGCCTCCTCTGACATATCTCTGTGGAGTGATGGCGCCCAGCAGAGCGCGGCTGGCACCGGAAAGAAGAAGGCGCCATTCCACTGCATGCCCATGTTAATCACCCCCAACAACCCCTCTGCCGATGGAGCCCCTTTAGAAATCAGACGCTGCCCATAAAGCTCCATGATCTCTTGGTTATGAAAGGCAAAGCTGGTAGTGTAGTTGCCATGTTGGATCACTTTCCCCAAACTGTAATGTGCCCCCGGAGGTTCGTGAGGTAAGGCAACCGCAAACAGAATGAACAGACGCGAGGAGTCCGGGTCACGCTACCGCTCCCCAACTCTTGACAGTGCTTTTCTCCACAGTAATCTGCCTCTGCATGACATCACTTAAACTCCCTCTCTCAGGCGAAAGATTAGGTCAACTAGGAGTTCCCCGCATTCACGCAGCACTCACGTTTCAGACTAAAAGCAATCCCTGAGGAATGCAGACAGAAGAAAAGGGCTGGTGAATGTTCCACAGGCTTTAGGTGGAGCTGATAAAATAAAATCTGTGGCCCTTTTCAGGACAGACTGGCTGAGTCACGCTCAAGCGACTGCAGAATTTTAAACAAGGGAGATGATGACGAAGGATGCAGCGGGGTGCCGAGTAACAATCGATGTCCTTTAGAGCAGAAATCTTACTTAAAGAAAAAAGCTTTCTGTTCTTTGCTCTGCATGCATGGAAGAGACAAATACGACATGTGTTTGTAGATTCCAAAACAAAACCTCGTTTGAATTCCAAATTCACTTCTTACGCTCGTCCCGCTCTCCCTTTAGAGGGACAGTTCATTAGTATAAACCACAACCACTGGAATCATCGTGGCGTGGCGTTAAGCATGCGACCCACTTGACCGCTTGCCCACTCCGGTCTCCACTGATGCTGCTTTGCTTTCATTCTGCTGAGAACACTGCAGACTGAGCGCTTTTACAACCTCGCATTCATTCATTTTACGAGAGCCGACGGCCCTCTGTTAGACGTCATCCCGCTAATGAATGGCAATCAAAGGCGAGGCCTCACGTTCTGCGGCGCTCAGACACAAACATCTTCATCTGGAAGGAATATCTCACTCCTACGACTCAATGCTCCTTTAGCTTCTTGCTCGATTTCATTCAAGCAATAACACAGCGTGTGGCGTGTGGCGAATGAGTAAAAAAACATTGCAGAGAAGGTTAAGTGCAAGAGTGGGACCAATGCAACAACCTCAAGGTTGTTCAAAAGAGGTATTAAACCAGCTCGTGTTAAAAAAAACATTGCTCGGATAACAATAGATATTGAAATAAGAAGCAACAATGAACACTTGAGGCCTGCATTCTATTGCAGATATCCCAAAGATAGAGCATACAATGAGGAAGCTATATACACCGAACTTTAGTCTTAGGTCCTCCTCGTTGGCTTATAAGATAAGTGTGATAAAAACACACCCTACGTCAATCTTCTAGGAAATTCTTTTTAATCTATCAATTTATCAAAATGTCAATTTTGTATTACTGACGGATTACCGTCGATGGGCTAAATCTCATCAAGCTTATAAAAAATGTATCCTGACATAAAACAAGACGCAGCTGAATCCCACTACCTTAAACAACCTCAGTTGATTTTCCACTCTTGTTTTCCGAGTGGAAACAGAGACTACTGCAGCCTGATAAAGTTGAAACTACCTCCTGCTGCAAGGCATCTGCCCAACTAAAACGACCTTGAACAGAACAGCGACTCCCCACCAGCCCGGAGAAATAATTCTCTTACCTCGCAGTGACCGAACCTACTCATGAATACCGCTTTATTCCTTTGCCTACTTCTAGACCCCCATGAATTTTTTAAAAAATATTTCAAATTTGGGCCTAGTTTCTTTCTTTTTTTTTTTTTTTTTTTCAAATGAGCAGGCTTGAGCATCATCCCTGCATGTTAAAGCTGAACCTATATCAAAGTTGTGGCAAGAAAAGCAGTGTGGACACCCAAAAGACTAGCCAGATACCCAAAGCATAGCAGGTCCTCGCTGAAACATGGTGGCGGGGGTGTTATGCCCGGACATGTGTGGCTGCCACAGCCACTGGCTGCACAGCCACTTCTCTTCACTGCTGACGGAACTGCTGATGCCAGCTGCACAATGAACCCGAGTTCCAGTGAACGCCTCACTGGACGGCGTCTGTGAAACATTATGGTGCTCTATGTGCAAAAGATGTTGCCATTTCAACATGGTTGAAAATGAAGGCGTGAATATTACCTCAAAGTCGCTATTTCCCCACTGGATAGTTTGATTTAGAATTTGACACCGAGAAGCAGAGAAGATTTATTTAGTGTGATATTTCTGAGGGTTTAGAGGACTGCTCAGCCTGAAAAATTTAGCCATATCCAGCATTCCAATTAATTTTGTGATTGGCAGCACATACAAGGAAGAGAAAATGAGGTGATGATTTGCTTCATAAAAAAGAAGAGTTAATAGATTTTCTCAATATGTTCATTTTTAATCTTGTTGAGGTGCTACCATCCCCTGAGCATGGCGACCCCTTAAGTAGGCGGACAAATAGGTTAGGACAAGGTTAACGAGGGGGTTCAGGAGTTGTCACAGTTTCTGTTAGTAGGAAAGTTATTTTTTTTAAATCTTGTAATTGTTAGATAGCACATCTTTCAGCCAAAAAACTCGGAGTCTATAAAGTCAGATTAAACGTCTTGTCACCCTACAGGACGGGAACTGTTTACAGGGCACTGTCACACACGTTTTGCTTCCAATTGAGGGGTTGAGAGAAAAGGCTACTTTACAAACATCAATCAAAGAAACATTGCTTGTGTGGTCGATCTATGAAATGTCCACACTCAACCCACAAAAATAGTAAAAGTTAAGAGTTTAAAGGATTTTTGTGACCTTAAGCATAGGATTACCTCATAAAAGGTTAGGCAACCCTCGCCTCTAACCATCCCCTTCTTGTCAATCCCATTAGCGTTCTGCTGCACCATCCCAGCTGTTCAAACTGGGACGTATCTCTAATGAGTTCCATTAACAGTATTACCTGCATCCGGCGAGCACTGGGGTCATGGGTCAGCACCAGACCTAACACTGAGATTAAATTACCCCTGTGGGAGGAAGGGAGGGGCCTGTCTACAGTTCAGTCATCACCCTCCTCCACACTGTGGCCACATAGAGAGATCTCTGATTTAAGGTGGGCTGCGATTTAACATTTCATTTCATGGTTCGTATGCTCTCCTCTGATATTATTTTCAACCCTGCAGAGCTTAGATGGAGCTTTAAGGGGTTAGAATCACAACATATAGAGAAAACAGCACAATGTGATCACAAGATAAATCAGGACAGGAGGAAATGGTTTGATGGGAGCTTCCAATGACGTTCCGCAGGATTAAGCAGTCATCTTACAGAATGACAGCCAGTCAGAGCCATCAGCAATGCATCTTCAGCTGATCACGGCAAGCAAATTCAGTTGTGAATTTATTCCACTGCCTCATGACAGCGTGTTGAGGTGAAATGTGAAGTATGAAAATAAGCATCTAAACATGCTATGTTACAGCCTTGTAGCCACTTTAAGATCCTTGTTTTTATCTGAGAGCTCTTATAAATGATCCCTGCCAAATTAAACCAGCTTTAAGGAAAGCAGCATTGTACAGTTTGCTTTGTAAAACAAAGTGCACTGTACTGTTTACGATCCTAAGATTCAGGTCCTTAAAAACGTAATCTTCTTTCTTTAAAAAAATGGCAAAAATGTCTAATTCATAAAAATCTATTTTAGGTGGGGATGTTTTTTTCTTTAGCTCTGTGAAATATTTCTTAAATGGAAATAACCCAACTACCCATTCAAGAACAATGTGCTCGTACTCCTGTTTTAGATTATTAGTAAAACACTTTAAATCCTATTGCAAATCAGCTCTTGTTACTTGCTGGCAGCGTCAATAATTCTGGTGGGAGCCGGACAAAGAGAAGGAGCCTCAATTACTGGGAGTGGAAGCAGCAGGCTCTGTGTGGGATCTGGAGCCCCATGGAGTACTAAGAAGCTTCAGGAGAGCTCGATAGGCCCAGCCAGCAGTGATTCAGTCAGAGCGCAGGTAGTGTAACATCTCTCACACACACACTGCCAACCATAACAAGCGCGCGCACGCACACACACATAGAAAAAAACCCAGAGCAGCACACAGATAACCGCCTGAGTCATCCCAAAGGTATTCACAATAACCTCACTAACAGGGGGGTAAAAAATGAGAGAGGAAACTGTGAAAAAAAAACACTGCCGAACACATGAAAGGCTTCAGAGAGCACCGCTCACTCTTGTCTCGCAGACGCAGCCAGAGGCTGTGCATTCTGAGCTGATACTTTGAGCTCTAAAGCATCTGCAAACACCAGCGCTCATTAGACAGCCTTTCTCATGCTCGGGGTAAAATAAACACATGGTTAAAAACTAAATGAGGGATTTATGCGACTACATTAATGAAGGTCAGATTCACATCACACAACCTAAGTAACGTCCACACTTAAAACTTA
The DNA here is from genome assembly GCA_013363375.1 of Menidia beryllina. Lineage (NCBI taxonomy): Eukaryota > Metazoa > Chordata > Actinopteri > Atheriniformes > Atherinopsidae > Menidia > Menidia beryllina. Next base: position 1,484,984 of record JABUIW010000124.1, read on the forward strand.
ACAGCTACGGTACACCTCCACTTCCTTCTCCTCCATCAAACATTCTCAGAGTAGTTAGGATAACTGGGTCATTGTTAACAACTGATGCTTTTCTCCAACCTGATCGGCAGAAAATAAACACATTCCATTGTTACTTTTGCAACTTGCCCCATGTCTGTTTACACCGAGCAAACAACAAACCAAAGAACAACAACACTTAGTTAAAAAAGGACCATTTTTTTTAAAACATTGCATCGTCACCAAGCAGCAGTTTTTCCTCACATTAAAAAACACCCAGACAGTCGCTTCAGTGTTTTATCATTCAAGGTTAGAAATGTTGAAAAAAAAAAAAACAAACAGACACAAACATATAGCTTTTTCACCACCTGAAACACTGTTATTTATTCCGCCACACTCTGATAAGTGTTGTTGTTGTTAAAGGGACTGTTGAAGAAACATTTCAACCAACTCCAGTCACCTCTCAACTTCAGAGCTGATGTCTCAAACTAAAGTGCGTGTTAAAACAGTGCCAGTTTACTTAACTGACGTGTCTTCCTGTAGTGTGAGAAATGCAAAGTAATCATCATCAGAAAACGTCTGCCAGTGAGGAACCAGTGAATGTTTTGCACTTTTGCTTGTTAAGTTTAAAAAAAAAACTTGCCAACAATAAACTGCAACTTTCAGCTTCCTGTGAGCTATGCATGACACATCCAAACCAAAAAAATAGAAGAAAAGAAAAAAATAGAAAATGAATTAACTTCACCTTTTTACAGTTTGCTTTGTTAAACAGCAGTCACAGAACAGAATTGGTGCTTTGGAGAGAATAAATGGAAGCCCATCTCTTTTGTATGAATGTCGCTGTATTGTTAAAGCCACAATTATGACGTGGGCCTTACAGAATTGTAACCAATTAAAACACCTACTCTATGCAACTATCAATCACTGCGTGGATGGATCTGTTGAGAGGGGAAGAAACTGTTTCGAACAAATTATATAATCGGGCTGCTTCCCCTCTCCTTCATTTGGCTAAGCCGCTGACGCTGTGCTCGGAGTGTTGAAGCGCTCACACGATCTGACCTTTTCCTTATCATAAATCACATGCTACTGTTCTGCTGCCAGGATTTTGTTTAACCCAATTTGTCACTGAGGAGACCCCCGTTTCCACCCTCGCTGCAGATTCACTCAGAAGGACTGGGAGCACAATTAGTGGGCGGATCAAAGCATGCCATCCAGACCTCTCTCTCGCCCTGTAATCATGGGTGTCACTAGCCTCTGGAGCTGATAAGCCAAGGCTACTATTTGTTGCAAAGCAAAAGGAGGAAAGAACTGGGCATCACTGCTGCACCACACATTTCCCTTCATCAATATCTGTGTCATTTTTGTCCATCTTTTTAAGTGTGGAAAAGACTTGAAGAAACCTGCTTGCAACACTAGATGAAAATAACTAACTTTTAAAAAAATCGATAATCAGACAACAAGCAGAAATTGTTTTGTTTTTTTTAGAAGTAGTAGCTGAATGTTTGGTACTCTACAGTGCTGAAATAGTACAGAGTTGTCGGAGGGAAAAAGGCAACCATTGCCGAGTGAAAGGCAGATGGACACATGCAACACACACATTCACACATTATTTTGACAGAAACGGGTCACTGAAGGTGTACCAAGAATATCAGACAAATGTGCTGTCAGAGGGCAGTGTCTCTCGCCCGATACCCGCTTCAGCCTCCTCAGGCCTGACATGAGGGATAAGCGAAATGTTCTGGAAGCTTTGATCCATAGACCGGCACATTTTTCAGACTTGTCGCCGTGCAGTGATGGAGAGGCAGCGGTGTTTCCCATCACACTTCAGGGTTGAAGGAAACATTTAGCTCTGTGTGCTTCTAATCCACCTTCCTGATCCCATCCACTTCCTGAAGAACCGTGACACTTCTTCATATTGGCTTCAGAAACATGAATGAACAGAAGCGGGAAGGGAACTATGTGGAAACAGAACTGTGAGGCATCTATTATCCAAACCTGTAATCGTATCCGTTTGTACACTAATCTTTTGTCTAATTGTAGAGCAGGATGGTTATTACACCACGTCCACAAGGAAGTTAATAGTAAACTGCAGCATATTTCCCTTCCTCTGAGCGGGTTAATGTTAAACCTCTACTGCACTTTAACTTTCAGAGCCTTATGATCCCAGTTTTAGACCTAACAAATTGAACTACAACGTGCAACCGGTGTTATTTCCAAACTAAATTGAGCTAAACTTAGTTTTCTACTAACTTTGCCAGAGCTCAACAACCAAAACTTGTGCAAATAGATTTCAGTAGATAAAATTGTGAAAAAATTACTGAGGTCTGTGGCAGCTCATGTTTTATAAAACATATGGATCCCAAAAATGGCTGTGATCTTTAATCAGAACTGTGTTAAAACAACAAAAAATGATTTCCTAATCCAAAAATGTGTTCATCCTCTCTGTGTCTGATTTTAAAATGTGTTAACGCTCTTCCCGCGTCTGTTTAAAAAGGAGAGAAACCATTATGCTTTTAACTTTCACCCAGCTAAAAATGCCTGTTATTGGATAAGATTTAGTACACACAGCAGGACCAACTTGCAATTTTTTTAAGAAAACACCAAAGCTAAATCATAACCAGAGGGTTTGGAGCACCATATGCAGCCATTCACATGAATTTTTGATAATTTCAGCAAAACAATGCAAAGAATGGCCATTCTTCCATACTGACTTGTGTGTCTTTTTAATCTTTTTTGGGGTAGTTTTTTTATTAACTGTAAGTTTTTAAGGTTGTGGGAACTGTAGGAGCTGCAGGAGTGAAAAAAGAAGATGCAAATGATCCAACTGAGAACGTGTGATCGTTTCACATCATCTTCCTTATACAGACAGCCATCTTTGCTCACTTTCGCTTCAGAGTTAGACTGGCGACATGAAACTCAATTAACACCCAGGAAGGCACATGTGAAGATGCTGTGACTGCAGTGGGGCTGCTGATCTCCTTTCTAACACTCCTTCCTTATGGATGGATTACATTAAAACACCAGTAACAACGGAGCATCTTTACATGTACGTGAACTCATTTGCTTTGTGATCATGCTGCTTTGGGTGGCCCAAAACACGCTCCAACAGCCAACATGCAGGTGCTCCTGCAAGCAAGCTATGCACTTATCTTTCAAAGCCCATTTTACTTCATCTCCTCTGAGCATCTGTTAAGATTGCTGTTTATCACAGACATACCTTATACGCACTGAGCCAAGAAAGCTTGTTGTGAGTGACAAGAAGATTCTTGTTCAAAATCTAGAAAATCAACGCGGGGGGGGTGCAATAAGCACTCCAAACAAACAGCAAATTAGGGAGCATCCGTTTGGACAGTGTATAAGGAGACGAGTTATGTTATAAAGACATGGCATCACATAACTTGAAAGTGTACAGAAAATCCCTCGCCCGCCCGGTGTCCAAGTTTGCTCACCTGTGACATCTGGGGTCTGAAATTGATCTCCTTCAGGTCCACTGACCCGGGGGAGAGGTTGTGCAACATCTGGCACAGAAGCACCCCGTCTCGCAGAGCCTGTGCCAGGTCGAAGACGGCGGCCGAGGGCCACACGACCCGGTGGTTCGGAGGCAGGACCTTGCAGTCTATCAACCACCGCCCGCATTGCCTCCACTCCTCCATCTCTGCTCCGGGGACTGTCCTCGCAAAACAAACCCGAGGTCCTGAAACTGGTTGGTGTTTCACAGCCGGCGGGAAGCCGCGTTTCACCGCGCACGAGCAGGCACAACGGTCGATTTCCTGTCGGCTCCGGGGGTCTTGACCATTCACGTTCCGATCCAGCAATCAGCTATTTCACAACTTGTCGTAAATTGCAGCTGCCCGGCGCGCTATATCCCGACGCCTGTCAGCTCTCATGTGCTCGACATGAAGGCTCGAGACAGACCCAAACACTGGCTTACTTCGGGGGGGGGGGGCGACTTCGATGCTACGGAAATTTTCTCCTCTTCATTCTCAGAAAAAGTTTCTCTCGAGCATACCAAACCCGAAAGGCGTGAGCAGAGACGAACAATACCTGGAAACTGAACAGCTGGATGCTGCGGCTTGTCATACACCGACTTGAGCCGTGCCTCACTATCCAGTGTGCAAACAGCGGTCTCGTGCGCGATTAAAGTGGCTCGTTCGACACTGAACAAAGCCCGGAGTCACTTGCTGTATTTGCGTGTCACGTTTAGCCAACCATGTGTAAAAAACGATGAACTTCCAGTCATTTCCGAGTGCAAAAAAAGAAAAGAAAGAAAGAAAAGAACACAGAGGAGGCTTTTAACAACGCTCGGCCCCCCCCC
>JABUIW010000124.1:1489395-1503962 GCA_013363375.1 Menidia beryllina
AAACGTCGCTCTCCAGCAGCGGAAACATGTCCAGGACGAGCAAACGAGAGCCCGTTAGCATATGCCCAGTTAGATATAAAGTTAACGTTCAGCACCTTCACGCACGCCCCCTAAACTCGCGTCCCCGTACAGAAACTGAGCACTTCTGAGATTTTACGGCTGTCTTCCATTCGCGTCCTGGCTCCCACGTCCCTCGTTCCCTGCCTTTTCCCTTCGCGGCGAGATGTTTCGCGGTCCCAGCTCCCGGACCGCTTACGTTTTGACTCGACCACGCTTCGGGTTCGGTTTGCGGGTGAAACTGCCTTTCTCGCTCCAGTTATCTCCAGCAAACCTATTGCCCTCCACAGTGTTTCCTTACTTTGTTAAAGTGCCTCCATACTCCAGAAATGGGAGTTTCGGGGAGTATTTTTGAAACTGAGAGTTGTGAACGCGCCCTCCGACGGTTGAAAACGGTCACCGCACGCGCCCGCTAAGGGGGTCTGCTCTGCTTTAGGCGCTCGCGGCGATGTTAGCGGGGTTTGACCCCTGATGACCGAGCAGAGGATCTTAACAGAGCGTTCAAAACTGAGGTTACGATACGGGTGGCGGGCGGGGGCATCTATTGTAAACATCAGGTTTTATTTGTTTGTTTTCTTTTATTGCTTAAGGCAGTAAAACCCGGCATGGCAGAAAATGTGTCCAAACTACATTTCAGAAAGCACAGCAAGGCAAGGCAATTGCATAGTGGAGAAAGAGAAAACCCCATCCTTTCAAACAAAAACACCTCTACAAATTCAAAATACAACTCTGAAAAAGTGATCAATAGATTTCTGGAAGAAAAGAAAAGTAAATAACAGTTTGGTGTGTTTCTTAAGACACTAATGTGTGATATTACCTTTGATTACTCTCTTTTTCTGGATTTTCTTAGACGTGTCACCCCCTCTAGTTCTTCTGGGAGGACACATCCTAATTCTCTCCTGATGTCTCCTTCCTGTGGGACATGCACAAAACACCTTCCCTGGGAGACATTTAAAAAACACATCAACCTACTCCCTGGCTTCGTTTTAACTGGCTGCCTTTGATGCAAAGGATCAGCTATTCTTATCCAACACTCCACCTGAGGAGCAAGCTTCACCCCATTCAATGTATTGAGAAAGCAAATACGGGTAGATACAGACAGAAAACAGTACCACTTCTGATAACTCATAACCATATGTGAGGGCTAGAATGTGAGAGTGACACCTTCTTGAATGGAGCACTACTTTCCCTGTCCCATTTGAGGGCCGAGATGCTTAGACTGCTCCACAAGAGGCGCTGACTCACCTGAACAACAGTAGGCGAGCAAAAGATACTTAAGATTTGGTAAACCCTGCGATGGCAAAATTCACATTGATGGTATTTGCTGATTACTTTGGTTTTGTGGACAGAACCGCCTGGGAGGGTTCTGAGGATGACCTTTTCAATGATCCCTCAGCTATTCAAGACCCTTTTTGACACAATTTAGCTCGCCATCTTAAAGGTTATGGGTTGGATCAAAGTTCACATTTACACAGTATCCCCATGCTAATCTTGGATGAAACACATTTCTACTGGCAAGCGATTAAAAAGCAAACATACTTATTTCTCTATTCATGCTATAATACACTTATACATTTCACAGGCTAATTGAAGCCTGGGAAGTCTGAGATGTTCCTCCTGGAAAAAATGTTAATGCTTTTCTTTGATATTTGCTGAATCATTTCTCCTTTTCCACTAAATTAACACAGCCAAATGCCTCGTTTAGTCTTTTCCAGCTATTAATCGAATGGTGTACTGAACATTTCTAATTGGAACATATTGGACTAAATCTTGACCGAAACGCTATCAACACTATAAAAAATGTCTTTCATTCAATCTGTAAATCAACACCCAATTCTGCTTGAATGTTCCTTCCTTCCCACACAGGTGGTCATGTGGTCTGCCGCCGTGTCTGCTGCCAAAGTCGCGAGCGGTATTCGTGTTGTTCCTCATTTTTGAATGAATCATTTACAGTGCACAGTTTGCATTTATCATATCAGGTAAGTAGCGTCAAGGCCAAGAGGAACAAAAAACACAATAATAAAAACACATAGTGTAGAGGTGTACGATAGGATAGTGTATCCAATTAATAATTTGTTACTGCATTTTTTTTTTGTTTTAAAATTGAGTAATGACCTGTTGAAAAGATGAGTTAATATTTCCATGGGTTTCATTTTGAAAGTCCGATGAACAATAAAGTCAAGCCCCTACATTCAGAATGGTTGTTAACAGTGTTATTATGGCTCATTCAATCACAATGCTATTATCAATGTGACGATGATGGCACAGTATGATTCCAAACAGAGCTCAGAAGGAAGATTTCAAAGACCACCACTCGTGTGAATGTACATTAGAAGTTATGTGTATATTTTGTGTTGAATACCATAAATGCCAGTGGCTTTTTCGTGGCCTCAACAGAACCTCAGCTTTCACGGGAGCCACCGAAAGCTTGATCAGATGATGCATTACACACACATGTACAACAAGAAATGTTAGGTGAAAGTAGTGAGTGCGTGAAAGCAAGTGCTGGTATTTACAGAGTGTTTTTCGGCTAATGCAGGCTTGAAGAGTCAATTTAGCTTTGAGCAAACGGTTCAATACATATTCACGTCTTAAATGCCTTACTGGAAACAAGAACAAAATCAATGCAAGCCTCTTTGTTTCGAAATATTTTTTGATCCAAACACAGGAAAAATATGCAGTGCCGGTCAGATACTTTTTCATTTGGGTTAATCTTTGTTTCTTTCTGTTGGTGGACGCTAAACCTTTTCTGTTCTACGGAGTTGTTGTTTTGCTATTTTGTTTGTTTGAGGGTCTAAATGAAATAATCCCAGTTGGTCAATTAATCCCTTAATTGACGGCATCTTTCATATGACACCTGTTTTCTGGTTGAACCCCCTTTTCGTCGTGTCTCATTACCCTCTTCTCACTCATCGCCGCACTTCCCTGGCTCCGGATTCCCATAGGGACCGAAACGCCTTTAGCCTATTTATCCTCAGGCATAACAGAGATCGGCTAAAGAAAAACCTTGTTTTCGGTGTTCCGATTGTATTTGGAAGGGGATTTGAAAGATTACACTCGGCTGCGAGAGCGAGTTGAAGCTTGCAGTCAGCGTGGAAACATGAGTGTGCTCGCTGGGGCCTCAGGAGGCCTCCAGACGACCACGCTAAACCCTCTGCTCCAACCTAGGCTTTGCTGTTTCCTTGGTTCGCATGTTGCGCTTATATAACTTTGTCGACAGGCCGTAGAAATATATGGTCAATGTCTTGGCAAGCAAGGGGACCAGGCGTACATCTTATTCAGTTTTGGGATGAGCAGCTTTCGTCCCCTGACAGTGGCTGTGCCGTACAGCCTTTGCTATCAGTTGCAGAGTTTGAAGTGATGTGAAATAAGAGAGACGGGTTTGGATCATGACCCAAATTGGGAGCCCTGAGGCAAAAATCCAGTTGGCTTAGTCAGAAACATTCACTGCTCACTGACTGTGGATCTTGTTTTAAAAATCAAACCTTGGGTGAGCCATTGCATAGACGACTGTCTACAGACGACATAATTAATATGTCACCTGTGGGCAAAGAAGGGTTTTTTTCTTGCGTTTCCTCAATGCACCTGATTATGAAACATCAAGGCCTTTAATCTGAATGTGGAGGACCACGCTCCTGAAATTGTGGGAGATACATAAATAGCTGCGCCCTTTGCACAGTGAAATCAGTAATGTACAGCTAGTCTGAGCCAACGGAGATCACTTAACCTTTGAGCGACTGTTTCGACAGTCCCATCAGCATAAAATATGGCCGATCAGTCTTCAGGCAGATCTTTGCTTCGGGGGGAGCTGCATTCAAGGGAGCCGGAGGACTTCTGCGAATAAACAACAACGCGTCACTTGAAGGGACAGCGACTTCCCGATTAGCGGCAACCGAGGAATTCTGCTGTTTTCATCACCGGCAGGCAACAATTTTTAGTGCAAATATGGCCATTTACGTGATGCGGTACAGTTTCCGTTAACAGTAACTGACATCTCTTAATGCTGTCAAGACCAATAACTGAGGGGCAGACAGGCCTCAAAACAAAGCAGCTGGGACATCTTATGGATGTGTATTGAGTGCTTCAATGCGCTTTCCTGGAAAACAAAACAAGACACTGAGTTAAAAAAGCACGGATGTATGGGACTAAAAGCAGCTGGGATAAGCCTGACAGCGGTAGGATAAATCGGCCACTTACCACTTTGCACACCTTTGCTGCTCTGGAGTCACAGTCTCTGTGAGGCAGCTCACAGGAAGGATTTGACTGTGTGCACATGGGGCAGTGCTGCAAAAGATCCTGCTCAGCAGAACCTCTCCTTCCATGACGAATACATTTAAAATAGATTCATAAGCGCTATCACGTCGGTCACAAATTGAGCATATTACAACTAAAAGGCTCTCACTTCACAAAGAACAGCATCAGCTTATTTTGTAATTAGGAGCCTTGATGTGTGCCACAGACGCTGGAAATCGATCACCGAGCAGAAGTGCATGCATGTGCAGTTCTGCTCATATGTCTTGTTTCTGAGCAGCATTGACGTGAGACTGCAAACAGCTTTTGTTTGTTTCCTGATGCTGTGTTCTGCAACGGCCATAAATCAAAGCAAACGGCCTCCTGTATGATGTGTTGGCGGGCTTTTGGATTTAAGACTCACGTGCTGAGCGCTGGCAAGCTACAAGTTGTCACGGATATCGCGGCGCTGATCAATCACGCGTGGATCCGCGTGGCATGATGGGAGCGCGGGTCACAGACAGGGTGTCATCCCCAGCATGCGAAGTGCAACAGCGGCAGGCTGGGCCGGGCCGGTATGTCGAGTGATGAATGGCCCCTACAACGGGCAGTTTTGGGGAGCTCTCCTACCAAAACACGACACAGACCTGTCATGGTTAGAGCACAGCATTTCAGAAAGTCACAAAACAGGAGGAGGCTGTAATTTTACAGAACATAAGAAGATGCTTTGGTTGATTTCTGGTAAACTTTTGCAGGGCCTGTGTAAAATGGCATTTAAAAACGCATGAGATATTTGACATGAATCTTGGGGGCCATCTTCTGGCCTACTCCTGAACTGCTTCTCACAGGCAGGGCTTTTTTTTTTTTTTCTCTCGTTACCCCACATTTCTCATATCTCTGCACTCCGACCGCTCAGGCGCGATGCTCCGTGTGCGTGCTGACAGCAGCACAGCGACTCACTGGAGTGGAAGCTGGTAAAAGCACCTGCTGTTGGAACGTTGGGTCCGTGCCAGTTTCTGCTGACCAGTTGGCTGGCCTGCAGGAAGTAAGAGTTAATGTTTGGGTGAGGAATGCTTTGTTTCACCACCAAGCTGTTCGCAAAAGAGCAGAACATTAATGGATATCTATGTTAAGGAATTGTGCTGCTTTCATTCCTTTTAGCTAAACATTTTCTAATATGTTTATAGATATCCTCTTTACCGTAGACATACTTTTTACTATTCTAGACAGCGTTAAAAAGGCACCAGCATAAATCTAATGTGAAATGACACCAACTTAGTCAGCTGTCACTCTTATCCGTTAAGTTAAATCCCTTGCAAACGCCAACCTGTGTGACATCCTGCTCTAAGAAACCTCAGAGGTAGATCCTGTGATTATAAAGAAGAACACATGAGTACAAAAAAGGTCGGGTTTTATTTTTCAATGTACAGAACATAAAAATTTTACAGATAGAAAAATATGCATGTTTAACATCTTTGAAGATACATACTTTGGTCACAAAAGAGGAAATAAATAGAACTCCGCAGTGATCAGGAGTCACCGTCTTCTGAGCTGGAGAAAGTGGAGCTGCTGCTGGCTAATTCTGAAGAGCTGCTGCTGCTGCTGACGTGCTGAGACGCAGTCCGACTGCTCCTCTCTAGACAAAGGCAGGCCCAAGAAGCACACATAAATAGGACAGAAGCCGGTGGCGTGGCAAATCCTTTGGATGCTGTGCGGCTTTAGTGGCGACAGCTTCAAGTGAAGTTGGTGGAGAGGTTTTGGACTTACTTTGAAATTTCTTGAACCTCTTGTATAGACAAGACTTGACATACTGCTCCAGTTCACGCAGAGTGGACGGCTTCAGGATCTCAAAGTCAATCTCGATCTCGTCTGGGTTGCCGCTGCACGTGTTGGGCTCCCGTTTCTGGATGATGTGCACCACGCGGCCCAGCTTTGTGCCGGGGAGCCGGTTAATGTCCAGGCTCAGCTGGTGCTTTTCCTCATATGTCATGGGCAAAGACTCGTCCTCTGAATCCATGTCGTTGCCACCTTTCCACGACGGTCTAAAATAAAGGCAGAGAGGCAGAGGTCTCTGTTTCTGTGTTGAAGGCTTTAACTTCAGTAAAAAAAGAAAATAAAAATAAAAATCACAATACCTGCAGCTGGGGTTTGGAACACTTTTGGAACCTGTAGTTCCTCTACTTTGCCTGCCGTGCTCTGTCTTGTCTTTCTCTTTTCCCATATTTGGTTTATTCACTGGGGCTTCAGAGAGGGCGGCGAGGGGATCATGCTCAGTTTTAAGCTGTGTGAGAGCCAGCGGAGATGGTTTATTGTGATACAGATACCAAAAAATCAAATAAAGCATAAGGAGAGCTGATCAAAGTGTGGTGCTGAGAGACACAGCAGGTGGCAGGGGGAGGAAAGGCAAAAAAATAAAAATTATATATATATTTATAGATATAAAAGTGATTTATGTAATGTTAGTCATATCCTTTGAACTTGTTTTATCTTTTCCTTTTTTCAGTGGTATCTGGAATACAAACACTAATACAAAAGTTATCTTGTGTTAATTTGTGTGCCGCAGATTATATCTAAAGAAGCACGTCAGAGCTTATATATCTGCAGCTTTTTCAGATTAAATTCTCCTTGTTTTAAACGTGTTTTTCAGCAAAGAAAAAAATTATTAATGGAAATTCTCTCCTCCTTTGTTCAAGAACTTAAGCATGCTGAGCCCTGCATGGGTGAAAACTATATTTTGACTGGATTCCACTTCCACAGATTGTAGGTTATCTTTTCTGGTGGGCGTCTGTGCGGCCAGTTTTTCGGTCACATCATGTTTTTGTCTTGCGGGCGTCTCCGCAGGAACTCACGTTATCTTGAGCCTCAGTGTGTCCGGTGGCACGCCCCTCTGCCAACTCTGATGACTGGTCCGGACCGGATGAACTGTTGCCATTCAGCCCACAGAGAGCAGCCGGTGCCGTTAGCTCCACGCGCTCGTCGGGCATCTTCGCAAACTTCTGCTCAAACACGCCCTGAAGTCACCGTTCATAGAAAGCTGAACGTAAAACTCAGGCTCTTTGTCGAGCTTCCAAAATAAAACAAATGAATAATCCATGACAAACCTGAAGTTTTCTGGCCATACCGACAACACTATGATGGGAGGGGTTGTATTTGTAGCAGTTGGAGAAAATCAACCGCACGTCGGCAGCAAACTGCTGAGCGTCCAGGTACTCGCCTCCTTCCATCTTTCTCTGCCAAACAGAAATGTGGGAATGATTTGAGCGGCAGGTGAAAGGGTCTTTGTGGCAAAGGTTTGCGGAATGCTTACTTTAACAGTGCCGAGGTCCATGGGGTACTTGATGATGTCATGGTAGTCGTGCAGCCCCAGGACTTCGGCGTCGACCGGTGTGTAGAACGGCCAGGCGTAGGCGGCGTGCTTCTTGGACAGCATTTCCTTTAGGATGTCGCTGCAGTATTTCAGCTGGTCGCCCAGACCCTCCTGTCCATTTTCTGGTTCTGGAGAGGCGCTCTCTGAGGCAGCGTTGACCCGGCCGGGGCCTTTGTGTTTCATCCTGTCTTCTGAAAAAAGCACACAAAAGCCACTGAACGCTTCAAACCAAAAGGAAATATTTAGACTTGAGACCCAGTTCCTCCGTTTCCCCTTCGTTTGAAGCTGTATCAGTCCCTTCACAGACATAAACGCATTACCAGAAGAGCTGTTTTTTCGCCCTCTTCCTCTCGCTGCAAGGGGAATCAGTTCCACTTCCCTTTGAGGCATTTGAGCGACTTTTTGCAAGAAAATCTTCTCCAGAGCAAGAGCCATCAGCACAATGTCATCTGTAGGCTGCAGAGGATGGAGCAGAATCTGTTAGGGTAAAGTGTTGGTGAGGGAACTTAGAGGCACGAAGCCCCTTACCTTGTTGTATATGTAACAGTTGGTGAACATGGTGTTGAAGTCTTGCATGCATTCGCTTGCACTCCAGTAGTAGTTGTTCTCTAGCCGTTTCTTGATGGTACCCATGTCCATTGGGGATGTAATTATCTTATGATAGTCCTGATCGAGAAAAAGAATCAGGGGGAACTGTCAGAAAATAGGAAGGATGGTTATGAATGACTATGAACCATTTCAAATCAGAAAAATTCCCAGTTTTAAGTAAAACTTCTGATATCAAGAGTGACTTGGATACATACTTAATATAAACTGAGGCTAGGAGGTTGTTCTCGAGTTAGGGACATAAAGTCGGAATTCCAGCATCTCTACACTCACTGTCTATGTGGTGTGCATAAGAATTAAGAGGCAAAGACATATTAAAAGAGGTAAGTTAATCTTACACAGCATTAACACAATGGAAGAAAGACAACAGAAGAGTTTGTGTGTTTTGTTTCTTTTTATTTGTAGGCACTATTAATCCAATTATAAAGGAAATTCCCCAGATGCTTTTCCGGAAGATGACAAAGAAAGTTAGAGAAAATGGATGAGTGTGTGTGTGAAAAGCATCACCTTACTAAACTATCCACAGTCAGTGGTGAATTCACATGCATGTACAAAAGAAATCTAAAGTCTGGGGACTTGCATGCTTTCATTTTTGAGAAGCTGGTGTGTTTAAACTTTTGACCATTACAGTAAAGATGGACATGTTCTTCTTTCCAGCAGAACCTGCATATTTTTTAAAATAATTTTATATTTTCAAGGATTGGATATCCCACTGTCCACACAGGGAGATTAATTTGGAGAGAGTCCTAAAGTTTTCTATATACTTTGTGGGAAGCAGCAGTACAATGACACCCTTTGAAAGGCTCACCTTCATTCCCCCAAATATTCATCTCATCATTGTAGCCACATAGCTGATTCAATCTTTGACAAGCCTGATCATAAAACATTTCTTCTAATTTACAAATAGTTTAACCAATGATCTTGGAAAATGCTCTTTTTTATAAACGACTTTCCCAACTTCTTGGATATTCATTGAAATCCTTTGACATTCCATTTACTCTGAGTACTGTTCAGTCCAACAAGTGCTGGCAAATACAAACTATTAGTTAATCATCACCAGTCCTTAGCCTTGACAGGTTAATAGACATTCTAAAAACTACCTTATCAAAAGATGTAGGTGGGTTTATGCATATATTTCAGCCTGTGCAGAGAATCTTTACCTTGTCTGGACTGCAGAAAACCCTACACAAATTCGAACATGTACACTTAGTTCTGATGAATGTGTGTAAAACATCTTAAGTGTTTGTGTCTAACTAAAAATAATACCATTGCTTTCATCATCCATTAATGATATTGATCACCAACATCACAGGAGGCAGAAGTCCTTTAATTTCACAGGTTTTAATCATGATAAGAAAAACCTTCAACCATTACCCAATGACTGTAGATAAGTGACTTTCTGATCATTCAACAAGTGGAAACTACTTACGGATAGTCCAAGACTGACCGCATCCACGGGCTGGTAAAAAGGCCAAGCGAACTGGTGCCGCCACAGGGACTTAATCACCACTTTCTGCATGTACTGCAGCTGGTTAGTCTTCCGGCCCGGCTTGTTAGGATTGATCACCTCAGGAGGTGGAGGGTTAACAAGCTGCGGAGGATCCGGCTCTGTGACTTCTGCTGACATGATGGTGGCAAGCGGTCTGCTGTCTTATGCAAATGATGTAGTGTTTGTCTGTCAGCACAGCAGAGACTCTGAGGGAACCCCAGTCCTCTTCATACATACTTCTCATTCCACACAATTTAACCTGGAGATGTAAATGGAGAGGTAAAAAGTTACTAAAGTGCAGTAAATGGTCCTAGCGTGGACAAATAAACTGATGAGACTGCCTACTGTATGCTGGACTTTGAAACACAAAGGAACAAAAGCTGACTCCTTGTTACCCATCACTGTAAGAGATGTGGTATTTTGGCATATTACCAAGCTCATAATGATGATTTTAATCCATGCAGTTATATTTGTCAATATAACATCGGAGCTATTAACCAACTGCTTCTTGATTTTAATTCAACATGGACAATAAGTCCAACACACGGAAAATAAACTGCAAAATCAGACATAGTCCAACTTTCCAAAGAGCTCCTCAATTGAGATACAAAAGTAGTAATACCACCCAATTTATAAAGCTATCAAAATAGATCTGGATAATTTAAAATTGATATTCATTGCTGGCAGACACCTGGCTAAAACTATTGACCGTTATCATGGCCATAATCATGTTGCAAAGTGATACACAGTTTCAAAGTTTCAATGTCAGCAACCTGTTTGGTAGCAAGCGGGATTAAAAGAAAAAAAGAGAAAAACAGGAGAATGTCACAGAGAAGCATGTTTTTCGTCAACTGAGACAAAACCACATTCCTGCTTCGGGCGTGTTTGGTTCTAAGACAAGCCGAAGGAGGGTATTATCAGTCTCTGAAAAGTTTCAAACACGTTTTTTTTATACTTTACGTAACGACTTGTTGCCTTCACCTGAGAAAAGTTTGCAGGAACGTAGAAGAGGCGAAACAAAACTTTGTGCCAATGATTAACCCGACTCCTGCTAATAACTAAGTCTGTCTTGCGACATATTGCCAAAAGGCTAATATTCAATAATACCAGCACTTGTTAATATACGTTCCTTTACAAACGTGTGGTAATATACCATAAGGCCAGTAAACGGGGACAGCGATAGACTGAAAATAATTCAGCTTGTTAGCTAACAATGCTAGCTGGTTTAAGTGCTTGTGTGTGTTGACACTGACCAATAAACGAATGTTGTCATTACAAATACGCTAAGTGCTTTATCGAAAAACGGGTAATTTTCGACCGGATAACTTTTTATTTCATTTTTTTGTGTCTACTTTTCTTTTGAAATGTACAACCTTTCGCTCAGTTATGGCGATCTAAACTTCCCTTGGAATTGTCTAGAAGCTAGCTGCATTTTTTTTCAGATAACAGCAAAAATACCTGTGCGTTTCTTTCACAAGGACCTGTGTAACGAGAGCAAAAAATAAAATCCAATCACTAAACTTTTTTAACAACTCGTTTTTTAAGCAATCTTGTTGGAACGAAAGCTCAGACGCTGCCCACTTGAGAAGGGTTCACTCCTCGCACCGATGCTAACAAACGATAAACAGCTAACTTCAGAATGGCTTTAAATACACTAAAAATGTTCCTCACTGACCTGCTATGGGTATGATTCAAGGGAGGGACCTTGTATTCCTTCGTCAGTGACTAATTCTTCTTTCTGTTCTTATGACTGGAGAGCAACGTCTTCATGCTTTACCGCCACCTGGTGAGTGGGAATATATCGGGGTTACGTTGATGCCCCTGGAACTGAATTTACAGTGAAAATACAATAATACTAATTTACCTTGAAAATTATTTCCCGCTCATCGACAAAGGGATAGCTAAAATAAACCTTTTTTGTTTGCGTATTTCACAACAATGTTCAGCCAGGGACCGAGAAATATAATGAACAATTCGGAATGTAGTAGTACACTACAACACAAATTCCTTCAACTAACACTCAGGGGAGATGAATTTGTATACATATTTAATAGATATAGAAAACATGGCTGATAATAACAATGAAAATAATGATAATGGTAATGAATTTTACAACCACTTGGAAAATTGACCCTCAATGGTTCCCGTTACGGCTGAACGTCACGCGCCTGCGCATAGCCTCAGCACACCACATTCCCCGCTTCTCACCGTAGGCTTTCCCCGTAGGTGAAAATTGCTATAGCAAATCACTGCGTTTATTAGCTCCCCGGGACCGCTTTTGTTTATATACACGCAGTTCTTCTTCCCGGTCGTTGTGAGGAATAGTAACTGGACTGCGAATCTGCATCAGCTCTTGTAAGTATTGTTGTATGTCGGAATTCTCATTGTTTGAATGGAGGGCCCATTTGCTGCAGCTTGTCAACATCATCAAAGCAATAGGCTCCACCAACAAACTATCGTTACACCGTTCTTTAAGCAAGAGGATTTTTTATTTAAAAAAAACACGCTGTGTGTAGTACACAAACCCCTCCGTTTTTAAATGCTTGTGAAGCGGCCGTGTCAAAACAGTCACTGTGTTTGCTAATGTTGTAACGAAGGGGCTCCGTGTCGTCTTTTGTTTGATGGTGCTTTTCCGCAAATATTAAATAATAAAATAAATCAAATCAATGCGCATATATATAAAAGCAGTTCAGTATAGTCATACCTCACTGTGTGAGCCATACCCGTGTAGTCGTTTCGCATTATTGAAAGGATTAGTCGGTAGACAGCAGATGCTAGCTGAGCTAGCTAAAGTTGAAGCTAAACGACATAGCCAGCCGAGTTTTTAACGTCATAGCAACAAAAACAGCCGCGACGTTGGCTAACGAGGTTAAACACGACGTATACAGAAACCTATTGAGCCCCAAAATAGCCCATAAATTCAGACTCGTAAATGATGATTATGTTAGTTTTAACGAGAGGCTAGATGTAGCTGTTAACACGTTCTGGTTCAGTTGCTATCACGTACAGATGTCTCTGAATGTTGACATGTTAACTAGTTTGTTGTATCGGCGGGAATGAATCTATCAGAACTGTTTTTTTTAAATAGATGATCATTTTTCTTTTGTTCTGTCTCAGGATACTGTGTAGTAGATGGTCATTTCCTCACCATGGCAACAGAAGACAAGAAAACAGAGACTGACACCAAGCCTCCGGTTGTACCATCAGCATCTGCCAGCCAAAGCAAGGTCCGGAAAGCTGGAACATTATCAGTGTTTTACAGGACAATGAAGACCACCACTGATTCACTTGCTTGTCATATCATTTGAGGTCCTTCATGAAACTGCCCAAATATGGACAGAATTGTAGTAAAGAGGATGTAAAATCATGACTACCATGTTTGGAATTTGAGAAAGCTTTTTGATACTTAGAAAAGAGCCCTTTTACTGTCCTTTGCGCACTCTCTGATCACCTCGGACCTCGTGCCTTTTTAAATGAATGGGGTTAGATTGCTCAAATCTTTACAGAATCTAGACTTTACATAAAGTCACGTTTTATGGTTTGTGAAAACTTGATCTGTAAAAATGCAGACATGTCTAAGCTTTGATTTTCCTTGAGTTCTTTATATTTATTCCTGGAGTTGAATTATTCATGGGTGATAAGCATGCAAAAAAGCATTAAAACGACTCTTTTCTGCATTTCCACAAATCGGAGCAAGCTTTCATGAATCCCAAAAAAGGTATTGGTGAATCTACTGCCTATTTAGAATAAATCTGCCCACATTTGAGCCTCTAACTAAACTATTTTACCTGCAGCATCGCGTCATGTTTTTATTTTATTTTTCCACAGTCGATAAAACATGGACGTATTTTTTACAAATTTTATTCCAGCAGTTAACTTTATATTGCATGTTTGTGCACATCAGTGTTTTAGAAGTTTTACTAAGGAACTTGTCTTGGAAATGTATGAGCAAGTGTTTGTCCATTTTGTACATGTTAGGTAATGTCTTGTTTTTTATTCACAGTCGGCCCCCGCCAAGCCAAACTACAGCCTGAAATTCACTCTGGCAGGACACACTAAAGCCGTGTCCTCAGTCAAGTTCAGCCCAAGTGGAGAATGGCTCGCCAGCTCATGTAAGTTATTTTATTTATTTATTTATTTTTTCTTTGTCCTTTTTAAACCAAGCTGACTTCACCTTTGAAGGACAATTTTGGCTTTACATCTGTCTATTGTTCATATGACATTTGTATGTAGTCAGCTGTTATTTAACCAAATCTTTAAATATACACGTACATTTGTTTTTTTGTTTTAGTCACATTAGCAACCCAAACAGTGTAAATTGAACATATATTGTCCCATGTGAGGACATCAGCTGAAAGACTGGAAATTCATTCTCTTTTTAAGAGTCATTAAGATTTTTTCATTAGTTTACATTCAGTCAGCAGAGATTTATGGTGCAGGCCCTCCTCTTTAAGTTTTGGACATTTACATCCTAATTAAGTCATGGAGGAACATGAACGATGCCTTCATGTTTATAGGAGGCACAATGTGGTACTTGTGTTTAGATATGAATTTAAAACATGCCGCTGCCCTCCTCCAAATGGTAAAAAAAAAGGAAGTTTTAAAAAGATGGCTGGAAATATTCAACAGCGAAAAACTGTCCAACCTTCTCTGGGCTGCTCTCGACGCACTGACCGAGTCTCTTGTGTCCCAGCTGCCGACAAACTCATCAAAATCTGGGGAGCCTACGACGGCAAGTTCGAGAAAACCATATCCGGACACAAACTTGTGAGTCTTCAGAAAGTTGAACCCACCGCAGGTCTCTTGGGGGGGGGGGGG